>VZTA01008453.1:257579-356417 GCA_013398855.1 Mohoua ochrocephala | reverse complement strand
ACCGACATCGCAAATCGTAACGCTACGGCTCGGAGACCGCAGCAATCAACTTTAAACTTCCCGATCACAAGAAAAGTTTCAAAATACTTTATACTCCTTTTTCAACGCCATAAAGAACTCGGACGTTTTCTGACAAATATTTATCGCTTCCGACCCAAATGTATTTCAAAGACTGATTACATGCAGAGGAATACAGCCGCGCACACACACACAATCTCCTCTGGATTTCCTCCAAACCATTCACAGTAAAAATATTAAGAGATCCTTGAACTATCCCTTTCCTCTCTGGGGGGTTGGGGAGAGGGAAGGGAAGGGGGAAAAAGTCCCAAGTGCTCATTAAAAGGGGAAAAAAAAAAAAAAAAAGGAAAAAAGGGCTTTAGGGTAGGTTTAAGCTGTATTTACACTGACTGACTCATCCAATTAAAATTCAGGAGCAGTTTCCTGCAGGATGAAGCTCCCACACACTACTTTCCATGTGAAATATCTACAAGTAATAGGATATTATCCGAGGTAGGACGCGCCGATACCTCTTTGGGCATTTCAGGCCCATCCTCCCCCTCCAAGACACCATCGTTACCTGCACCGTTTTCTACCGGGCTCTAACTAAACCAAGCTTTTCTGGCCAGCGGCTCGTAGCCCTTCCAAACCAAGCTCCTTCACAAAGAGGGAGCTTCTGGGCTTCCATGTACGCGAGCAGAAATGCGCAGTCCGCGCAGGGGGAGGACAGCACACGTACGTGCGCGGGCAAAGGCCCCGCGGGGCGCGGAGCCGAAGGGACGCGTCGAGCCCCATCCCCATTCAGATCCCGGGGCGGAGGGGAGGGGGAGCACCGCCACTTACTCGTTAGAAGTCGCCGTCTCTTCGCTCATTTTCTCCTCACCACGATCCGACAGGCACACGGAGCAGCACCGACGCAGCCAGGGCGCAGCCAGAACTCACCAGAAACTTCACCATTGTTACCCCCCCGGTCTGCCGCCCCCGGCCAGGGCACGGGCGGTGCGGTGAGTGAGGGAGCGGGGGGGGGAAAGGGGGAGGAGAGCGGTCTTTATCCTGGAAACCCGAAATCCTGTTGTCCGGCGGTGCAGCGTATTTCCCCTGTCTCTGGAGATGATGATGGTGGTGGTGGTGGTGAAGGTAGTGGTGCAAACAGAAGCAACAGCCACGGATCTTCTGCTCTTGAGCTGCTCCCAGTTAAAGGGGGACAGAGTTGTGGAGACAAGGGAGGGCTCCCCGCCGCAAAAAGCTGCACCGCACCGTCCTCCCGCTGCAGCTCATCTCCCGCTGCAGCCGCCTTCGATGCTGCCCTCCTCCTCCTCCTCCTTCTCCTCCTCCTCCTCCTGCTGCTGCTGCTGCTCGGCCGCCTCCCTCCCTGCCCGCCCGCCTCCCGCGCACAGCCGGGGCAGGCGGCGGCAGAAATTCCTCCAGACACCGGAGCCGCCACAGGCCGGGGCAGGCGGGGAGGGAAGGGGAAAAGGGGGGCAGAGAGGCTCGGCGAGGATCTCCCACCCCCTCCAAAGCGACGCCGAGCACTGCGGAGGGAGGACGCGCCGGCCCCAAGGAGAAGGCTGGCGACGGGGGGAGGGAGGCGTTTTAAACCAGCCTGGGGGTGGGAAGGGGGGGGACGGCGGAGAGCGAGGATGCGTCACGGCTGTTTGTGTGAGGAGAGGCGCGGGGAGGGAGGGGGAGCGGAGCTGCCAGGGCGAGAGAGGAGCCCTCGGCTGCAGGACGAGGGGGAGAGGAGGGAGAAAGCCCGCGGGGAAGTTCAGCGGCGGTGCCCAAATGGGGGAGAAGACGCAGCAGATGGGAAGTGAAATGGGAGGGTGTTTTGGCAAGACGTTCGCGTCGTGCTTCATGGGAGAAACATATTTTAGGAAGGGACAAAAACGTCCACACGGAGAATTCCAGGCATGTGGAAGAGACTACGTGTGAGACTGCACAGAGGCTCAGGAGAGGAGAGGCAGACACAGCAAGGATCACGTCGTGCTTGCGTGGAGAGCGCCCTACTACGGAAAACGCTTTGGAAATACAATGCAGAGGATCAGCGATCGCGAACTCTCGGAACTAAAAACAAGGCATGGTAACATGACTGCTTCTTTATTTTCTCATTGTTTACCAAGTCATGCAAGGGTGAAATTTCAGTATCTGACTGTGTTTGCATTATTGGTAGAAATATAAAAGGTTTAGGATGCCGTATGAGAAGATTTTGTGAAGAGGGGTCTGAGGATCAGTGCTTAGAACTGCTCCAAAATGCACAAAGTTACCATTTCTTAGAAAGCACAGAACACCAAAGTAATAAGCACCTAGAGAATTGTAAAATCATAAAATCACAGAGTGGTTTACATTGAATGGGACATTTAAGATCATCCAGTTCCAAACCCTGCCGTGGGCAGGGACACCTTCNTCCGCCTGCGGGCTGGGCTCCCACTCTTGGCTACTTTTTTCAGCCGAAGTGAACGTAGCCGCGAAAGTGCCGCTGTTTCTGGGAGCGCGGGGGCCGGTGAGGCGGGACCCCCTGCCCCTGCTACGGGCGGCTGCTCCGGCAGCGCCCGCCCTCAGCCCCCGGGTCCCGCTGGGACGCGGCGTGGAGCGGCTGCACTGGCGAGCCGAGCAGAGCGGGCGAGGCAGCCCGGGGCTGCGCTGCTTCGAGCGGTGCACTCTGAGGTTGTACCAGTGTGCTCTCCGAAGAGGAGGAAAAGCGGGGCCCTTTCTGTAATTGTCTCCGTAACTCCGGTTCTAAAGGGGTGACGGCACGGGAGGGTGTGTGTAAACTCGAGTTGTCCACTTTTCTAAATGCCCACTGAAATGGAAGCATTTGTCGTTGATTTAGGTAAAGCAGTGAAATCAAGAAGCAGCAGCAACCAAATCCCTTTTCAGGAACTTACATGGTAAATGTGCTGCTTGATCTGATGAAAAAGTGGAGCAGAGCTGCAAACCCGGAGGACTCAAAAATCATGAGTCAGACCATCAAGTAAATTAGGTTATAATAAAAGATTATACTGTGGTTTTGTCTGTCGGTTGGATTTTTATTTCTTCCTACTTAGTCTTTGTGTGCATGCTTGCCAACTGATATATTTCATTGTCCAAACTTCATGGAGAACCCAAAACATAGTTGTGCTGCTGTAAGACATCACTTTCCCAATGCACATTCCATTATCCCGGGCTTCCTGTGTTCTTCCTCACTTTTTCACAGCTGCTCTCTAAGAACCTTCTCTGTCAACTGTAATCCCATTTCATTTTTTCCCGTAACTGTGAGATTTTTTTTGCAACTCTGGTGGTACCATAGGAGTGGCAATGAGCTGTTCTCTCATTCTGTTTGAAAAAGATGGGGCAAGCTCCCCTGGCAATAATAAAGTGTCTGATTCCCACGCTACTGTTGATTGACTTTTTCCCAAGGGAGGGAGAGACAGGAACATGGGAAACCAGGAGAAGGAGTTTTCACCATTTCAAGGGAATCTGGAGTGCCTCACATCACTGAAGGCCAGACTATAAACTTGCATCATCTGTTTGAATGCACAGAAGCAGGGCAGTATTGCATTTGTGAAGGGTATTTGTTAAGAAAATTGTTCCTTTTCACTAAGCACATATAGTTTTGGTCAGATTTTTGTTTTGTGGAGTGGTTACTTAGAGCATTTTAAACAAAATCTATTTTTATCTTACCTGGAAGGCAAGGAAGAAGGGCATGTTTCATTTCTAGATAGTTTATGTTGCAACATTCCTATGGATCGAAATTCCATGTTTCTATAAAAGGGTTCTACCATAAACTTAATGGTACGATTACAGTAAACTGCTAGCATAATTTCTCTGATAAAGACACGAACACGTTTCAAGCAGCACACATCTCAAACCTGCAGTATTAAAGTTTGCTTCTTTATCTGGGAGGCTTTGGGGGAAAATTTCCAATTGTTTTGTAATTTATTTTTTTTTCCAGAAGAATACATTCAAAAATGAAACAGTCATTCATGGCACAATCTCATCCAGATACCAAAAATACATTACGAACCCAATTTTATATAATTTCACAATTCACGTGAAAAGTGTTTAAAACTCAGCTGTGGGCACAATATAATATTCTACTTAGCAGTAAGAATCCTTTCAGAGAACTTCCTGTCTTGTGACTGGCAGATAATGTGACTTCCTAGTAATTTATTTCTCATTTTCTTTTGGCTTTAAAGTTGAAATATTTAACATTCTATAAGTTGTTGTTTTGATTAAGATAAGTCAATTAACATGCTTCTGTACAAGAATGCTCAAGAGTAGTTCAGTTTGTCAGATGGTGGTATAGCTCTGTTCACTGCACCTGAAGAATGAGACCCAATGCTGACAAGAAAGATCATTATTCTAGGTGTGTGGTCTTTATTCTGATTCCTTAAATATATTTAATGTAAAAATTATTTTCATAGTGGCAATTCAATAAAAGGAACTGTTTTTTAATATACCGCAAATAATTTCAAATTATTTCCGTCTCCTTAAGTTTTCCACAAGCGTCTTTATTAAGAATAAAATGTGTATTCAGATGTCAGCTGAAAAATGTGAACTGAAAAATGAGACTCATCCTGGGCTTCTATTTTCCTCTGTGGAGGTAGTAAGGGGAGAAGGACCCACTGCTTCTTCACCTGTGGTAGGCCCTTCGACTTCTGCAAGCAGTCTCATGCTGCAGTATGTGAAGCAGAGGTCTTGCAAGCAGTTTCTCTCCTTTTACCTGAATATCCTAAGGAGGACAGAAAATCTGCACTGATTTGTGTCTCAATTCTGAAATCCTGTTTGTTCGTGTTCCTCTGCCCAGGTTAGGAAGGTCGAAGAACACAATCCCGGAGTACTGGTATTATTTTGCTGAGCAGCAGTTGGTTTCAGGGCCTTCCAGGTTTGATTCTTTAGAGCAGAACTAAGTGAACGGGTGTTTTCAATGCACATGGTTTATTTCAGTAGTACGTGTGAGCCCTGCCTGTGCAAGCAAGGCAGAAGAAAGTTGGACATGTGTCACCATTCAGAAACCTCAGACAAATTAGTACTTTGTGTCCCAGCCACCACATCTTTTGGAGCCTTGTCTTTCTTTGTACATTCGGTGCCTCTTTGCTTTCTGTTGTTCGGATCTGGACAATTTAAGTGTCCTGAGTTGAAATCTGGCCACCTTTTCTATGACCTGGAAAAGTTACCTCTAAAAAAGAAAGTTTCTGTTACTCCTTACCGGAGCTGCTAAAATGTACTCATTTTTTTTGTATGGGTACAGGGGTGACTCCTTAGCTAGAGACAAGAGATGCTCAGTATAGAATAGGGCAAATTAGGTTAAAAATCATTATTTTTTACATTGCATTTGATGTTTTCCTGTATCAAATGCCTCTTTAGTTGCACTTTGCAAAAACTAATTTCTGTGTCAATGCCATTGCTCTGCTGTAACATTTGGATAGTTGTGGAACTTTTGAAATGAGAAGTGGGGAGGCAACCGTTACTGCTAAAGCAAAATGAAGGTAATGTATGTTGTTGGGAAGCCAAATAACATACAAGAAGAAATCTGTGTAAGTGTAGCGGGCTAACCCTGGCTGGACACTGGGCACCCACAAGAGCTTCCCTGTCACTCCCCTCTGCACCTGGACTGAGGAGAGGAAACATAATGAAAGATTTGTGGATTGAGATAAGGTCCAGGAGAGAGATCACTCACCAAATACCATCGCAGGACAAAACATGTACAAACATGTACAAAACATATACATTTGGCCCAGTCTTCTTACACCATCCCTTGAAATGGTTCCACATGTGTCTGTGACACCTCTGAGGAAAGAGGTGGTCGGGAGTGGCCGTGGAGTGTAGCAGGACTCTGAGTCTGTGGCAGAAGAATTATATATAGATGTATAATGGAGGTTAGGTTGCATAATTCTGATCTGCATGGCATTCACATCTTAAAATCCATAATAGGATCAGTGGAAGTTAAGTAATGCAATCCAGATTAGTCAGTCATTGCAGAACTTAAGTGACCAATTCATGGCTCTAAGTCCTAAATATGTAAGTTTTGAACTCTGCCTCCACAAAACACAGTGATGTTTATGTTTGTATCCAGATGCTAATGATAAATGTACAAAAAATGAAGGTCAGGTGGATGTTCTGCCATTTTAAGGAAAATTATTAGAGGTCATTTGGGAATTTCTTCTGCTGTAGCTTTCCTTCACAATCCTAATGTGAGTTAAAACACTGGGTGGTCATTACACACATCTTAATAAGGATTTAGCTAAACCGAGCTGATTAAATCTATATTAGTATATCAGCAAAGTCCGATTTTGTTAATTTCTAATCAGGAATCCTGTTATTGCATATGGGATAAAAAAGTTTTTTGTTCTACTTGATGCTACCGTCTCAAAAAATGTTTTCCAGCAAGATACAAAACAGTGTTAGAGTCAAATCCTTGTAAATTCTAATGTATTTGAGGTGGATCTAACTCATCAGAATATCAAAGTTTCATAAATTATTCCAGTTAATGATTTTCAATAACCTAGAACTATCTGGATGGAAATTACTGCTACGTGTTGGAAAGATGGACACCCAGGTGGGAGGATGGGGAACACATCTTGTGATGTTGATGTGGCAGATGTGGTTGATGTGCACAGCAATTGCAGTGGTGATCTGTGGTATCAGTTGTTCAGGAAGTTGGTTCTATCCTTTTTGAGCATGCTCACAGGATACTTTGGGATTAGTATATGTTTGATTTTGGTGATACCTTACATGCTTTAAGGTAAGGCCAATTAGGGCAGCATTGCTACTGAAACAATCAACCTCACCTTCCTCCTACTCTGTTCCCTTCCCTATCTGGCACCTTAGGTGGCCCAAATATCTGTGTGTTGGGCAATGAACTTCCCTGGGATATTCACCTAGATTAA
Organism: Mohoua ochrocephala; assembly: GCA_013398855.1. Lineage (NCBI taxonomy): Eukaryota > Metazoa > Chordata > Aves > Passeriformes > Acanthizidae > Mohoua > Mohoua ochrocephala. Next base: position 349,551 of record VZTA01008453.1, on the reverse strand, counting down.
AACTAGCGTGGGAAAACCACCCTGATTAGTGTTTCAGTATTTCCGGCGAAACATGCGACTAGATAAACACGCACGCTCGCCCAAGAATGGATAACATGGAATGGGGAGCAAGAAGATGATGACAATGCAAAACTGGTTTTTTTTGGAGGCAGTGGTGATTTGTGCCAGCCTAAAGTGCGGCTTGGTACAAAATTTGAGTAAATCCAAGGAAGAAAACACACTATCTAAGTACACCGAAAAAGGCTGCAATCTCATTTGTTCACAAATGGTTATGCTAAGAAGTAATTATTCAGTGAAGAACATGCAAAAATCTTATTTAGAATCTTGTTCTTAATTTAATATAAGCTTTCATATGTTTCTTTTTTTTTTTTACTTTTTGACTTGTTATGATCAGTAGTCACCTAGCAAATCAGTTCTCAGGATCCTCCAAAGGGGAAGCCCCAAAATGTATACAGAAATTACAGTGGTACCTGCTGGCCAGCAACTGGGGACAGATTCATTGCAGTCACTTCAGCCCGTATAAAATAGGAACAGGAGACACTTTTCTGTACATAGGGGAAACTGTGGCCTAATGCACTGAGCACAGAATGACCCATCAGCAGTCCTGGTTCTCCTCCCAGCCCTGCCACCCCTGTTTTGTGCAGGCTTTGGCAATTCACTTAAAAAAAAAATTTGCAGGGTATGGTGTGATGGAACAAGAGCTTGCAATGTAGTTGAAGAGATTTCAGCTGAGATGCTGTGGTCAGTTTTATGCAGACTTTTAATTCATTTCATGGCACAGACGGGTAAGTTTCAACTTACCACTGCAGGGAGTTAAAGCAGACCTGTTTCTTTTGCAGTAAAATGAACAAGGAGCATTTACATAACCGTTTAATATGTTCAGTCATGAGGAAGTAAGTTCCTACATCACTTGACTTCCATGGGAGGATAATTCTTATTCCACCCTGATTTCTCTCACTTCTAGAAATAAGAATGGAAATATCCACTCTATTTTTAAGGGTCCCTCAGATATGCAAACAGATACATAACTCTCTCAAGCTTTTCTGGTCCAATGGAAGCAGAAAGAAATCAGGAATGGGTAAGCAAGGTCTGAATGGAGTGTTAACTCAAGTGCAAGCGAATGTCTTTGCTCTAGAAATTAGACTGCACAGTAACAGAATAGCAAAGAGGGAACTTTGCCTTGCACCACTTCAGGTGCCCAGTTATTCCGATATCTTCTTCCACCATGCTTATTTTTGCCATTTCATCAAAATAGTTTAGTTTAAAAGAGTGGTAAACCCAGAGGCTTTCTGCACTGTACTTGTTTATTTTCCTGCAAATGGTCTTGTGCTGCAAACCAATGTGGCGACTACTCTGTATTATTATGTGCCATTATTTCTAGGAGCCATACGGAGTTGTGCTGAATTAACTAATGACATGATTGTACCATCAAACAAATTCAATTTAATCATTATACATGCATGCTGTCTCTTGGAGAAAAGCTTTAACTCGGAGAAGGATATCAAAAATCTAAAACACCAATATAAACTTATTTAAAAATCGAGCATCCAGTATAGATGTTTCTTTGGTACTTATACTGAATGTTTCCATTCCTACTTTATTACTGCAAGTTTCCATTCTTACTTCTTTACTATGGAGCAAGTTCATCCTTTTATTTAAAAAAAAAATTCTGTATTTCGTCTAGAGTAGTGGCGATTATGAATATTATTTTAGAATTGTAGTCTGCTTCAGATCTGGGCTATTTTTAATTCCATTTGCCTAAGAGATTTTTTTTTTTCCCCAAGAAGGACTTGAAGGAAAAAGTCCTCTTGCTTACTTCCCTAATTCAAGCTCATCATGTGTAACCTTAAAAATCACTGCTTCTAGTTACCAGCATTGGGATGTGTTTCTGGTTTAGTGACTAGCTTAGACCAGTCAGTCACTCACCTTTTAGATGGCCAAATGAACCCTACTTATGAGTGCTTTCTATGCTGTAAAAGATGATCAGTCTGGCAAATTGGTCTAATACTCTAGGGTCTCTCAGATCCTCAATTGCTCTGATGTCTCTCAGCTGAGAAATAAAACAAGGTCTTGATTAGCAGTGTTTATTAAAAGCCCTGTGGCACTTTTTGCCCGCACTGACTATAGATGGGTAATCACATCGACGGTTACATAACCAAGATAAACATTTCACGGCATTATAAACTCTCCTGCTGTGAAGCACAAGCCACCCACCAACTGCCTGATTTTAGGAAGAACCCTCTCTATTACATAAGTGTTCAGTATGGGGGTTTCTTGCACCTGCCTCTGAAGCATCTGGTACTTGTCACCTTCAAAAACAGGATTCAAGACTCGATGGACAACTAATCTGAGCCAATCTGGCAATTTTTACGTAACCAAAGGCTCTTTGTGACAGGGGGACGTGTCATAGTTCTCACTGATATATCTGCTGAGTTCCCAGGGCTATTTAAAATGTGTATTGTATGTTCTTCCTTAAAAGTTCAATTTTAGGCTGCTTGATACAAGGTAATATTGTAGGAATCGCTGTACAAATGTGCGAGTGGGACTGTATTCATATGTGTGATTGTGGGTGACTTTTAAGTACATTTCTGTTCATGAAGAAGCAATGAATTGCTAGCAGAGAAAGTGGGAGTACTATTACATAAGTTGGAGCTATTCAGGATATCTTTAACTCGTTCTCATATGCTTGTGCATTTTTCCTCTCCTTGCAGAAAGTGCAGAACAGGTGTAACTATTTAACATTGTCTGTATCTCACCCTAGATTCAACTCCTCCCTACAGTGTGTGTGGATTCCTGATTGCTCTCACAAGCAGATCACACAAATGCTGCCAAAATACTTGTGAAAGAATTTACACAATAGATTTGTACCAAGGCAGTGTATTATTTATGAGAAGAGGAGTTTTAGATACCTTCTACTGAAGTAACATTTTTGATTTCAAAGCAATCTGCAAATTGCAAGTAGGAAACCTGTTGCTTTGCAGGAGGATGGATGTATTGGGCTCTGGGATGGTACATAGTCATATTAAAATCAACTAGTTTTCTGTCTAGGCCATATTTAAATCTCACTGATGTTTTTACGAGTTAAGCTCATGCATGAAGGTAATGACATTCTTGAACTCTTTGCGGCTTTAGGATGGTGTAACTTGCCGTCTGTATTAAAACATGTCTAAGCATTTCCTAAACAAAAGTCTTGTAGTGCACAGCAACGGTGAAACCTTTTATTGTGGGGCATTAACAAAACCGTATCTAATTGAAACATAACACTCTTTAAATAAGAAAAATTGGCAGCATTAGATGCCGTATACATGTTCCTTGGTACTGATATTTAATATTTTAAACATCAGATTAATCTGAAACTCTCCAACCAAAAGACTTCTTGAAAAGCTCTCCAAACATTTTCATCCATTGCTGTGGGTTCCAAATGTATTGGCTCTTTGTCTTTTTCCTGGTTGCACTGATTGCAACTGTCACTGAGTCACACAGCTCGCTTTGGGCCTGCAGCCAAGTTGATTACAACAACAACTTGTGAACCATAAAAAGGTAGTCTCGGATCTCAGAGAGAGCTGAGTTATAAAGAAAAAGGACACACTTAATCCTTCTGAAAGAAGACTGGACTCGATAAATACTTTTGCACTGTTCTCTCTACTTCCTCAGGAATAATTTAGTTATCAATGGTGATAACCATTTTTGAGACATCACAGTCAGCTACAAATGGAAAAGATGTTGAAGCTGTCTTTAGTCTGTCAGATGTTAAGGCAGTACCTGTTAGTGGACAGATCACAGACACACAAATTTAGGGACAAATGTGCCAAAAAATCTTATTAGTTCTTTTCAGTGTATTTCAGTGTTACATGGGCATGTCAGTAAAATGACTGCTCACCAGCTCTCTAGGAATATTTGACATCTCCAGGGTTTAAACAATAAAACTAACGAATTTTTATAGTAACATTTCCAGAAATTGTTTTTATACAATGGATGGTAAACATACCAAGTAGGAAGGGATTAAGATGTTGGCTTTTTGGGGAGCCTTTGAAAACACTGTAATTAAAATAATATCACAACCTTTTTGGATGACTGACTCCCCATCTTCCACAGCACAGCATGGCACACATAAATCATTTGGGCAAAAATAGTTGACTTCCAGTATTTTAACCCATATATTTTATTTGATTAGTTCAGTGGGGTTGGGTATATAGGTAAAGGGTTATGCTTAAACAGTTCAGTTTCCCTGGTGAAACATCAATTAAAAAATGAAGTTTTGCATGGATAGCTAAAAGAATTCTCTAAAGTAATAAGGAAAAAAACATTAAGTTAACTTATGTGGCTCTGCTCAAATGAGCACCTATGTTGGGTAATTTCTCTGTTGTACCACCCCTTTAGTGTTAGAACAACCCAATGTATTTCTCCTCCATACTTAGTGGGAAGCTGATCTCTCTCTTCATTCCCTAATTAAGAGAAAACTTCATAATAGCCAGCCTAAATCTATTCATGATCAGATTATACCCATGCGTTCTTATGACAACACTGTCTGCTAGCTTAAGTAGTTATTTCCCTCCTTGATATATTTAGTCCATCATGATATCAGTCCCCATACTCTAGGTGAACCAGTCCACAGTCTTCCATTTTCTTCTCATATACCAAGCTCTCCGTTTCCAAGACCAATTGAATAGCCCATCTCTGCCACTACTTTAGCTTGAATTCGTTCTTCTTGAACGTGAAACACAGTAATTGTGCAGAATAGTTCATATGAGTTATTGCCAGTGCTCTGTGCTAATGGTATTATTTCTTCCCCATGCCTGGTATAGCCTGTGAATGTATTTCTCTTTTTCTTTGGTTATAGCAGATTGGTAGCTCAAATAGTTTTGTATCCAGTTGCTGTTTACATGTCCTTCCCCTCCTGGGTCTCCTCTAGCTGAAAAGTTTGGATTTTACAGTAAAACTTTTGTTCTTATTTTCTAAGTGCTTGATTTTAGTCGTTGAACTTCACTTCATTTCTGCTACTCCAGTCCTCAAAGTTAACCAGTTTTTCTGGTGTGATATCTCCCTTTGTTGCCATTACTTTGCTTTGTAGTCCATCTCATAACCACAGCTGTTTTCAGTGACATCTACATCCATCCAGATGCAAATAGGACTAATCCGAGAGCAGTGCTTTAGGAACTCTGCTTGCCGCCTTTCTGCAGCTTGATGATTTCCTTTCAACAACTGATGAGAAACATCTGCACTTTGTAAGGTGGCACGGAGACCACTGCTCCTGCATATGTTTTTACATGAGATTTGAAGATGCATTTTGTAAACGGAAGAAGTAGAGGCAGGATAACGGCTTGTTTTTCCAAAGGTATTAGGATCATCATTCAAGGCCTTAAAGCTATTTTTGTCCATCAAATTTCCCCCTGCTACCTCAGTCCAATAACATTTGCAGGCAGTTCACTAGTTTATATGAGAGCGTTTTAACAGCTTCTGAACAATTAAGGACAAATAAACAGTATTAATATTCAGATTAAGTATAAAGAAGTGTGATCTGATTTTGATGCTTCCTTTGATTTATAATTCTGATTAGAAAGCATCAGAAAACCTACAGCATGTCTCTCCTTTCATCCAAGTTTGATTAAAAAACTGTGGAAGTAAAACTAAAAGCCTTTGTGAGAAAGAAGTTTGTCAGGTTCATTCATATCCAGAATTTCAAATATGTCTTGGAACAGTAAGGCAGAAACCATACTTAGTTTCAGTTTAATCTGCAAATCACAAAGCTGCATAAGAACTAGCAACAATTTATATAATTCTTTACAGTTTCATTATACAAGGCAAGACATAAAGAGTAACAACCTGTATCTGCTTTCTCTCATTTCTTAGGTTGTAAACTGTTTGAGGTAGGGCTTGTTTTAAGATTATTCTGTTTCCATAGTGCTTAGAAAAATGGGCTCTTTTTCTTAGTTGGCACTATTGTAAGAAACACCATTTCTGAAGAAGTATGGACAAAAACTGCCCTGTTGTCAATGAATCATGGATAATAGTAATGCTTTACATATTTCCTCTTAGCCTCCACATTCTGTAAGGATAAAAAAAATCTCCCACTGTAAATAACAAAGTACATGTATTTGCTGTACAAAGACCTGTGTTCAGTTAATTTAATGACTAAATCCAAGTCCCAAATATATGAAAAAATTAGTAAGGTTTTAGAAACTATTTTTAATTCTTTCCATTGTACACATCAGCTGCAACATATATGATATGACATTCCTACATCTCTTGATCTTCCCCGAGAAGGGAATTTTAAACCCTATTCTTGATTTTCTCAGATTGATTAAAATGCTTCAGCACAGCTGAATTGTGCAGGTGTAAATTGTCTGTGTGTGGGAGGAAGAGACAGAATTGCTTCTCTTCAGCCTGATCTGACTTACACTACAGCAAACAGCCTTTTCTCTTTTATGAAATGTGTGGTAGTTAAGAAGCATCCTGCTCCTCTTGTGATGTGGTGTACTGACAGAGTGTTTCCAGTTATTCATTCTAGATGGAAATGCAGACAAGTACAATGAAGAACACATGGCTGGAAATGTGCTCTGGGTTTTTGGTTGAATTCTTCCATTGCTAAATCAATCTAAATGCTTGTGAAGTACCCTCGCTTTAAATTGTTTCATACACACACACACACACTCTCTCTCTCTCTCTCTCTCTCTCTCATTCATGGACACACGTGCATGTATGGCCATGCACACATACACAAGTGTGTGCACAGATATACATACATATGTATAAGCACATATTTTGTGCATGAATCAGAATGGGTCAGGTTGGGAGGGACCACAGAGGGTCATCTAGTCCAACCTCCATGTCATCCTAGAGCACATTGCACAGGATTGTGTCCAGACAGTTATTGAATATCTCCAGTGAGGGAGACTCCACAGCCTGTCTGGGCAATCTGTTCCGGTGCTCGGTCACCCACACAGTAAAGAAGTTCTTCCTCATATTCAAGTGGAACTTCCTGTGCATCAGTTTCTGCCCATTGTCTCGTGTCCTGTTGCTTGGCACCACTGAGAAGAGTCTGGTTCCATCCTCTTGACCACCTCCCTTCAGACAAGGTCCCTTCTCAGTTATCTCTTCTTGAGGCTGAACAGGCCCAGCTCCCTCAGCCTATCCTCAGAAGCGGATGCTCCCGTTGTTTCTGAAAATTTATATCTCGGTTGTTCTTGAAAAATTAAGCATTTAAAAATTAATAGACATTTTCAGCTATTTTTCTTCCATGACATTATACCTACTTGGTAGGCTCTGATGCTGCTGGTGTCAGAGTGTCTATGGGCTTCAAAATCTGGGCTTCATTGCACTGGCCCTTGAATGAGCACATAGAGAATAATCCAATAAGAAGTGGAAGTCCAATTGTGTTTGCAGACAGAAATGGGAGACACCTACAACTATTATCTGTCCTTTGCCTGGAGTTGGATAGGGAGACTAGATTGTGAGTGAGGCACCTAGATCATCAGAGGCCCGAGGATATGTGTTATATGTTTTTTTCTGCTGTGATTAGTCCAAGGTTGTACTGAGTCCCTGTGGTAAGAGCCTGAATTGATTCTAGATCTCTTGATTTCACTCTAATATGTTAACCGCACATTATTCTCCTACTGTTACTAGAAAATGTGTACCTGAAAATGCTGTGTATCTGAGATTGCTGGGAACTGCTGTTTAGCTTGACTGGCTAATCAATTTAGAACAGTAAGAGTGGGCATACTAAAAGTGGATTGGTAAAGCATTTTGGGAAATTAGGAAATTAAACCCCAAGAGAGCATCAAAGAGTGAAACTTTCTTGGAAGTCAATGGAGAAAGCAGCTGATTGACATATATTTTATAGAGAAATCCACCTAGTGTGCAAAAGCAAATGTTAATGTAAAAGCAAATAATATTTTTTCAGTCATTTAATTAGAAACTTGCTGTGCACAGGACACAGACTCCTGGTGAGCTGCAAAGGGCTATCCAGTGAAAAATACATTTTGAGCATGTTCTTTGAACTCTTGTCTTTTAGATTCCCATCAATGAAGTCTTGAGATACCATCTGTTTGCTGATATGCCCTCCTGAATCGACATAGTAATTACCTCTGTTAAAATAAAAATAGCATTTGAGAAGCACTCCTGTGACCACTGTTCAGGTTTCACAACAGATAAAGAAAGCAAGTTTATCTTCAGAAATTAGAAGGAGTCAAGCAAAACAGTCATTCAGCACATTTGTCTATTTTTTGTCCCCAGTCTCCTGAAACCATCAGAAAAATTTTGCTTCACAGTATTAATGATCTGATAGGAGAAATTATTTTTGTTAAGGTTTTTAAAAGCGCAGGAATTGACGAAATGGGACAAAGACATAATAGAAAGAATCGAGGAGGGCATTTTTCTTGATCTGGTGCTAAATTTCATGGTACTTACAAGCTTTCAAAATCAGCTGCTGAATTTTAAGGTGGAGAACTTGATTACAAAATGTAGCAATAAGCTTTTGCTGGTTTTTATTACTTTAGCATTTATGTAGATGACATTGACTGTAACAGTTAACTTGGACTTTCAGGCAATAATTGTTCATGGCCTAGTATTCCTGGATGTATTTTCAAGTTCTATGTCATATGAATCCTTTTGTCAGGAATTTTCTGTGCTCCACTGTATTACTGATCTAACAAATATTACAAACTTCCAAATATGAATATGTTTACATATATATTTTCAGTTTTGCTTTTAGAAATGTTACTGTGTTTTGCATGGCTTATAGAAGGTTTGGGATCGAATTTCTGCCTGGTGTGAGAATGTAAAATTATATTATTGAGAAACGTAAGCTTATGGCAGCCATAAATATATATGAAATGTAAATAAATCAACTTCTTCTAGATAACAGGAAACAGTCTCTTTGATATCTTCTGCCAACCCCCCAGCGCAAGGGATGTCTCCAAAGGAAAGACACTGTTACTGGGAATATATAGTTTTGCAATAATTTGCTAACAAACACTCTCTAGATCTCATGATTTAGGTACAAGGCAGCCCTGAAGCAGTCTGGTCTTGGGACCAACAACTTCAAGACTTTGGGAGTGCAAAAGGAGCAGCCTCTTGCCACTACTCATCTTCTGAACATTTCAGCTGCATTCAGCTGGGTTCAGCTAGATCAGGGTGTCTGTCCTTTAATCTTCCCACATCTCATTTTCCTTTCTCCAACAATGTCAATGCTTTTATTTGCTTTTCCATTAGAAATAGAGTTGTAATCAATGGCTTTCAGGATTGGTGAGTGGCTGACATTTGCTTTGGGATTACCTCAAACTGTGAGACCATTGCTATCTCCTGTGTTGGCCATGAGTATATTTCACTGATCATACATATATGCTAGCTACTGTATGGTGATTGCTTCTATTAAATGAAACACATGGAAGAAACTTTGCCAGCATCCTAATGAATCTTCTGAGAATGATTCTCTTGTGGTTCAGCTGCCTTGCTGAAGCTCCCAGATCTTTCGTTTTCAAATCTACCACTTATATTTCCATAGACTTTTGCCATTAGCTCACAGATAAGGTGAAGAAATGTGAAGCCCAAGATGTGGTGCATGCTCTTGCTTTCCAAATACCACAAAAATACTTCAAACGCTGTAGACCACAGAAAATTTATTATGCAAGTCAAGCTATTGTAAATGAAAAAAAGTCAGATGCAAAAAAAAAAGCTGTTGTACAATTATATATATTTATGTTTCAAATGCTCTCATGGGATTCAGAAACACAGAATAGATGCTGCTCTCAAATTACTCACAGGATTGCTATAGAAGTCATCCTGCTATTCTTAGAAACAGTTCTGAGAACATTTCTTTTGCTGCACCATCACGAATAAATCCTACTTCATCTCAAAACCCACAGAGACTCAGAAGCCCTTTCTGTGCCACCTTCGGATTCATCAGGATACCCCATTCCATCATTTTGGATGAATCACTGAATCTTTCCAAGCAAGATTGTTACTAACACATAACTACCACCCAGGTAACAGGAATGGTGCTCTCTCTACTTACTGCTGAGCGAATAATCACCAGCTGGGAAAAGCAGCAGCGGGCATCAGGCAATACACGAAAGGCTGGAGAGTCAATATTAATCAGCCAATGTGATGAAGAACTGAGCTGGAGTATTTTTCTCTAGCTTCAAATAAATTATCTTTATCTTTAACATTACATTGGAGTCTCTACATAAATCATGGTTCTCAGGCTGCACCTCACAAAATGTGACCAGCATTTTAAAAAAAATCCCTTTCAGTCTGACTGCAAATAATATTTTAAGGAGAGATCCCCTATAGAGGATAAGACTAATTCTACTCCTATTTGTATCAATTTGAAAGCTTTATTTTTAGACGTTAAAACTGTCCCCGATTTGGCTTCACACTTTTCTGATTTTGTGTTCTCTTTTCCCATCCATTTCCCAGTTTTAGATATTTCTCTCCCTTCTTTTTCTGCCCTTTTCTTCTGTGAGTCATTCTTCTATGTATACTACACATCCTTTCTCCCAAACGCATGTGTCTGGTAACTCTTACATGGAAACTCGAATTGGTGAAAATTGTGGTAATGCACCTGAAAAAGCTACAGAATATGAAGATTTTCATAATGGTATCACTGAAAATTTGATTTTCTACTTTTAACAGACTTCCTCTGCAATATATTAGTGATCTAGTATATTTAGCATGATATATGAATCTCTCAGGTTTTGTAATGCAAAAATACATGAGTCAACAAGTCTTAAGAATCAGGAAGAGGAATTATATCTTCACAGAGAACAGAAATGTCCACTAAGACTGGCAGGTTCACTAATGGTCTGTTGGACTAGCTGCATGAGAAAGCCTTCCCTAGTAAAACCATGCAATCATACAGCACAGAATATTCCTATGAGACATCTGCTTGGGGTTTATTTTACCACTTCCATATTGTGCTATTTTGGCATGACCATCATTAGGCTTTTGAGGTCTGAAACAAACCTACAATAAAATGCTATTTTTTTAGTATAGTTATAAAACACTCACAGCATGAAATCCATCACTGCCTCCTCATACACCACAAGTTAGGAAATGGTGTGGGATCACATTTGCCTGTTGCTATTTTCTTAATGTAATTTCATTTTTTTTGGGCTTTTTTAAAACTTTATTTAATTTATTTATTTATTTATTTTGTATTTACAATCCTTGTATTTTCAATAGAGGAGGGTGAGCTACCAGAAACTAGCACACAAAGAACTCTTCAAGATATATGAAGATACGGCAAAAAAGAGAGAAGTCTAGGGAGAAAAATGTTATGTTCTTTGAGAAGACAGTAGGTCTTCTGATAAAACGCAGCTCGTGCCCACTCTTCTTACTCTCATTTGAAAGAGATGAAGTATTAGATGCTATCTGACATTAGAAAACACGCAACCCCAAATCTACATATGCAACTAATTTAATCAAAGGGATGGGAGGGGTGACTAGAGCAGATCAAATGCCAAAACCAGACATTGCCACAAGAAAAAGTGGAACTGGGAATGGAGTGGGTAAAAAATTTAGTCCATATGGTTTCATTATTGATATTCAATATCTTTGTCATCTGCTAAACACAGGGAGATGCAACTTGAAGTGTGTTGTTCTGGTCGAACTTTTTGATGGCTGCTTTCCCCATATTTCTCTCTGAAGAGCAATAAATCACCATGGGCTACTGCATAACAACATTTCCTTATTATTCAGGTAGAGGCTGTACTTCCTGTCACCTCCAAATGTAGCTTAATATAGAGTCCTTGGAGAAAAGGACAGGAAAGCATGGTGTGTTTCTTACCGTGCAGTAAGAACGGCTGCTTGCCTGTGGCATACAGAGGAAGGCTTTAAGCAACATAATTTTTCTTTTGATCCTGAAAAAGTTTCAGTAGTAAAACCACATTGTCGGTGCAAGTGTCCTTGGATCAGAGTAAGCTTCCTGCTGATGGGACACATGCATGAGACTATGCTGAGCTGGTCCAGGGAAAGTAGTAGGAGTTGCCATGTTTAGGGGTCTGGGCTGGGCAAGTTCTAGGAAATGGAGCTTGCAGTTATGGAGAGACAGATGAGATATTTTCCCCCTCACCAGAACTGTTTTCTTTATCCCAGATTGTCTTCCTTATAAAATAAGGATATTGGAAGACAGGGGCAGACCCTTTGTTGCAGTTCCTCTGGGATCAGGAAGGACAAAACAACCTAGAATTCACGGTTTTAGCATTCAAATAGTGCTTAAACAGTTAATACCATTGCCATTAGTTCTCATGAGCTAGAACTTCAGCTTGGGAGTCGTGCAGCACAGCAACATTACCAGCAGTCTTTTTGTTGGGATTCAGTTTGGCACAGGATTGCGGGACATAGGATGGAGGGGCCGTGGGACCCGGCTGGCAGGTACTACAGCACAGGTGTACAGTGAACAGCACAGAGCTCGTTCTCCAGGGTGTCTCATTGTTATTCTAGTGCTTTATCACTGTGGGATGTGTTTTTCCCCACTATGAGAAATAAATTTAAGTCGCAGTACTCTTATTACTCAAGTGGGATGAGGCATACGTGTTTAATATCAGTGCCAGCATTTTTGGAAGGCACTGTAGATTATGTTTCCTGCTGTGTTCAGAATTCTCATCCGTTCAATAAAACAGCTTCTACCCCTGTCCACTCCCCCAGGCAATCACAGTTGCCAGTTTAGAAATCAAAATACTCCAGATCTTTTGAGCATCTTAATCTTAGAAAAGGCGTATCAGATTTAGTGCCAAGCTTCTGCTTGATCCAGTCACACATTTTGATCAAACTTTCAGAATCGAGTAAAGCATTAAGTACACTTCTTCCAGTATTCATTTTTTAGTGAATTATTCAGTAAGTCTAAAGCAGTAATTGGCTGCTGTGTGTTCTGAAAGATAGCCTCTCCCTCTGCTGAACCACAAGTATGAATATTGAAGGAGCCATCTAATTCAGACTCAGGCGGATATGATTGTTATACAGGTTTTTTTCAGGTGGACCAATAGCTAGCATCTCCACTTATGGGCAAGAACATTTTAATCCACAAAAGGATTAAACTTCCAATTGATGTTTACATGAATTTTACCAGCAAATTTAACAAGATCAAGATTAGGTCTCAAACAAACCATTTGAAATCTAAGCAAATGCATTTTTACTACCCAGATTTTTATCACATCTGTGTTATTGGTTGCAAGTAAGTTCAAGTCAATGAAAGAACAACTATCTATCATTTAGCTCTCTAAGAAAGGTGCTTGTATATAAGCTGCAATTTGCACTGCCTTATTTCAGTAAAAGCTATATGAGAAGCTCTCATCAGTGTGGAGCTATACTGTGCTCTAGAGCAGTCTAATCAATTGCCAATTTTAATTTCCAAATCAAAACTGTTTATTAGACATTCAAGAGCAAATATATATGCACGCAAAAGCCTGATTTTTAAAGGAACTCAACTTCGAAATAACCCTGCTTATTAGGAAGAAAAATAAACCAACTCCCAAAACTTGAAGTAAAAGTATGTTCCCAGGCTGAAATTATTCTAAGTTTGGAGAGAAATTTAAATATTGCCTATAATTTCATGCAAAGTGGTTGAAGTATTACCATTATAGTTCCAAATATTTGCCCTTGCTCTGCATGAGTGTAATGACAGTCAGGTCTCAACTGATCAGAATAATTAAATCATATGGTGATAATACAGTAAATAAACATTACAAGGAAAATCATATAATTTCTTTCATTAACTCTGCATGGCATATTCTCTGGCAGAGTATAAGAATGTCAACGAAATGCATAACACAGCACCTTATCATGCAAGTATTACACATGTAAATGAACCGAAACCCGATCATTTAATTAACAATTTTCTTCCTGTATAAAAGACTTTAAATATATTTGAGTATATTAGAATATACAGTAAATATTTCCTAAATTTTAAATCCCCATTTCACTCAGCAGGCAGGGAACAACTCCGTGTGCCATATTATTATCCTGGAACTTCTGCTTCCTAGCAAAGATTGCTTATACTGATAAGACTGAAATGTTATGAATTTAGGGAGCCATTTGTGGACCGGATATTTCTGTGTACTTTCCAGTTTTCATCTTAATGTATGTGTGTTTTTCTGTGCACACATATGCACATATAGAGCAGAAGATGGAGAAGAATGTTGTAAAGTAACTTGTAAATGAGTAACTTGATAGGACCCCTGCATACAAAGAGAATGTTACCTACCTTAAGTGCGAGGCAAAGCTGTACCTATATGAATCTATAGGTGGATCTATAGCCTTGCCATAATGGAGGAGGCTGTGCTGAGTGTGTCTTTTAGAATGAAGATAGCAGTGTTCCAATAAGCCCCCTTAAGGTAGATTTGGGCAAGCTCAGTAAAGGGGTTTGTGTGCTGTAGCAAGTTACTAAGGGTTTCAGGAAGTGCTTAGTTTTGGTTAAAGGATGGAAAATAGATTAACTGATTTTATTAATGAATGAAAACAATTTTGGGCTGGTAACATATCCAAAAACTCTCCGTAATCCATTTCAGAGTTTCATAGTACAAACAGTCATATTTTATAACTGAACACAAATATATTATGAACTAATGTCTGACCACTTCTGTATTTCTAAAATGGAGCTTTACAATCACATTGCACCTCAGGAAAAGCAATGCAGAGAGAAAATTTTTTCATACTCTGATGTGTGTCAGAGTCTCCACCTTAGTCACTCTTCTTTCCTAAAGAGCAGCATCACGTGTTTATGTGTTGCCACTTCTCTTAACATTTTAAAGCATTCAAGAAATACATCCTATGGAAGCTGCTGCTGGTAACAGGCTTAGTTCTAAAGGAAAAGTCAGAGAACCAAGCTAAGTTTTGGGAGTGCTTTAATCACAGTAATCTATGCACATCCATGCTGCTGTAACTCAGTACAGGTTAGTTTTTTTCCAGTAACCCAACTTTTGTCAGGTCTGAGATCACAGACATTGGGATATCCTTGGTGCTCAGAAACTGGTCGTTTGCACATGAAGGAAACAATAATACATACTACTATTGCTGAAATACACAAATGTAAAACATACACTTATGACAAAAGATTTCCAGTGCTGAAAATTGTTCCAGAGATGAATGATGTTACAAGCCTGAAAAGACTGGAAGTTTGAATCCAGCCAATCTGGTCTCCTTTTCAGGTCTCCTCCTTAGCACCTTCCTTGGTGTTTTTCTTGCAGGC
Source organism: Mohoua ochrocephala (assembly GCA_013398855.1). Classification (NCBI taxonomy): domain Eukaryota; kingdom Metazoa; phylum Chordata; class Aves; order Passeriformes; family Acanthizidae; genus Mohoua; species Mohoua ochrocephala. The sequence goes on along the minus strand of VZTA01008453.1, from coordinate 334,367 downwards.
TTTCAGATGCAAAGTTCTCTTCAAATTATTTTCTTCTCAGTGCTGGGTGTTTTGGTGATGATGATGAGCAGTGAACCTAGTACCTCATAGTGCTCTTTTTGTACCCCTGAACCCACATTATTATCAGTATTTCATGTTGGGTTGTAAGATTTAGTTTAGAATATTTGTACAGTCCCTTGAGGGTTTTGTGCAAAAGGCATAGTGGAGATAGAAGTTACTTTCAATAACTGCAAATCATGATTTAATTCTTCCTATTTTATAAGTCAATTAAAAACAAGAAACTAAGTTCTGACTTATGTACTGACTACCAGAAGCACTTACAACTCAGATATCATGCCACTAACACAAAATTAATGAAGTGAACATGTTCAAATTTTTTTCAAAACAAGGTCTTTCTAAAGCAAAGTTAGCAGTAGTAACTGATTTAAGTTCTTTTTCTTTTTTTTTTTCATAAACATAAGATTATTTCTAAACCCTAATACTAGAATCTTTGGCCCAAAGCAACATGATAAATAACTAAGATGCAAAATAAGTAACAGCATAACCTCCTTTTTTTGTGTGTGAATTTGTACATTTTATTCCATAGAACATGTCATATAACCAGAATAATACATGCCCTGGCTTTTCTTCTTCAAGTTCTGTTTGCCATTGCTCTTTACGGTGAGTAATGATTTGTACTGGGAACTAACTGAGTGCAGAGAGTGTAAAGTAACATCTCCACATTTAGAAGCATTTTATACCCAGTTTAGGCTGCATTTATGCAAGTGCTATGCAAGAAGAATGAGTGAAGCCCTTCAACTGTAAAAATGGATTCAGCAAACTATTGCTTATGAGTCACACTTACTTTGCTGAGCAGATTTTTGATCTTGATGACTGTCTATACCATTCTGAGAAAGCATTCTGAAGTTGTAAGGGAAGTAACTCTGGCCCATTGCACCCCTGCTAGGTAGGCAAAACCCACATATTGCTATTACCTATAGTCAGCTTGTCTGGATCTAGCTGGCAGTTTATAAACTGGACATGTTCAAATCCAGGTTTGTCTGGCTACAACCAAAACTATACTTTCAGGCTTGTTGTCCACATACATAAGCCCAGCACTGGCAAATAAATCTGCAGCACAGAATGATTTTATTTAGCAAATCACTAATTTCTCATTGGGACAACCAACCGATTTCAGCAGTTGGGCTGGTGACCTAACCTTTGCATAGAAATCCCAGGTGAAGGACTTGTTTTGCATCTCGTGCATGAAAGCATGAAAGGACAGGAAAGCCAAAAGCAAACGTTCAGAAATTACTTTAAATGCTTTTTAAGGGCCAGATTTAACTCTTTAGTTGCAGAAAAGCATTCTATGGTTATGGTATTTGTAAAATGCTTTCTGGAATGACCTCTATGTAAATTAAATTCCCAAATCAATTGTTGTCTCCCTATGAGCAGAACTCATCAGCTGAAATTATGGAAATTATGGTCTTTTTTTTTTTTTTTTCTCAAATAGCAGTTTTCTATGCAGGTCATAAAAAGTTCAATCCCAAATGAGAAACTTTTCAAAGGTTGTGTCCAATTACAAACCAGTAATTTAGGTCAGCATGAGTATGTGGCCAATTTGTAAGGCAAGATGATGCAAGGACTGGGTAACTCAGTTTACTGCAAAAGTGGTATTTTTTTCTTAAAAAACCCTAAGATTCCGAGGTTGATTACTTCTATATTTGTTGAATTATGTATCCTAGTAAAGAACACTGCCCAATCTAAGATTCTTTAGTTTCTTATTTACCCTATTTACATAATTGACAATGGCCTGCATGTGCAAAGCAGTAACAGAATCATTGCTGTCCTGTACTGAGAAGCGTCTGCCAGAACTGCATGTTGTCTTTTAAAAGTGGAGGTACTTTTTGGTTAAATAATGCTTTCCTTAACAAATTCCGGTCTTAATACTACCAACATGCATACCAAATGTGGAAACCTTTTAAATCCTTTCCATTTATATGTCCGATCACAGACTAAAGGTGAACAAGGGTATCCGTTTCACTGGAAGTCATCAGATAGATACTCTGTGCTATACATCACCCAGTAAGTATGTCTGTCACTCATGAATGGATAATTACTTGGATGGCAACAACTGGGGTCCAGTCCCTTTTGATATCCAGAAAAATGTTCTGGTTGATAGCCAGAAAAATATTTTGGTTTTGTACCTGTGATGAATGGCACAAAAATCTTTTGCTTATATTCAGTGCAATCTTTAGGGTTCTGATCACAATTGCTGTAATAAAGCTCCAGGAGTACAGAAACATTTCACCAGTTTACCTCATAATACTTTACAAAGAAGTACAGTTTAACACCGTTTTATAGCTGGAGAAATTGAGTGTGAGAAAGATAAAGTGACAAGACTGAGGCCATGAAAACAGCTAAGCAGAGACAGAAAACAATTGAAGCTGTCTATGTTGTAGTACTTTAGCCACATTCATGAAGGATTTATATAATTTTGGATAGAAGAGATTCAAACATTGGGCTCTGAGTTTTGGAATTTTGAGTTGTGATCTCAGCTGGGATCAGTCTCTAACTGATTTATGGTTATTTAATACTAGGCTATTCTTGGAAGAATGAAAATATACATATTTTGCCTTATATATTGGCCAATACTGAAGCATGCTTGGAATCACAAGGAAGAGGGGCTATCTTAAGAGGGATGTGAACACAGCTAAAAAAAGTCTTTGTGTTTACTGAATTTGGGGGCTAAAATAACATCCAGTCCCACCAGAAGGTGACAGGTTGTGTTCTCCTCTAAGTGAACTGATTCTGAAAAAGAACAAAGAGTGGACAAAGAAAAAAGTTTTCATTCAGAGAAGTTAAAGGACCACTGCTTAAACTCCACATTTCAGGCAGAGATGAATCTGACAGGAACACACCCGCTTTCTCCCAGAGAGCTGTTCATGCCAAATCTTTGGAAAAGGGAAAGCCAAACATTCTGCCGCCACTGAAGCTACAGAAGTGAAGAGAAAAGGATTGTCTTCCTGAAAGCCTATCAGCAGTTAAAACTGTTTTGTCTCACTGGAGTAGTGCAGAGCTTCTAAGCTGGCCTGTAGGTCAGTGTCTTCATATTACAGATGAGAAATTCAGAGACTACTCAAACTATAACATCAAGTAAAGAAACTTGATTTGCGGCCTTCATAAATCCAGTCTTCTGTTTAAACAAGAAAACGGCTTTTGGATTGATTAACCATGCCAAGAAGGGATTTGGAAATACCAGAGTAGAAACCTCTAGCATTGCTCTAGTTCAAAAAGATAATTGTTAAGTAAACAGAACTTTCAAAGCAAGAGCTTTGCTCTGCATAGCAAATAAGCACTTAATCAGGCATGTAAATGGAAGAGAGGCATCTCAGGTATTTTCTGAAGGTAATTTAGGGGCACTTAGGACTGCTGTTATGCGCTCGAGTTGGTACCCTGACTAGATTTATAGAAGTGGTCAAAAGAGATTTTGAGAAACTAGATAAAGGTTCTTCAGAGCTACACAGGAAACTGAAGGTCATCATGGAAATGCAAAAAATGCTAGGAAGCACTTCAGATTTGTTTTTTGTTGTTATTGTTTTCTAGTCCCACACTTGAGAAATATGGAAAGAATCATGCTAAAACTGAAAAAGAATAGGAAAAATCACAGAAGAAGCTGTGTAATACAGAATTGAATTATGCATGCATGTGTTTGAAGTTCTATATTGAGAAAGAAAAGACAGCAATGAGGAACATGAGGAAGTACTGGGAAGAGGATGCAAATGTTCTGAGGGGAATTACTGTTGTTCATTTCTCTTCCTCAGCTGGTTGGTCTGGCTTCGGGTGAATTACCGAGGAGATGCATCACAAGTTATGTCTCTGTGGCTGCAAGGGTTGTGATTAAAGTGGACTTCACGCATGTAATTTGCTCAGGTCTGTTGCCAGAGCAGGGTTGGTTGGGAGGGACGGGTTCCTGGCTGGGCAGGAAGCGTGGCAGCACGGGGATGGCAGTGCTGCTGGAGGGGAGCCCTGCACGCCGGGCGCTCTCCTTCCTCCCCTCTGCCACCCACGCTGCTTCTGAGGGGCTGCTCTTTCAGCCAGCTGACACAGAACCACCTTTGCAATGGGGACTCCACGGGCTTTTGGGTACTGTCACCCGAGAAGGGAGCAATGTGGATGTTCTCGATGGAAAGGACTAAGTGCACCTTTTGTCTACTGGTTCTCTCGTCAAAACACAGCATGAATTCATTCGTGCAGCTGAGGTGCGACTTCGGGAAGCCGCTTCGTCATGTTCTGTCCCCTGCCATGCGTTTCCTGTTTGGCAGAGGTCACCACAAGTTTGCAGCAATGCTTAACAGGATACAGTTAGATTTTTTTTTTCTTCTGTATACTTCGAACATATTTAGAATAAACACCTAAGCGACTTTCCTCACCTTTTTTTTATTTTTTATTAAGTGTTGTGGAGGAATATAGTCTCATCTTCAAAACTGGACAAAATTTGTCAAACATGGTTTTTTTCAAATTTTGACTTATGCATCCATAAAAAGAAATTAATTGCAAAACTATCAGGATTTTCCTGTTATCTGTTCACATTTCCAAATGGAAATAAATTTCTTTTAGGGAGTCTCCCCCAAATAAGTAAAGCTAAGTTCAGTGGGTAGGTTGAACGACATATTACACATTGCTTCAAATGAAATATCTTTTGTGAAAAAAAATGAATAATGAATATAAAAAAAGAGATAGACACAAACATTTAGAGCCAGGCTGAGACTTCAGCCCTTACAATAAAGGCATGTACCACCAATGTAGGATAATTCTGTGGTTCTTAAAATTACACTCTATTATATTGTGCCAATCAGTTGCTAAATCTGCCATCAAAACCACATACCTCAGTAAGAGAATTTTTTTTTTACAGGCAGCAAACCTGTTATTTTCCTGACTTAAAGCCATATGGTCTCTCTCAGACTTTCCTCTGCAGCACAAATTTGCTTGTAATATTGAGATTAATTCTCTGTTCAGTAAATGCATGTGAATCACACCTTTACCCATCTGTCATCCTGTGTCAAAAACGTGGCACTCCTGTATCTACAAACATTTCATTCACCTTGGGTTTTTGAGTGATGCTCTCAGACTACATTTTCCACAGATTTTATTTTTATTGATTCTTCAGTTTCATGTCTGTCTGTCTCGTGTTCAGTCTCTTGTGGTGAATGCACTGAAATGTGATTGTAATGGGTAAAGTCACCAGACTGCTGACCTGATTCGAGGTAGATTTTCTGAAAATAGGCCAAATGATCCCATTTTAATGGACGATAGATCAGAAACTGTCCTGCACAGAAGCTCTTGCATTGCCGTTATGTGGTTGTGCTTGTGAATATGCAAATATTGCTTTAGATTTTATAATTAACTTTATTCTGACAAAAACTGCTTTTCTGTCCACATGATAATAATGCCCTTAGGTTGTTTGTAAAATAGTTTATAAAAGAATTGAATTGTTGAATTTTATTTATTTTTAAAGTGTATTTTGACAGTGGTATGTTACCATTTCCAATCTGACACTGAGAGAAATAAGTAAGATTGCTATTTAAGGAGAAGATGTTCCTTTTCTCTGTGTGTGTACACAGGGCTTTCCATAGTCCTTGGTGACGGAGCTTGTAAAGCCAGCTGTATAATAAGAGTAATATGACATTGGGAGGAGATTAAGGAACATAAATCAACAGTGTTTTATGATCCTGCTGACTTCTGCTTTTTAATAGATACAGGTTGGAACTAATTTGGCACCACACTTAAAATATCCCAAGACCTGTTCTTGTTCCTGTTTTCAGAGGTCTTGCCAGTGTTATGATAGAAGTACAAATCACTGGCTTTACTTCCCATCCTTTTTTTTTTTTCCCTATGTAAAAGCTGCTGACATTTCAAGTGACAAATCTAGTTTCCTCCAGTTCTCCAAAGAGGAAGCCTGACTTCAGTGAACATGTGAATCAGAAACTACTGCCAAATGGAAATGGTGTCTTTTGGGGTTAAAGCTTCAAAGAAGGGATCCTGTATTATCAGCACTGAGCTTACTACATAAGTAGTAGCAAAAAGCCAGACAATGACCTTCAAATTTGAATATGCAGAAGGTACCTTTACTAGCAGGTCTCCCAACTCCCACAAGAAAAGAGGATTTGGCAGCCAAACTAAGGAAGTTCTGCTGTCACTCCCATGTCCATCAGACAAGGAAAAGCTCAGAGAGGTAAAAAAGGGCAATGTAAGTGGGTGGCAAGGTGGGGTGAATATTATTTTTACCTGTCCTTTCAAGTTCTGAGAGGAATCACTGGATAGATAAATTAAGTAGCAAGCCACAAGGATCACTTTGTAACTCTTATTACTTTGCTAAACCTAAAGCGGCAGGGAATCAGGACTTCAGCGTGTTTGTGAATTCTTGGAGATAAGGCCACCCATTAGGCTCACAGATAAAGCCTCTTGGTATCTGAAGAGGGAAAAATTCTTTTGTTCTACCGAAGCAGCCTGTGCTGTTTCTCCCTTATTTCTCTCTATAGGACTCTCTTTTGCAAGCTTTACTATGATCGGGATGCAAATTAAAAGGGTGGGGAAACATAAATTATGACCTACGACAGAGCAGTTTAAAATAGAGTGAAATCTAAATACAAGTGTAAATAATAAAGAAAGCAGTATAAATAAAAGTTGAGGTCACATCTACTCCGCACAGTCATGTTGTTTTTATTGTGGGAGTGACAAGGGACTCCAACAGAAACACAGATTCCAACTGTGCTGATTGCTGCTTAAAGACAGAATGTAACAGGTATCTGCTTCTAAGTACAGCCTAATTTTATTCAGCATCTTTACTGAAGAACAGGTTCTAAAAGAAAGTCATGTGTCTTTGAAAGAGGGAAGACACCATAGAATATTACACATTGTCACAAAAGGAATTGTGTCAGAAATGCTTTCACTCATCCCAGTGCAAAGAGAAAAAGTTTGTATTTATATCTTTATATCTTTTTCACATAGATCTCTTTAGAGATCACGTTATTTGCAGTCCTCAGAAAAGTACTGTCTTTTTTAACCCCCTTTTGAGAAAAACATTTATAATTGTAGAACAGTACTGAGTGGCATTAAAGCAGAAGTGTCTAGTGTGTTCTGAAAAACACTATATAATGTTTAGGACCTTATATCACTATATTAATCACCTTTATTATCACAGAAGGAAGCATTCAATTAGACATCCGAAATTTCAAGTGACAACACGGTAGACCACAGAGACTGGTAACGTGAGAAAAAGCATAATGACACCCTTGTCCTGGGCTGGTACAATGCTGAGTACCAGGGCAAATGGGAGTCAGAAAAATGTTACTTGCCAAATAGTTTTTTTGCTTTAGTGGATATAGTTACTCGTAACTTTGAATGACACTCTTGGCATATAAATGGTTAGCAGATATTCAGTCCAGAATTTAGGCAGCTGTCTGGTGCAACCCGATATATTTTGTAAGTAGTTTTCCATATAAAATGTCTCGGTGAAGGCTTTACAGCTAATCATCCTTTGTATATGCACACACAAGAGGATACCAGTGGCAATATAATCCATATTTGGCATATAGAGACATAATATAGGCAGAGGCAAATGAACTAGGATCCACTGTAAAAGCAGACACTCATAAACAGCAGCTAATTAAGAGTTTATCGGCATGTCACTATGCATAACAAACCCTAGTATTTCACTAAAGCATCGTGGCGTGTGCAAGCTCAGCTGTCATATCTTGTCAGATTGGAGGCTTATGCGAGGTAAGGCCGTGACACTGCACTCAGCACTGTGCTGTATGTGGGAGTAGCAGGATAGAGGATGACAGGATGGTTCTTCTGTAAATTCCCATCAATGCTTACATTTTTCAGAATTAAACCCTTACAAAAATGCCTGCTCTATACAACATTTTACCTCTTTAGTAAGGTAAGACACTGGGGACTTTGCCTCATAGAAATAGAGAGCAAAAACAAAGTGTAAGGTATTAATATGAAAAGGCACCCGACATTATCAGAAGACAGATGCTTTCACAACACCAAAGAGGCAGCTGAACAAAGGAATGGTGTCTTTAGCTGCTGCTGGACGTTCCACGGTGTGCGTGTGCTGTGACTGTACGAACTGTGGGAGCTCATCACTCTTTCAGTGGCAGAAATATGACAGAACTAAAGTACTTACTATGGCAATACGACAAATATTCTTGTTTCCTTCAGTTTTCTGTTAGTCCTACAGAAGTTACCTTTTTCTCAGCACGAAGGTGCAGAGATGGCACAGCAACGATATGAAACAGATACTTTCTATTGAAGCTTCAACTTGTGATCCCTCCATCGTGATCACTAATTGTGCAGCTTAGGGCTCACTCTGAGTCTCACAGCTTTGCAATATTGCTGAGAGGTCAGCTGGGACAGAGTCAAAGTATCCTGAATGATCAGGCTTCAGTTTGGCAGCTGCGAGTCTCTAACTGTCTGATATTTGTATCATTACAAAAAGTCTTGCTTCCAGGTTTCCTTATCTGTTTTCTCAGGATCAGAAGAAGATTCATTACTCATACTTGAAGTCTTTCAAGTGCCTTCTGCCTGGCTTCTGGATTGCCAGGGACTTTAGACAGAAAGTGCTGCTGAAATCCAGAAACTCTGAGAGAATAGGAAAACCTTTGATCTGGAAAACTTTCCTAAAGAAAAGAAAGAGACTTCCCTTTTTGTCAATGCAGAGAGTAGGCACGATGAAGACATTTGCTTTTTAAAAGGGGAAATGTGATTCTGAGCTACATCAGACCACTGACTGTAATTTTAATTGTTCCAATTAATTGTTAGCATGGACCAACTTCTTGCAGTCTCTATCTATTGCAAGTAGTGACCATCAAATTAAGCTATTTGCAGTAAAATTCAAAGCAGAAGGGGTAGTAGGCCTGTGAAACTTGTTACCAAAGGATGTTGCGGATTTAGGCAATTGACAGCATTTCAGGGAAAGGTTGTCTGAGAGAGAGACGTGTTGGCGGATTACTGCACAAATGCTATCAGGATTAGGAAGTCTTCAAATATGAAAGAATCAAGAGACTGGGAAGGTGGATGTTTGATCCACTTTTACTTGGTTTTATGCATCTAGTTATGGATATTGTTGGAGATAGAATATGGCGCTAGACAAACCCAAGGCTCTTTCTTATATAAAGAAATTTCTGAATTCCAAACTGTTGGTTATCGGGATCTTCCAAATACCAGGGAATGTTGACAACATAGTCTTCCTGTTCTTATACTCTTCTGCAGGTCCCTGCTCTTGACCAGTGCTGGAGACAGGATGTGGGGCTGCAGGGTCCTTCAGATCTAGTATGGTAGCTCTAGAGCTCTTCTGCTCAAGAACAGCAGTCTGATTCAGGATACTACTCTTCCAGTCACCCTTTTCATCAAGACTTTTCAGAGGCTTCTTCTGGCATATCCTACTACTTTTCATCTGTCCAGTACTCTCTTGGGTCATTCCAGAAAAAGGAAGTAAAAACAAAGTACTTAAGAGAATGACTGTGATCGTGACTTGGTTCCACAGCTACAAAGCTTTGAACCCTCCCACTGTTCACAGTCTCACAGAATATAAGATCATTAGAATTTGTCTCAAAATTTTTGAGAACAGCTGTTTATATAAACAACTCTTTCATCTTCAAAAAAATTCTTTTTTGTCTAAATATTGCACCTATGATCACAAATTTCTGCTTTTTATGTGGCTTAAAATAAATAAACAAATAACAATAGAAAAATTGCAGTAGGCCTTTTTGCTTAATTTCCTGAAAATACAGAAGTGGCTTCTTGGTGGGACTTTCCAGACATATGTACTTAAGTCAGTTTTCTCTGAAACCACAAAAATGTCTCAGAGTTTATGCCTGTTTGTAATTGTACATTTTAGAACATTTCTGATTCTCTGTTAGTCAGAACTTGATGAAATATTACAGGAATGTGTGCTTCATTTTTTTTTTTTTTTTATGCTAAAGCTGACAAAGGATGATCAAAAAATATCCAAGTCAGGCATCTAAGCTCTTTTTCAAAAGTGACTTTTCCATTCAGAAGCCCAAGTTCCAATGAAAATTAAAGTCATGTATTCATGAAATGTTTAATCGAGGAAAAAAATGTTTTAAGTAATTAACTAGGTCTGTTTTCATGCTTTATGAAATGTAAAGTGTCATCCAAGGTCACCAACTAAACTTGTTGGAAAGTTCTTTTTTCTGCCCATATTAGTGCCACATGCAAAATAGATGGGGAAAGGTCTACAGAAATTACCAGAATGGGAATTTAAAACACAATTTTAATAATGTCAGAACAGAGAGACTTGTTTTTTCACCATCTTCTACACTATGAAATTTATTAACGTCTATGCTTAAAAACACAGTTAGTGGGAGAAAAGGTTTCTGAAGGTCCATGGTGACTTTTGATGAATGTAAAGCAACAAGGCAGCAAGTGTCCGATTTCAGCATTGTCTACGTATCACTGCTTTCGTTTTAAACTGAGTCATGGTGGAATGTGGCAGTTCCCTTATCCGATGAGGTCTATGCCTTTTTCATGTTATCCACAAACATGTTGCAAGTAAGTTGTGGCCACATTTTTCTGATTTCATGTCAGACACTGGAAATCTAAAATGTGAGTGACAAACTTTGTCCTCGACACATAAAAACCTGTTATATATGCTCAAAACTGCAAGTATTCTGCAATGTAGCTGCTTCCATTAGTCATATGCATGTGTTATTTCATTGAAGGAATGTAAAGGTTTTGCAAGGAGGCACAATCATAAAATCATAGAATGGTTTGGGTTGGAAGGGACCTTAAAGAGCATCCAGTTCCAACCCCCCAACCATGACCAGGGACACCTGTCACTGGACCAGGTTGCTCAAAGCACCATCCATCCTGGCCTTGAACACTTCCAGGGGTGGGCCATGTAATTTTACCAAAGAGGTTGCTAAATTAAGTGGCAGGGATCTATCATACTAAATGTAAAATACTCACTAGCTTGCTCCTGTAGTTTGAGTACTTGCTTTCTAGAAATTCTTTTCATATGGACCCACTGAAAGGAGTTCCTGGATTCCTTTAATGAAAAGATGCTAGACTATGAAAAAAATCTGGATTCGAATGGGAAAATGGGAGAGTGTAGGTAAAACTTTGGAACCATATGGCTGTACAGTGGAAGAGCATAACAAGTGGCATTCTAGGGAACATTAATATCTATTAATCTAAGTAAGTCTGCATGTGATTTGACACATAAATTGTGGAAGGACCCAATGCCTAGTTTTTAAAGAGGATCACTCAGAATACGATTTCTCAGTAAAGGCAGAAAGAAAGGAAGGAACTATGAGCCAGGAAGGAGAGCCATTAATGGGGTTTTTTTGTTGTTTTTTTTTTGTTTCTCTAAATAGCACAAGGGAAATAGCAGCTGAGGGAAGGAATTAAGTCTAAGAAGCTTTCAGGAATTGGCATGGAAATTGATCAGTTGTGAATGAATGTACTTTTCAATTTTTGGTACAATTTAATGGAGGAAGAAGTAAAAACACAGTCATTTGTGATTCTAATAATGTAGAAATGCTTACATTCATTTTGCTGTGTGCATCTCTGGGCACTACAATATAAGAAGGATATGGCGCTATTAGAGAGTGTCCAAAGGAGGGCTGTGAAGCTGCTGAAGGGTCTAGAGAGGAAGCCATATGTGGAGCATCTGAACAACTTGGCTTGTTCAGCCTGGGGAAAAAGAGACTATGGGGAGACTTCATGGCTGTCTACAACTTCCTCATGAGGGGAAGTGGAGGGGCAGACACTGATTTCTCCTCTCTGGTGACCAGTGACAGGACACAAGGGATGACATGAAGCTGTGTCAGGAGATATTTAGGTTGGATGTCATGAAAAAGTTCTTTACCCAGAGGGTGTTTGGGCACGGGAACAGGCTCCCCAGGGAAGGGGTCACAGCGCCAGCCTGACAGAGTTCAAGAAGTGTCTGTACAAGGCTCTCAGGCACAGGGTGTGACCCTTGGGCTGTCCTGTGCAGGGCCAGAAGTTGGACTCAATGACCCTTGTGAGTCCCTTCCAACTCAGGATATTCTATGATTTTATGATCTTTGCTCTTCCTAGTTACCTCTAATTGCTGATAAAATTCCAAGCAAAACCTGAACAGAAGGTCAGGTCTCAGGCCAGAAAACTTGAACCATTTTAATAGATTATGGTTTCAGTCATGTTTCTAAGCATTTCAGAAGATATGGCTCTGATTTTTGGCTATTTTACAAATATCTTGAAGGTACTTTGTACAGAAACTGTCTAATTCATCTGTCATATGAAACACAAAAGAAAGTTTATTTTGAAATTCAGGATGTCTTACAGCCCTATTCATGGAAAAAGCATCTGAAGTAATTAAGAAACAGATAATCTGCATTCAGAAAAATACAATGTAAGTTGGTCTTTCTAAAATGAATAAAGGAAAGATTTTCTTGAATTTGCAAAATAATCATTATTCAAGTCTGTAAATTTCTCGTAGGTGTCTTGATAGAGAACTGTTTACAGAGTGTTGATATTAGATTTTGGCCTCTACATGCTCACTTAGACCAGGAAGCAAGTAGACTGAAAATGGATACATTTGAAGAGCAAAGACAGAGGTGATTCTTAAATACAAGCTTTGGAAAGATTAAAAGCGGGCTTGGGAAGTCTTTATTCAGGGAGTGATAGAAGGGAAATTTCTGGAGCCAAACTAAGGCTGCTTCTAACAGACCATCTGTACAGATGAGTCTGAATTTGTAGCTATCCAGCCCTGTAGATTGTGCAAGCCAAAGTGAAAGAGACCCTCAATCTGTAAAGACAAAACTTGGTGTGCACTTGCATCCGTCTTTATCACCATGCTGCTGAGCTTCTTGGTAGCAGCTGCAGAGATGGCTTCAAGGAATATTACACTTCTTCTGTCTTATCGTTCTATTAGTTTTTTTATAGAGAAATCCAGAGAGGATTGTGATTCAGAGAACAGCTGCTTCTTTGATTCGCCTCTTCCTGTTCTCCCTCAAAGGCTGCTGTACGTAAGCAGAAGGGCATCGGCGGGGTCGCAGGCAGGGAGGGGTGGAAGCCATGCCCGGAAATAAGGACTGCTTTCCTCAAAACAAGGGTGGAGAGACACTTAAAGATACCTGCTTCTTTTTGCATTCAATTCCAAGAGGATTTTGGCTTGAGTTATTAGGCTAACCTGAATAAAGGTTTTTGGACATTGAGTAATTTCCCCATTTCAAAGTAAAGTAGCAAGAGGAAACAGCGTCATTTTTCTAATGACTTCTACATTTTAAAACGTCCGTGAAAATTATCAACACAGTTAGTAAGGAAACATACACCAATTGTTCAGAGTTAGAAATAATCTAAAAATCTTAACAAAAATCAAAATTGGAGTTTATATCTCACTCAAAATGTGATTTCCCTGTGCTTCACCGACACCTGGAATTCAGTATGCATTTGACTACCAGTGGTAGGCAGAATAGTTTAATTTAGTTTTCTATATACAGCCTGTAGGTTAGGAACAGTGGACAGTACTCTGCAATTTTAGTGATTGTTGCCTGTTTACCATAATTACAGAGATATTTTAAACTTCCACATTTTGTTGTGGACATAATATTAGGTAGGGAATAGCAGCAGAACATTTTGAGTAATCTGTTATTGTGGACATATCCTGAAGACTAGCTGATGCTATATTTAGTCACTATGTGGTTAACTGTGACTAGACTAAGGATGTTATTTTATGTTTTGTGTTTGAAGTTGCAAACGTTGATTTTTGCAATCTGAAATTGCTCAATTAGAGAAATAATAATAGTTTTAATTCAAAGCTTTGCATATGCACACGCACAGATTTTTCCTTTTGCTTCCTACTGACTAGTTCATATTGCTGTAGTTCAATTTTATTCAGCTAGGTTTCTCTTGAAGCAAACTAGCTGAACAATATAAAAATATAAATTCACACCCAACTCAAATGAAAAATTTGTAAGGGATATATCCATAATATATTTTTTAAATGCTTGTATACATAACCGGATCCCACATCCCCATCTTGTTTCCACTAAATAGAATCAAAGAGAGAACAGTGTAAAGGAACAGAAGTTTAAGAAAAACATACACAAAAGTTATTCAGCAGTACATTTAATATGATAATTCTCTAAAAAAGAGCTGAACACCTTTAGAAAACCACCTTTTTCAATTGGCAGTATTCCTAGCTGCAAGGACCTGATTTAGCACTTTAGGTTAAGCTGGGACTGGCATAATCTCCTCGTAGTTTTGTGGCTACTGTAAGTATCAGCAGCAAATGCAGCCTCTGTTCAGAGAAGTTCAGGAATTCCTTTTGAACAGGGTCAGGAGACATGGAGGAATAGGGGAGGAAGCCGTGTCATGCTGCTTCCTCTGTGGGGGACAATGCAGTTAGCAAATTACAGACAAGCACTGTTAGTAAATTACAGACATTACTTGCAAAAAGTGATATGTGAAACAATTTTAATTGATTTTGGGTTGAGGGTAAAGTTCTGTTTATATCAAAGATTCAATTTATTGTACTGAAGCCACAAAGGTACTCTGAAATTTTGTGGCTAAGGTTTATAGAGATGTGCGATTAATACGTGTTTATATAATTTTATTATATATGCAGACCCTAAATCTTTATAATGTCTTAATACGCAGAGCCTAAACCTTTCTAATATCTTAGATTTCAATGGTAATATTTTTGATAATCTGCATTGTTGCTTTTAGGAAGATGTACAACATGTGCCTTTCTTAGGACACAAAAGATCACCCAAAAAATCCTCTGAATTTCAAAACCAAAATTCAACATCACAAAACTTGGAGAAACATTAATTTGGCAGCCATGAGTCAGTGCTTCCAGATATTAATTTTCCCATTTCTCATTACCTTTCTGCAGGAAATTTCCCTTCCTGCTTCTCTGCTAATAGGATGGTTCCTAATCCACAACAGATGAAATAAGGAGGTAAATTCAAGTGTTGGCTAAAGGAGTCTGCTGGTTTTTAACATGAGTTAGGGAGTGCTCCAAGGACCAGCCACCTTGAAAACAAGAGAGGAAATGTACTTGGAGATTTAAAATTGAAGTGACAACACAAGAATTGCAAATTGCAAATTGCAAATCGCTCCTGCCTTTTTTCAAGAGTTCATCTGCTCTTTAAGTCACATAGGTATACCTAAAAATTGTACCCTTTGTCAGTAGGAAATGATTCATGTTTCTAGGAGATCCAAGTATGTTAGTTATGAGAAAATCCTAGGCATTTCAGGAGCACACCCTGTGTTTTCCAGCTTATAGTATGTACTCAATTCAAGTGACCATTCTGGGGACAGTCCGAAATAACATCCCTTACATACAGCACACACCATTTCAAATCCTCAATACCAATTGTTTTAGTCTCCATACCCCTGCTCCTTTCTGCCTTTTCATGGTCCATCTCATTTATTGCAATTGGCCTGCAAGCCAATGTCTACCAGCTGCCAGCTGTTTAAAGAAAATAGAGTGAAGAAGAATCCATACTGAAGTGTTTCTCTGTCTTTCATGAAAACAGTTTGCATTCTACACAAAAAATTCTTTCGTGGTGTAAGGGAATTGACGTCAGTACTGTTACACCCAGGATGATTTTGGCCCTGCATATCTATTATGCAATACTTTCAGATGCACAGTTCTATGATGAACAAATGACTGCCAGATGTGAGAGTAGTATTTTCCCTTTTTTATTGAGATCCATGAACAAATTCTCATGTGTGGACTGTGAACTTCCTCAGTGTATGTATGTGTATGTGCTCTAAGAATAATTCCTTAGAAAATATTTGAAATGGCAACATAAGAAAGAGTAATAAAAGAAACCCTGCATTTATTGCTCTTAAAAAAATAAAGCTCTTCTAATTATCTTTCATACATGTGATATAGGCTCCTCCTTCCTTCCTGCCAGGCAGAATTGATAACGTCTACCAAAATACTGACCACCTCCAGCTTTGGGAGAGAAGCCCGTGGAAGGAAAAAAAGATAAAATTGATAATTTGGTCTTCTCCCAAAGTCATGATAGGAAGCTTTATAAAGACACCTGTAGTTAAAGAGGGTCAGTGTCACAGGATGTGTGGAATGGAGCATGGAGCAGTGGCATGGAGCCATCTGTTGGCTTTCCAAGTATATCTACAATTTTTTTCAATTAACCATAGTAAAAAACTATGAAGTTTTCAAAACTCTGTTTCTTCATTTAAGCATGTAAGTAAGTATTAAAAGCTCTGTATATTCATTGTTCCAATGGATTTAATCTTGATTTCATGAGACCAGGTAACTGCAATGATGTGCTTTGGAAGGATACTGCACCAAATACTGTTTTGCTTCCTTCATGTTTTTTCACACCCTGTATAACAAA
The DNA here is from genome assembly GCA_013398855.1 of Mohoua ochrocephala. NCBI lineage: Eukaryota > Metazoa > Chordata > Aves > Passeriformes > Acanthizidae > Mohoua > Mohoua ochrocephala. The sequence goes on along the minus strand of VZTA01008453.1, from coordinate 318,000 downwards.
CATTTTGGATTCCTGGTTCTTCTTGAAAAGATCTTCTCACCTAAACAGCTTACTTTACAACTGCTTCTTTTGCCTACTGCCTAGGATCCTAATGCTACTGATACTGCATCTATGAGTTTACTGCAGAAAATAAACATCTCAAGTGAGTAAAAAAGTTCCTTCCAGATCATATTTTCCCAGAATTTTGTTCTTCTATAAATGTGGGTGATAAGTCGAAAACATTTCTTGCTTTATCCTTTCCTCTAGTTTAATTTGTTCTTAGTGCTTGTATTTGGTTTGTGTGGCAAGATTTTGGTAGCAGGGGTCTACTGGGATGTCTTCTATGAGAAACTGCCAGAAGTTTCCCCCATGTCATGCCAGGTGGCTCCAGGATGGCCCTGCTGCTGGCCAAGGCTGAGCCCATCAGCAACGGTGTTAGCACCTCAGGCATTACAGAGTTAAGAACTCTGCTGCACAACACCAGCAGCACTCAGGAGAAAGGAGTGAGAATATGTGAGAGGAACAACTTCGCAGACACCAAGAACAGTGAAGAAGGAGGGGGAGGAGGTGCCAGAGCAGAGATTCCCCTGCAGCCCAAGGAGAAGACCGTGGTGAGGCAGCTTTGCCCCTGCAGCCCATGGAGACCACAGTGGAGCACATATCCACCTGCAACACGTGGAGAACACCATAATGGTGCAGGTGGATGCCTGAAGGGGACTGTGATCCTGTGGGAAGCCCATGCTGGGGAAGTTCTGCAGCATGGTTTGTGAAGAACTGCCGCCTGGAGGAAGGATTCACATTGGAGAAGATTATGGAGAACTGTCTCCTGGAGGAGGGACCCCGTGGTGAAGCAGAGGAAGAGTGTGAGGAGTCCCTGATGTGGAAGAAGATGTGACAGAGGCAATGTGTGATGAACTGACTGCAGCCTCCATTTCTCATCCCCCTGTGCTGCTCGTGCGGAGGAGGTAGAGAATTTGGAAGTGAAGTGAAGCCCTGGAAGAAGGGAGGGGAGAGGGAACATGGTTTAAGATTTGGTTTTATATCTCACTACCCTACTCTGATTTGCTTGTTAATAAATCCAACTAATTTCCCTGAGCTGAGTCTGCTTTGCCTATGAGAGTAATTGGTGAGTGATCTCTCTGTGTCCTTATCTCAACCCATGAGACTTTCACTGTGTTTGCTCTTCCTTATCCAGCTGAGGAGATGAATGACAGAGTGGCTTTGGTGGGCGCCCCACCACAATGCCAACCCCTCCTGTGAGTGCCAAAGGCATCAGTCTCTCAGTATTTAGGGACTGAAGTATCGCTATGGAATTGATTCCGTTCTGAAGAAACCAAATGCGAAAGTCAACACATTTTTACATGACTTGGGTTCTTCTTGCGGTGCATCCAGCACGTGAAGCTGAGTCAGTCTCCTGCACAGAATAGTTGTACTCTAAATGATAACAGTTTAGGCTGACCATCAGTACTGCCTGGTGTTAGATGGAGAGGTGGGCCTGGTTCGAGCTGTATGCAAAAAGCGAATGCAATGTATCTAAGGACTTCAAGATTGTGACCAAGAGATCCTTTGAACAGGAAAGGGGGGTGGGATTGGCAGAGATTCCACCTTTTTGATTTAACAGTTAGGTAAAGGAATGCTGAAAGTAAGCCTATGTAGTTCTTGATATTTCTGAGTGGTAGGCCTCCTCTTTGGCTTAATCTCGGGTTTCTGTCTTCTGTCTCCAGTAAAGCTTGGAAAAATTGTAGAAGCTCCTAGGAAATAATTAAAATAGATGAAACTTTAAAGGGCCACTTCAGATGGATGGCTCAGGCATAGAGACATTTAGGACTGATCCAGGAAGTCACAGTTGCTGCTGTGTGTACATTTTCAGACACTATGTATCTTAAATAAAACACAGTTTCCTTGTGAATAAGGATTCGCTATTTTTTTTCTCTGCCAGTTAGATGAAGACAGAAATGCATTCTTTTTCTGAGAGACAGGAGGCAAGATTCTGTACGAAGCAATACTCCTCTCCTGGTCATGCCCAAACATATATGGGGATGGTGGGGAGGATAGACTGATGGAGGGCAACAAAGCTTTTTCCCTGGCAGTAAGAGACCTAGCTTGGGAGGTCCAAAGCAGCAAAGTCAACGGGAAGGAAGGGAGCACACAACAGAATTGCAGAAGCAGAAACAGTCCCTAGTGGATAATCACTTTTGGGTGGCTCAGACCATTTTGTTTTTCACCTTACAAACGCAGAGGACTGAAAAGCACGGAAAAACAGAAAAGCTCAGACAAAAGGCCAAGATACCTAAAGTGGAAACAATCTCGAGATCTGTTTCTAGTCAGTGCTGCACATCTGTATGCATAACAAAAGCACTACCCAGCTCATCGCAAAATTAACAGCATAGAGTGATCCAAACTGAAGGCAGCAGAGGAATTGTGGAAGAAGGCAGAGCACTCGAGCTGGGGGAGCTGGGGAGTTGTGTAACACCTGCTTGCAATACTGTTGGCGCTGGCTACCACTCTGAGACTGTCACTTTCCAAGTTTTCTGAAATAGTGTAATATAAAAACCTTAAGACAAAAGGACTGGTATTTCTGCAGAATTCCCTCTCTCTTATTCACAGCCATCATACACCAACCAATTTCTGAGATGATGTATTCAGTATCCTATGGAACTCTAATGAACTCAATGAAGTTATTTAGGGTATAAATCAGAGTCAGTTTTGCTCTGTTTCCTTTAGATTTCATGTGCTTAATACCCTCATAACTAGCTGGTCCCTCCTCCTTTTATTTCTGCAACTCATTTCCCACAGCTGTAGTATTTATTCAAAATCCTTGGCTCTTGTTTTGCCTCTCATTCTGCTGCCTGAATAATTTGATCCTCTGGAGTATACTACTTTAAAACTGTTGCACACACCAGATGAGAGATATTTTTGCACCTCTTTTCCAAGGCCAGATTAGAAATGAAATTATTTCTGTTTAGATAGCTAAAGACTGATCTCCAATTATACATATATATTTTATTTTTTAATTTTTTATTTTTGCTTTAGCACGTATATCTCTTTTTCAGTACACACATTGAAACACAGTCTCTGCCATAATTTTTAGGACTGCAAACAGGGAGTTGGATGGGAGCCAGGATATTATTTATTAAGACAGTCTGGGCAGTCAGTGAGGTAAAAGCAAGTAATTTGTTTTGTATATAATGCCCCTTGATGTTATTTCTGTTTGTTGTGCTAATATTGTTCTAGATCTCTGCTGTGTCAAGTGCAGACAGGAAACTAGTCAATAGTAGTGTGTCCTTGACAAAAAGTACATTTAGAAACAATAAAAAATAATTACTTTGAACATTCAAACACAGTAAGAGCATTAATTGTTAATTTCTGAGGTCCTTGTGGAGATAGCTGTTTTTAGAATGGCTAGCATTGAAACAAAATTAACTAACCACAGTTTCTTGTCACCTCTGTTTAAATTCTGGAAGGAAAATGTCCAAGATTCATGGAGTAGGCAAGCCTTCATTTCAAACAGAATCACAGAATGATTGAATGAGAAAATGGTTTGGGTTGGAAGGGCCCTTAAAGATCATCTCATTCCAAGCCCCCTGCCATGGGCAGGCATGCCACCCACTATATCTGGTTGCTTAGAGCCCCATCCAACCTGCCACAAAACACCTCCAGGGATGGGGCACCCACAATCTCTCCAGGCAACTTGTTCCACTGCTTCCCCATCCTCTGAGTAAAGAATTTCTTCCTAACATCTAGTCTAAATTTGCCCTCTGTCAGTTTAAAACCCTTGTCCTGTCACTATCTGCCTGTGTAAAAAGTCTCTCCGCTTTTTATAATCTCTCTTTAGGTACTGGAAGGTGCTGTAAGGCCTCCTTGAAGTCTTTTCTCCAGGCTGAACAACCCCAGCTCCCTTAGCCTGTCTTCACAGGAGAGGTGCTCCAGCCCTTGGTCGTCTTCGTGGCCCTCATCTGGACTCTCTCCAACAGATCCCCATCATTCTTATGCTGAGGACCCCAGAGCTGGATGCAGCACTCCAGGTAGGGCACTCTGCACTCTCACAAGGACAGAGTAGAGGTGCAGAATTCCCTCCCTCACCCTGCTGGCCACACTGCTTTTGGGGCAGCCTAGGTCGTGGCTGGTCTTCTGGGCTGCGAGAGACTGTTGGCCTGTTGGCTCATGTCCAACTTTTCATGAAATAGTAATATAATAGCAATACAAATACTTAGCTTTAAACATCAGGATTGAAATTTCAGTTCTTTCTTCTTTTTTACCACACTTCAAAACATTTTTGTTGACAATGTCTGATATGTTTCCCTTGAACTTCTTATTTTTATGTATTACAGAATCACAGAATCATTTAGGTTGGAAAAGACCAAGATCATCCAGTCCAACCTTTGACCAGTCACCAACTTGTCAACTAGACCACAGCACTGAGTGCCACGTCCAGTTGTTTCTTGAACACTTCCAGAGACGGTGGCTCTACCACCTCTCTGGGGAGTCTGTTCCAATGCTTGACAACCCTCTTCATGAAGGATTTCTTCCTGCCTGATATCCATCCTGAACCTCCCGTGCCAAGCTTGAGACCATGTTGTCTTGTCCTGTCACTTGTCGCCTGGCAGAAGAGGCTGACTCCCACTTCACTACAACCTCCTTTCAGGGAGTTGCAGAGAGCAGTAAGGTCTCCCCTGAGCCTCCTTTTCTCCAGGCCAAACAATCTCAGCTCCCCTGGTTGCTCCTCACAGGACTTACTCTCTAGACCCTTAACCACCTTCATTACCCTTCTCTGGACATGCTCCAGCCCCTCAATGTCTTTCTTGAAGCGAGAGGCCCAGAACTGGACACAGTAATGCTTCGAGTTCCAGATGAAAGTTCAGACTGGTGTTTTCTTTCTAACTGGTGGTAATAGTTTGGCTTGACATATGTTTGCCTGGTTCCTGAAAATATGTTTCAGTTAGAGAGTGACCTATAGTGCTAAGTCCAGAACTAGGACTTGGAATGTAGTTTGCCAAAAGAAGAGCTGGAAACCACACATGTCAGTTTTTGTCCATACATTCTTTTATTTATCAGTAAAATGTGTATATAGATATTGAAATATTTTACACACACACAAACATATCCGTGTATGTATACAAACATGCATATACATGTAAGAGGCATGAGAATGTACACTTTGTTACTGACTGTAACCATTATTTGGCATTGCAGACATCTGGCTTAGTCCAGAACAGAAAAGTCTGTAACAGTTTTCTTCCCTGCTACCAGGAAGATTCTCACATTCTCTTGTAAGATACTAAAATTTTCTGTCAGTTTGACCCCTTCTGTGGTGCCTGGTGAAATCTGACAGCAATCAATTGTTGTTAGTTATTGGCCAACACACAGTTTTTAAACTGTAGCAGTGATGTAAGATGCCTTAGGGCATACTTTGATCTCATGTGCTTTAGCAAAAATGGAGCACGAGGCAGTACAAACAATAAAGATATCCCCTTTAATTTACTAAAGAGCATCTTTTAAATTTGGAAAAAAGTTTCACACTAAATGTTTCTCATTACCATTGTCAATACAAAGCTATTGTTGAAGACAATGGTTAGAACATTAATCATGTAGAGAGTGGAGGAAATGTCCTAGCTAAACTGACTAAGCGGAGGCATTCTGGAGAATGTTTGCTCTAGGAGTTAGTCACCCTTCCACAGTCACAGAGCTGGCTTCCACTAACACAGAGGTAGTTGGCTGTGGGGTTGACTATTTTTAGTATGAATACATAGAGATGACTAACACTGCATCATGCCTTGGAGTGAACACGTAGCATTTGTCAGAAATACATGTTCAACAGAATTTAAGAAATACCATGAGTGACTGTGTCTGTGTCTAATGAATTTCTCATAGAGAGGAAGTGATTGAGCACACAAGGCGACTTCTTCACACAAAGAAATAATGAGTTTGGTGAGCACAGAGGAAGAAATGCTTCTCTCTTAAAATGGTCATCAAGGAAAAGGAAGTAATGGAATTAGCCAGAAAGATCATCATACTCCAAATTGTCCTGCTATCTATCATGGTGCTTGTGAAGTCCAGTGGAAATGGGTGTATATATGAGATCAACCAAATCTCAGTGGGGCAGAGAGGATATGAAAATTGTGCACATTTGAAAGATGTAAAACATGTAAGGCAGTAAGATGAGGGGCTGAAGGAGATCTGAAATACATCTCTTTGTGTGATTATACATTTTATCACAGAGAAGAAATATGATTGTGACAACAATCAGTGGATGTATAAAACTGAAAAAAGGAAAACAAGTATAAATAGCAAGGAAGCCCCATAATTATTCCTTCTCCATATATACACACAATACATCTTTTCAACAGTCAAAAGGGGAGTTGAAGTTCAGCTTCTGGGGCACAAAGATGTATAGCAAGTACTCAGTCCACTTGCATAAATATCAGAATTTAGCATGGTGAAACACTCAGCCAACTTGTGTGAGAACTTGAAGAGAAAAAAGGGAGGAATAAAGGGAGTGAGCTAGTTCAGAGCAAGCAGACAGTAGTCTGTCATGCAAATGGAAGTATTTGTTCTTGTTTCACATGCAAATCATCTGCAGATTTCTGTCTATTGTTGCACTGTGTTCACTTATTTCTAACTTTTATTATTTTAGGGGGAATGATATTTTTTCACCAACAAGTACTATCTGCATAAATGAGCTCATCTTCCACCCCCTGGCATGCTACACTGTGGGTAGTGCAGTACATGAGACTCCATGGTGCCGTTTTGACATGACAACCTTTGCATCTTCTGGCTTGGCATGCTTGCTTGAAACTGACTTGGTTGAGCTACCACTGAAATAACAAAATGTAAGCATCCGACAAGAGAGACTCACACATACACAAGAGCAATATGTAGCTTCCATACAGTGAGGGCTCTGGATAGGAACTGAAGCTGGCTAAATAAAGTTTGTTGAAAGGACTGGACAGAAATTCTGTCTCAAGTTGTATTCCATGCAGTTCAGTGACTTTTGTACACTGGTAGAAGTAGATAATAGAGACAATGTAGCCTGTTAAGTCCACAGTGCAATCATGTCAATTTTGATGTTTTCCATTTACTGTGAATGGTCCTGGAAAGGTCCTATCTATTAATCTTCTTTTCTTCTTTTCCCCCAGAAACAGCACCAGCTGTCCTCTCTGTATGTGCGAGTACAGTTATATTAAATCAAGGATGCTTCTGTTTGAAATTACATAAATAGGACATCTTCAAAAACAAAAAAGAAAAGATGAGATACCGATTGTCACAGATGTGCATGGATAATGGAGGTCTTCTCATTAGAATCATAGAATTGTTAAGGTTGGACAAGACCTCTAAGATCATCAAGTCCAACTTAACCAGCTTAACCACCGCCGTACTCACCATTAAACCATATCCCCAAGTGCCACATCTACATGCCTTTTGAACACTTCCGGGGATGGTGATTACACCACTTCCCTGGGCAGCCTGTTACAATGCATGATCACCCTTCCAGTACAGAATTTTTTCCTAATATCTGATCTAAACCTCCCCTCGTACAACTTGAAGCCGTTTCCTCTTGTCCTGTTGCTTGTTACCTGAGAGAACAGACTGACTCCTGCCCTGTTACAACCTCTAAAATCATAAATTAAAGTTGGAAAAGACCTCTAAGATCATCAAGTCCAGCTGGTAACCCAGCACTGCCTTGTTCACCACTAAACCATATCCCAAAGTGCCACATTAGGGTGCTTGAGAGCCGCATAGGAAGCACAGTATAGTGTATTGTAGGGTTGAACCTACTCAGTGTGTTACAGACTGTGTGTGGAAGAGCACACAGTCCATGAAATGTCACTGCAGGTTTTCCTGCTGTCTGACACAGATCCACTGGAAAAATAAGGGGACCAGATACATTTTACGATTGTTTCACCTTTGCAGCTGGCCGTGTCTCGGCTACTGCCCATAAGGTGGGGCTTAGGGGACCAGACATGCCATCTTCCCACACAGGAGAAAAATGACCAAACACAACAGAACCTGAAAATATAGCTCAGGCAATGAGTCACTCGTTTGTGACCTTCTCTGCTATGGTATGGGAAGAAACTTCAGCACATTCTTCTCCTGTAATGTTCAGCTGTGGAGCTAATTTCAAATGAAGCCACACACATATCTGACACACCCAAACCCATACTTCATTATGAGGGATGTCCTGTGTTTTAGACCCAAATTTACATCTGTCGTGTAAGGACACAGTGTCCTCATGTCAGTTACAGTAAATTACTGCATGAGAAACACTGAATCATAAAGTTCAGATTTAAAGCCTTTATATTTAATTTTTATACTCTTGCCCTCTTTGTTTGTATATTCATTTTAGAATTTCGACTATGTCATCATGCTTTATTAAAAAACCTCACTAAACCTTACAGACTATTGGGAATAACTCTTCCTTTTATAGAATTTAAATCAGCAAATAAATTATCTTGTAAGCAACCTTCTGTAAAGATCTTGTCTCAGAAGATACATTTTTTTATCTTTTGTAATCAGTGTGAAGTGATAGCGCGTGAACTCATTTCAATTATTGAAGAAAGTTTTACAAATACCAGGAAAACAAAAATTTTTGTAAGAATCATTCTAGGGCACAGTATTCTACTTTTGAAAAAAATAAATCTATTGGCTATTTGTTGCTTACTTATTTTCTTCTTTTTTTTGTTTGTTTGTTTTTTTCTCTGTTTTCTGAAGAAATATTTCTGAAAGCCACTTTTCTAAATGGCATTTGTTCCAGAGCATTCTCTTTATTTGTTGCAGTAATGTTCATATCCTCTTTTGGCAGGGCTCAGATACTTCAATACCAAAACTTACACATCTATCACTTCAGTGCAGCCATCTTTGAGGCGCAGCACAGAAACTATTGTAGTAGCAAAAATACTCACTGATGGATTAAATAACGACTCCTGTTTTATTGCTTCTGCCTTAATAACAGATTCGTTATTTAGATGATTGTATACTGAGAAACACCTGCAGCATTATTTTTTAGTAGACCAAAATCTGTAAAAGTAGCTGGTCTCTTCTCGCTATAAATGCTATTTGTCAATTTGTCATCTTTCCATAAATCTCTGAATGTCCAACTTATAAAGAGATCACTGTAAACTTGAATAGCTGTGATTTTCTAAGAAACGGATGAACTGGAGAATGTAGGGAAGAAGAGACTATTTTCCCAAGCTGTGCACATTCTTAATATGCATATATAATTTTGGGTCCTGCTGCTTGGTTCTTTTTGTTTTAAACAAGTCTTTGTTCCTGTTTCTGACACTGAAACTATGTCAGATGCAAGGAGGGGGACCAAGCTGACAAATTCAGATACCATCCTCTCTTGGGGACACTTAGTGACTCAGAGAAATACAGTAAAAATGGTACTACACTGCCTGCTAGCTCTCCTTTAACCCCATTAGAAAAAAAACGAAGTGTTTAAAACAGGGCCAGAGAGACAAACAGGGAAAGCAGAAAGGAGCTTGATTATCTTGTTTTTACTGTCTTTAACAGTAAATATATTGAAGGAATTTTATTGGAATGTAATTTATTGATGTATTGAATTCATTTGCTGTCATCCTTTGTCTCAGTGAATAATACAAAGCCGTGCAGAATTCAGGTATATTGTAAAATCAAAGAAAAAGCATCAGCCGAAATGCAATAACATTTTTGCCTTAAACACATATGGTTGACACTACTGAACATAACGCATCACTGAGTCATACAGAATGGCAAAACACATTTATTTTTCTCCATATTTTATATTTGTTTATATTAGCTTTTGACAGCATTTTTTGCTGCTTCTCATATAAAGTCTGTCCCCCTTGTTGCTTTGTGGATCTTTCAGACAGCACAAAGGATCTTAAGGACATGGTTCTGAGTCATACTCCAGCTTGAAATATCTTAATTTTCTTTTTAAAGATCTGCGATTTCAATAACTCTGATACTTTATGTAACACATAGTAACTTTATATGCACATACACTACTAGAGTTATGCATTGTGCCTGGCTTTTGCTTGTTCTCATTCTACTAAATCAATTTACATATTCAAAGCCTAAGATAAACCTGTATTTATTCACCTTGAATGCTCACCTGTGAGATCAGTCGATATTGCTGTTTCTTTCTCCCACCATAGGAAAATAAGGGTCAAGAAATATCTTATCTTATTCAAACCCACAACAGATTTAATTAAATTCTCAGACTTAGGAAAATTCTCTGGATTTTAGGCCTGCAAGTGTATTACAATACGGAGCTTCTTACAGAACCCATTAATTTTTTTTTCCTCATTTAAATGCCCTGGAGATTTTAGATCTTCTTCCATTCCCCCTTCCCAACAATGACCTGACCAGGATGTAGCCTACTACAGAGACCAGATTTATTTTAAATGCCAGTTCCCATCAGGAATCCTTTTAACTACAGAGAAGCAATCAAATACCAATTAAACTGACCTACCTGTTACCTGGAAAAAAAGTAGAATTTGAAGTTCAGTTCTTGAAGTAATTACCTGGATCTAACAGGCAGGACTTGGACTAAATCTTACCTGGGGCAGGCTTTTCTGACACAATAATTAGCCCAAAGGAAAAGAAAACAACCAACATAAATCCCCCCCAACCTAATATGTGTGTGATCAGGTAACAGATGCTGAAACTAGAGTGGAAAGAAAAGAGTTCTCAGGATTTTTCTGTCTCAAGTAGACTAATTTTACCATCTCCCCCTTCATACAGCATCAGTGCTCTGTGCCACAGATTGGTGGTGACGCTCTTATCAGCCTTGAACTTTTAATCTAATTCTTTTTCCTGTATAGAAATTCACTCACTTCACGGAAGTAAGGATCTGTTTACGTGAATCTAACAAAGAGGGAAAAAATCTCCTTCAAATTACTAATACCAGATGGAAAAACAGGAGGAAACTTCGTACAGTCTTAAGTTTATGAGTATGCAATGCTGATGAGAAAGAAACATAGATCTCTAACTGATGCCTGGAGGTGTTGCAATGATTCAGATAAGATTGATAAAAAATAGTTGTCAATGACACTCTTTTTTTGGCTAGTGAGATTTTGATTTTTCTATTACTGTGCTTCTCTGCTTGTAAGTTTTGAAGACGTGAGGCAAAAAACATCAGGATCTTGCACAGATGAAGATGGTATTTCTTATGATGATGTATACAGAAGCTGTCTAAAGCTCAGTGAAACCGTAATGCCTGTGACTGACATCAGATTTGTTTGTCAACCCGAGTTCAAAGGGAGTGGTATTCTCTACATGCATGTATTTGTTGCAGTTTTTCACCTGTAATTTCACTTCATTATAAAATTCAGAGTACTCCATAGGCAGTCACATTGATTTCTTACTTGGACCAAAGTGGACGAATGCTGGTAATCCCCTAAAATTAAGAATGGTGTAACTGCTTTAAAAGACAAAAATCCCTTGGGTGGTCCATTCGTTGGACTCCATGAGGGTACAAGAAGAATTAAGACAACTTTGCAGCACTGCATCATATTTCACAGGCCACTACAGTACAAAATTTCAGTTTTCTGACTAGATATACTCCAATTTATGTCAGGAAGTGTAATACACTTTAGACATTAAAGTTTGGAGTATCGTCATCCTTTCATACTCCTGCACATGTGGCAGAGGCAGAACTAGAGAGAATTACTGAAAAAGGGTAAGGTGCTTTGGTAGGAGTGTATTCTAGAATGCTAAATACAATAAAAAAAGATGAGTGAGATTTTGAATACAAGAACTCTCTACAGATGAAACTATCTGCAGGACCATTCTGTGCTGCTGAGGAAGACACGCTGATTCTGCAGTCAGAAGAGCCTAACTTCAAACAGCCACCATAGCTGCATAAACTACTTGAAAAAAAGAATTTTAAGCTTTTTCATTTACAACTGAGGATGACAATCCTGTTCTAATTTCACAAGTATAAGGAGACAACAAATTCACAAGTTTTTATAAAATACTTTCTTCATCTAACTACCATGTCTGATGGGAAACAGCTACACAGCTCTTAATGCAACAAAATACTTAAACAATTACCATGCTTAAATATGTCATGTTGTGTTGATGAAGGCCTAATACACAAAGCTGCTGGATGCTTTGGATGTCTAAATAACATAGAAATTTTTCTGGGAATTATACGAACAGGTAATTATTGCAAACTGGTTTTGTTACATTGCCACGACAGTCACAAAATGACTAATTTATGTCTCTGTTTACTTATAAATTCAGCTAATTCAGTGCTTTAAAATAACTTGTTTGAGTTTTACACAGTGAGAGCAGAGTAACCTTTTTTTTCCTGTCTGGCGGTTCTGTGGTAATTCAGTATCACCACATCTCGCCCACCCTGCTTCGTCAGTGGATGATTACAGAATTGCCACAAAGAGGAGAGAGAGGTAGATTAAAAAACCCTCAGGCTGAGAATGACATTAGTTCTCCATCTCCCATGTCCTAAATAATGTCACTAACCATTATCCCAAACGCAACCGACAGCAAGTCAACTTCTGTTTTCTGTGTAAGAACAAGCATGGGATAATCTCTTTGATAGAAGGCTCATGTTTCTGGAGTGCTAATGGGTAGAGACTGAATTTTAACATCCAGTCTTACTGCATATCCTAGAGAGAGACAAGGTTTCTGGGAGTTTGAGGAGAACCAGAGCCAATATCATGGGAAAACATTGAGAATGTGTCAGTCTGAACACTGAGATTTGTAGCTCATCTTAACTCTCCTGCATGTGGCAAGAAATAAATGTTCACAAATCCCTGCACAGCAAAACCATCAAGTTTCACCTGTCCTAAAGCTGCTTAAGGGATTTGAGAGACCTGAAGATCACTAGCCAGGTGAATCTAAGTCCATGGATAGCATTTGGTGCTGCATTTAATTTTAATAAGACACAGACAGGAAAAATATACTCCCTTTCCTTTTTTTTTTGTTAGACAGAAGATACAGCATTCCCCGAGTAGTTTCAACTTTTACAAATGCCACAGTCATATAAACATATTGCATTGCTTTAAGTTACCTGTAGATTTACATTTCTTCTTCCAGGTGTCTTTTAAAACTGCTCCTTAACAGAATGTGGGAAAAAAATGTTGTAGGCATTATTTCCTTGATTGGTCATTAGATTCTATAAAGTAAATGGGTAAAAGATGTGTCCTTCATGGGTAAAGGATAAAAGCAAATGATAGTCAGAGAAGCAACAGAAACTCTCTGAACCCCATTAGGTGAAAATATTGCCCATTTTTGTTCACTAAGTTACCATGGGGCACATGATTATGATTATTTTAAAGCCATGCTTCATTTAGATAAGTAATCAACTCAATGGAATTGGCTTTATAGAACTGCTGAACTAAATCTAGTCACACATGTAAGCTTTATGAAGTGAGAAAACATCTGCTACACTGATGCACCAGCATAAAAAATAATTGTGAACTTTACATACCATGGATATGCAAATTAAAATTACAACAGCTGGAAATATTTAAAATAAAAAAGAAATTGTGCAGGTAGTACGTGTATTCTAAAAAAATCTGCCTAATTCTGTCAATTTAAGGAAGTGTAAATTCCTTCAACTTGTAACGGCAACTTGTTAAATTAGTTGTCCAGTTAAAAGAGCGTCAGAAATTTGATCCTTAATTAAATGTTGATATTAATAATTCTGACAGTGTTAGGGTATCTGTCACAGATATTTTAGTTTTGAAGTATGTTACATGACACTACAACTGTTAAATACTTCTTCTGCACAGAGGTTATGGTAAACTGTTAACGGTGTATAGACATGGCTGCCAAAAGCAGCAACTGAAATGTAAAAGACTTTAATTCCTTGTAAAGTCTGAACTTCACAGTCTAAATCAATTTGTAAACTGTAAACAAACAGCTAAAGGAAATTCTGATTTGATATTTTCATAGCAGTAAATAAATATAGGTACTTGCACTGGACGAGTGCAGCCCTTGTTATCAAAATGAATGTTAACGATATTCTTGAGCAAGTACAGGATCTGTAATCACACCAGCATTTTCCCCTTCAGTAAGTGTGTCTTTGACTAGATTTCAGATGCTCCTGTAATTCATCCTGTATAATGCAGTAATTGCCAACAACAAAGAGTAGAAGACAAAAGCAATCGACATGGCAACTTTAGAGTTAAGGACAAACAACATGTGGTATTAAAGAATGCAGAACTGAAAACCAGGGCTCCAGCTGAGTTCTCCTTTTGTGGTTTCTGCTTGTTGTGTTGCCTCCTTGCTTGCCACAGTCTGACATGAGCCCTCCCAGCCACGGTTTCTATCAGCACACCCTGGCTGAGCACCAGCCAACAGACACAACCAGGGAAGGTGCGCTCCCGCCGATGCTGCGGAAGCGTGACACGTCTGAGCTGAAATTGTCACTAGATGAGTGCAGCTGTGCTCTGTGTTTCATCAAATGGGGACAAGAATCAAAATGACCATCTGCCACATCTTTTATCTCCTCAAGTCTTTATTTTGGTGTGTAGGGATTGGCTTCTGCTGGAAACAACTGCAGCTTCTATGGGAATGATTAGGCCAACGAACTGTGCAACCCTAGTTTCTGCCCTGAAAGTGGGGACTCAGCAGGCTTGTACTGAGGAGCTTTAGGTTACATGAAATTGATTTCATTAAACTTGGACTTCTGTCTTCCCATGTATTAGCAAAAGATGTTTTAGACTGAAATTTTTAATTTTGAAAAAGAAAAATGCTTTCCATTATTATAAATACTTATGGAAATGTGTGTGGAAATCACTGCAGACTCCAAAAAACATATGAAATCAGCAAATTAACAGATTTGGAATTATGTTGTTGGTTGTGGTTGTTTTGGCTGGTTTTCTTACAGAGAAGAGAGACAGAAAATAGGTATAAAAGAAAGAGAAAATAACTGGTAAAAATATTATCCAGGTTTTATTTGATGCTACATAGCGATGAAATCAAACAGTGTAATGCAGTCTAAAAAAGCCAGAGTAGAAAAGAAAACAAGGGTAGTGTAGAATGGATTTTAAGAGAGCTCCACCAGTCACAAACTGATAGGTAGCTTTCTTTACTGATTATCCAAATTTTTTAAGGGGCGCTCATAGCACACTGTAGCTAAAGTCAGTCTGGGCTCAAAGTTTTGGACATCTTGCTCCTTTAAAAGGAAAATTCAAAGGATTTTGTGCCTCTGTGTGTGGGGGTTTAAGTTGACTTCAGTAAGAGATGTTTTGGTCTGACATAATTACAGCAATATGTTACAAGAAGATGAATATAGGACATTATTGCATTGATATTATTTTTAACGTGTGTGAGTATCCTTCTTTTATATGGTTACCGGTTTATTACAGAATGGATAAAGAAAACCTTATCTTTTCCATTTTTACTTCCAGGGTTCCATGAAGAAAACAGAAGTGTCTATTCTAAGTGATGTAAACTACCCAAAAGCATCCTGCCAAAAATGAAAAAAATAAGGCTGCTCTTCTTGGTGTTGTCAGTCACAATATTAGCCATGGGAATTCAGCTTTTTGGTGTTATTATAGAATGAAAAGATGGCATTTTGCTGCTGTGGAATGGTAATAATATGCACAATGGAATCTCAAGTCCCACTTCTTGGGTAAGTTCTGCCTCAGGAGAACTTGAAAATTACCTGACAAGAACAAATAATGGTAAACATGAAGTGCTTTTCAGTGAAGCTGGCAATGCTTTGAAAGAAATCTTTCTTGAGATACAAAAGTAGGGGCACATGTGAAAGAATTTCAATCCTGTACCCAGAAGCTCATGCAGAGCAATTTTCAATACTAGTACCATAGTGCTAGTACTACTTATTTAGACCATCTTCACAAAGTTCATGATACTTTTTCTGGGAATGATCGCAGAGCTTTCCAAGAACGGAACGGAACGGAAAGGAAAGGAAAGGAAAGGAAAGGAAAGGAAAGGAAAGGAAAAAGCTATATATGAGATGCACTAAGTCCCAAATATTTAAAGCTAGGGATGTTACTGGGTTTCTTACACAGAAACTGTTTTGAATGAAAAAACCAAAATCAACTCAACAATAGTTCATGTGGTACTGCTTGTGATTGATGGACATTCAATATTTTGTTTTAAACACCTCATCCAAGATAGTTAAAGAATAGCCTTGTGGATGCTGTTTCTTTGATCAGAAGATGGACTAGACCCTAAAACAAGCCAGATTTTTACTGATCTACTTGTTCGCTCTATCAAAGTCACATTAGCAAGCAACTTCAAACACAAGAGAGTAACAATACTTCCACTTTAAAAGGTTCTTTTGTTATGAATCTGGATAATTCTATTATAAAGTGGCCATTTATAATTTGTATAAGCAAAAAATCACAGCAGGATGTGGCTTATTGAGAGATAACCACATGCCCCAGGCTTTGCTGGGGGCAAATATTCATTTAAGATGATCCTCTCATTGAAGTTGGTGACAAAACATATGCTCCATTCAGTGGGAGCAGACTCAGGCCTTAATGCAAGAAACACATAAAATGCTGTCTCCTTCTGGTTCTGGAAACCTCATGGAAACCTACGGGATTCTTGAGCAAACTTGGGACCAAAGTACACAGACTGAAGTGATTTAGTTTGTACTAGTAGGATGGGAAGTTCTTTCTAATCATGCTTGATCTGAATGAAAATCAGACCGTCATCTGTTTGAGACTAATGATATTGCTATACATCCTTTCATCTCAGAGTGAAACAAGAGCTGAAATTCCTATTTATTGTGTTGCGTTATTTTGAAAAATTCCAGTGCAGAAATAAGGAAATACTTAATTTCAGCGTTTTCCCAATGAAATATTTTCACATGGCCAAACTGAAGTCTTTTGCTTAATACACAGGTCGTGTGTCTGATGAAGTACCATCCATTTCATTGGAAAAGAGAGTTAGACCAAGAAACACTATCCTGCAAGAGGGAATATGAGTATGAGACATGTATAGCAAAGCAGCTGCAGAGGAATATTGATTTCAGTATGTGCTGACTTAAAATGAAACATTTCAGATTAGTTCAGCAAACCAGAATATTTGGTTTCACGTTCAGTCAACTGGAAAGAATCTTTTTCTTGATTTTCCTAATGGGAAAGAGAAGGGATTCTACACAAAGGCTTTTCTCCTGTGGGGAAAAAAAAAAGATATTACAACACCATGTTTTCTACAAGGAAAAAAAAAAAGCCCAAAATATTTTGATATGAGGTTTATGAAACCCCATGATAGATCTGCAGGCCAGACCTATTGGTAATAAAAGACAAAAGAAGTTGCTTCTTGACTGCTCTTTAAAAGTTTTCACTAGGCTAACAAAGATGCAAGGTTGATTTTATTTCATGGCTTTAGTGTGAGCAAGATGACATCTGCCAGGAACTTCCTCTTAATAGCCAAGAATTTTGATGAAATAAAAAAATGAAAAGCTGAAATTAATTAGCCTTTTTTTTTTTAGAAGTGTTAGATGAACAGCCACCGATTTGGAGAACTTTCCATGGTACAAGGTCCTAAAGTAATTTTTAAAAAGTAATTAGTAGACAACAGAGTCAAAGCTTACATCTCCATGATTACTGCTTTCCTTCATTTATTTAATAGCTAACAAAAGAATTTGTGTCCCAAAGATTGTAAACAACTAGCATTAAATATATTTATAGATAATCTGAAAGGTCAGAAGAGAATAAAACAGAATGGATGGACTTTTCATTAGGTTATGCTCTATATCTTGGTGAAATACAGAAGCTTGCCATTTGCAGCTGCTTAGGCCAATTTAAGAATTTAAGAATTCTTTACTAGAGTAGCATCGTATTGGCTGCATCATTTGGTTTCTTAAATTCTATCGATATCTTAGTTCTTTTTTTTCTTATTCAAACTCTATTCTCCTTCCTAGACCTCTTCAGTAGAAACACCTAAACCAAATTGTGTTCATCATTTAAAAGTATGAGGGAAGAAGGAAAAAAATCAGAACAATCAGCCAGCTTTGCAGCCAGCAAAATCCAAAGGCACTTGTATAGCTGGAAAACACTGCCTCTATTAAATTCCATTAGAATTCACTGACATCCTACAAGTGTAAGGTTGCCATATCATCAGGTTTTTTTAGCAGAAAGTGTTATATATGAATCTTGTTTGGACACTTGTGTGAGATACCGTTGCTTAAGAGCAGTGTAGGTGTGTGACTTACCAGTGAAGGCTGAAAAAATTGCATTTCAGGAATGAAAGTCCATGTACATGTGTTTGTATGTGTTTATGTCAAAATACAGGAAACAGGAGTATTACAATGAAATAATGCCAAGTACATCACGCATCCATGGGTTTTTTCTTCAACTGCTTTCTGTGCAATTTATCTTCATTCTTCTGGAAGCTGGTTCTTAAGGGTTTAAAAACTGATTACTCAAATAAGTTTATGTAAATGACCAAGCCATTTAAATTGCAAATGAGGACCATTTATTTCCCTATAGTGAATACAAGATATACAATGAAAATAAATCAAAAGTCAGAAGTTTTAGGCAAAATCACTGCTAAAGATTATTCTTCAATTTTGGACTGGAATCCTGATGCAATTGTTCCAAAAATCCTCATTCACACAACTATAGGACTTCCTAATATAAGAGAATATTGCCAGGTAGGATGTAACAGCATTCTGCCTCGTTTGCTGTAGTACAAATGACTCCGTTAGTAACACTACTCTTAATAAATCTATCCATGCCACTTAGTCTAAGCATAAGTATACAACAACTAGGTTAAAAAGTGCTGGGAAAAATACTTGCCAATATTGCCAACAGTCCAGGAATCTTTCTATGTAATTATGTGCCAGCTAGTTTTCACACTCAATTCAAATCGCTTTGTTTCTGAAAAATGCTGCTGGACACAATATATTTGGTCAGTAAAGAAACAAGGGATATTATTGTGTGGAAATGGCTAGATCAGCCTACCTAGAATAAAATGAGGATGAAATGCAAACCAACAGGGAGCATATCTAATCTCTTAAAAATTTTTTTTAAGCTATTGCGAAGTTATGTCTTGGCACTTCTCTGTTTCAGCCAGAACTGAAATCGGAAATGCCAAAATACTGTTCTTGAACTACAGCTGACCTGAATGAAACAAGGAAGCACTACAAAGTCACAAGACAGACTGTTTTTAGGAAATGGCCATCTAATTTCCCAGCTGGAGAAGTTTGGATGAGATCAGGTAAACTTTGGAAACTGCTGAACTTCTGGATGTATATCTGAGCCGAACCACCAATCCTTTATGACTCATCTGTTACCAAAGTCCACATTTTGTGGAGATGACTATAAATAAAATAGTTTTACTTTGAGAAAGAAAGGAGGAAACACAACATACTACACAAACCAGAGGTTTGCCTGCATTATCCCTCAAATTAGAACTGTGCTGTACATTCAGTTGTACTGGTCATAGTGGTTTAAATAAAGGGTACATCCCTGAAGTCACCGGAGCTAAACTGGTTTATCTGGGAGAATATTTCTGCCATATCTGTTCATGACCTGCAGAAGTAAACTGCAGACATGCTGGGCCTTATTCATTCATGGTGTAAGCTTCCATTGCTTCAATGATATTTCATTCGGAATAAAGTTGATGAACTAATCCCAGCTTGTTTATCTTTCTCTTTAATCACTGGCTTTTGATGTTGTACTGGCAAAGTTCATAATGGTGACTGTGTTGAAATGGTGCTTATAGTCACGGTGGCTTAGCCTCTGTCAGCCATATCTGTTGTTTATCTACGAAGAAAAGCCTGCCTTGTAAATCTAGTGTGGGTACTATGTAATTTGGGTCTTGAAAATGAAAGTTGTGACCTGGTTTTGCTCTTTAAAAAACAGATGCGTTGATGATTGACAGGAACTCTTGCTAAAAAGTGATAAGCTTTTTATGAAGCTTTAACAATTTTTGTGTACTTTTCATCAGCTTGAAGTCTGAAAATGAACCAACACTATGAATAAGGTCTTCCTTTCTCTGTAGACAGCTTATAACTTAATCCGTGTTTAATTATTTACATCAGCAAGTGCCTCTATATTAATTTTCTTAAGCAAAATGGTAAACTAAAGTAATTTCTCTAATGTGCATAACCTAGCAATATGGGAAAATACATCACTTATTTACTTAGTTTACAAAGTTACGGGGGGTGGGAACTTTCAAGGGACTGGATTGAAATGACATAAAAGTCAGGAAATGACCCCTGCGATGGGATTCCAGAGGCGGCAGATTAGAAACAATGTACTCTTAGAGCTTCTGTAACTTTGGAACGTACCATCCCAGCACACGGTTGGGGTAGTGGAACCAGCCACCTGAGCTCCAAGGAGCAATAGTTTCGTGAAGTACGATCCCAAAGAATACGTCTGTATGTAAAGAGTGGGGGAAACAAAAGCGAGTCACAGCTGTCTTTCAGTGCTCACGCCAATGCTGAAAAGGAAGTCTTCATCCCACTGGACTAATTCAGGATGCCAAACGGGTGTCCTTGGGGAGTTTTGTTCAGGCAGCGAATCCTGTGTCGGTCAGATAGCGTGCTCCAGCCAAGCTCGCCGTGGCCAGAGCGCGGTGCGGAAGGGAAGCTGCTCTCCATGCTGAATGGCGCCTTTGTTCGCCCTGCTGCAGCAGTTACATTCTGCAGGCCCTGCAGATACAACAGTGGCTGTATGAGAGCGGAATGGAAATGAGATGTTGGCTCCCCCCAAAAAGTTCTGCTTCTTTCCATTAAAACTGCAAAGGAATTCTGGCAACCGAAAAATAACCCTTCCTATCGAGCAATATTTTCCTGCCTCTAAAAGCCAAAGGAGCCAAAAGCATAAAGTGAAGCTAAAATACAGCCTGGATGGGCATATTATAGGTTGAACATTTTATAAGTTGGTTACCTTCCAAAACAGAACCAAGGCTCGCTGGTAAATTAGAGACGAAAATCATATAGTGGTTGCAAACCACCTGTAAACCCATACATTCACCTAAGCCCTAAATAACAGTAGAACTGCAATGCACCTTGGACTGATCTGTTTGCTAAACAAGTTCTTTAGTGTGTACTAGTTGTAAAGGTAAATAGTTTAGCCCTTGATCTGTGCACCTTTTTCAGTCTTTTTCTGAGCCAAAATCCCTGTCTCTTAAGAAAGAAGGCCATTTTAGAATGGCCATACATTGAGTTCTTCCATGTAGGGGTAAACTGCCAGCAAGCTATAGGTATGTATATACCTATAGCAAGTGTGTATATTATCTTTTCTAACTAGAGGAAGGGAGTCTCCTTCTCTGGCTACTGTCTAGTGGGAATCAGCCTATTAACAGAGAACTCTCTACTCTTTTTTCACAATTAATTTTAGAAAAGCAACATTGAGAGCTTTTTTCCTTAATTGTCTGCTTCCATACAGACCTTGCTTATATTCAAAGCTTATATAAATGTATAAAAATATCTATCTATATGTATAAAAAATACCAAAATTTCTTTAAAATGAGGCTTTGGGATAGTCTTCTCAGAGAAACTACAGTTGTATAGCAAATGTGAGGCAGGAAATATATAACATATTACAACTGAACTGTGTTACTACTTGTGGCCTAATTTACTTTTCTAACCAATTTTATGTTATGAAAGGGCAGTTTGTTTGCAGTAGCAATGCTATTTGCTATTGTGATCATTGGTTTTCTTATCCTTTAGCTGTGATTTGCTTGATACTAATGTGTGTATTATAGTTCTAAGACTCCCAGTAGTTTTTTTGACTCACAGTGGTTCCTACAGCCTGTATGATTTCTTTTCTAATACTTTTAGTTAAGGGAACTCATGAAAAAAAACCCTTACAGTTATGTGGAAAAACTTACAATTTAATTTTGGAAATGCTTCTGTCACCAGCCCTTTTTCAAACAAGAAGTCCCATTGGCGTAAATAAATACAGGATTTAGGATAGATAGAACTCTTCATTTGTAACAGTTCACTCACAGGCTCCAGCTGTGTGTTTTTTCACGGAAATAAAGACAAAGTAAGAAACTCTTCTATTCCTTTGCATGGCCTAAGTATTTCGTGAGAGCAAGCACAACTACAGCAGCAGTTCATCTTTGCAACCTTTAAGCAGCATGCCGATCAAAGCAATGGCCTTCATCACCTTCAAGGAGGTGCTCAGCTGCTGAAAAGATCAGGTCATAAATATTTAACTGCTCACGAGAACAAGATAACTAAAACTATACTATTATGTTCCTACAGGAAATACTATTAAAATGAATGCTCTTAGTTAGGGGTGGACGGAGTGCTTGAGAGGAAATCTTTCTGCCCACTAGGTATCAGCATTGTCAGTGAATGTGAATGAAGAATTTGAACCTGAGATGGCAGAATTTCCAATGAGGTTTTGTGAAGCCTTAAAGCTATAATTGAAAAGAGAGCTTATTCAAACATAACTGGTGTGCTGGATGCTGAGCCTTGAAAATCCAGAACACGGCAATCACAAAGGGATGTTGAACCAACTCCACTGACGTAGTGATCAACAAACTACAGTTTAAGGACATTTGTTCATACCCATGCCTAGGAAGCATTAACGTCCTGACCTACATGAATGTTGTGGCCATACATGGAGAGCAGTTGAACTGAAATGAAAAAATAAAGAAATGGTAAATATCCATTTTTAAGGGTACATCTAGTCATTCTTTCAACTTAAGTTCAAAGTTAAACATTTTTAGCTCTCGAAGATACATAAAGATAAAATATAACCTGATAGAATAAAGCAAAGCATTCTTCATAAACTGGTGCAATCAGTAACACATTCAAGATAACATCTGCTACAGTATCTAACACAGATAATTTTTGAAAAGGTAAAAGCTTTATTTGCTTATTAACTTGTGAGTGCTTTTCTACACTTGTTATTTACCTAGAGGCTAGAAAAGTAGAACAAAGCCGAGCCTTTATTTGCTTAGCAACCTATCGAGCAATTGCACAGAATTATTTTTAAGTAGGTCCAATGGCAGCTCTTTTGAATTGCATGTTGAGTTTTTGTTTACCTTGCTGTTACAGCAATAATAGCAAGGTGGGGTTGTATTCACTCAGTAGGTAGGACCCTAAAATTCTGAATGCTTCATTGTTTACCAAGTCACCAGACACATGAGTGCTGGGTTGGCCCATGTTTACCCAAATCCTGGTCCACTGACAACTAGGTGTGGCTTTATTTGACTGTTACTCATACAGCTTTGACAGAGAAGCTCAGCTTCTTAGCTGCAGTGCTTTAAGGAAATTATGGAGACATGCAGGGATGAATTAATAAATTTATGGCAATACATATTAATTGGGAATGTTTTGATTATGGGAACACAATGACCAAGGTCCGGAAATTAACAGTCTGTAACAAAGAAAAAAAATCTATTTGTGCTAACTTTGTGGGCAGCAGTTAAATAAAGGGAACATCTGTTTATCAAAGGCAATGTGCTGCTTCTAATTAAACCATCATCTTGCTTGATGCTAAATTAGTAACTAGGGATGCAGATCACACCCTTAAACAGACAAAGTTTAGACTTCTCTCTCCAGTCTGCTATATTGTCAGAGAAAAAACCCCAAAGTTTCCTGCTTCATATTTTGAATAGGTGTTGTCTCATAATTATGGTTGTAAGACTAAGGGAGACATTATGTAATGCAGTCCTTGCTGCAATGTATGTTTAAAATTGCAGCTTAATAACTTAAGGGAAAATTTGATTGAGTAGGAGTTTAGCTGCTGTGAACTTTAACCAAGAAAGGTTGTCACATTGTTTACAATGACAGGAATTTTCAAATACTTTGAGGAATAATAAACAATTTGAAGTACTGTAAGTATTAGTTATGATCATAAGGCCTGAGTCTTTGAAGTAACTTATAACAGCTCTGAATGCCTCAAGTCCTTCAGCTTCATTGCACAGCTGATCTACTCAAAAGGAATTACGACACTTCCAAGAAAAAAGGAAAATTTATTTTTAATAGTCATCATCTAAGGCAGGAAGTCACGACATAATTTATTTTTTTAAAATTCCCATTGTGCTTATTCATAGTGAAGGAAAAAAAAGGAATCTCTGCTCTGTTTCCAAGCAGACAGGTGTGATATTTGAAAAGATTTTAGAAGGAATGTTTTGGCAAAGCTGGTATAAAGTGGCTACAGTGAACAATTCTCTTTTGCCCCTCCCTTCCCTCACCGTAAGAAACATCCTGTATAGTCAAATCTACAATAACACAGAAGGTCACAATACAGACCATATCTTAAGGGCACTGTTCATCCAAGGATAATTTTCAAGATATTGGTAAGGTCATTAATTTTAACAGTATGATGTTGTGATCTACAGGTATCTCAGCCTGCTTTTGGAGGCTGCCTACTTAAAATCCTACTTAAGCAACCATGAGTTTCTCCCCTTCACTGAGAAGGGGAGTTTCTCCCCTTCACTATCTCTAAGAGAACACGTCTTAAAACATGTTACATTGAAGCAACAGCCGCGTGGAAACCTATCATTGCCTCCTGGGGTGCTGTTGCTGTTTGTAATTACAGCATCCAACCAACGCAGGTAACACATCCTCCTCTAGGGTCAACCCTTGGGATCACAAGAAATCATTAGATTTTTTTTTGGTTTATATGTGTTCATAGCCATGGTGAACAAGATATCATTTTCTGTCCAGGCTGAATCTGAATTTATGTACTTTCTACATTTGGGTGTTTTTTTGTTTGATTGTTTCTAGAAACCGTAATCTCCTACATTTAAAGAGCAGCTCATAGTATTCAGATTCTTTTTAAACTGCCAGAAGGGGAGAGAAATATACTGCACAACTGCCAGGTGTGAATAATCTTAACTACTGACTCCAGAAACCTTTTCTCAATAGCTTCTCTGGTGGTCACGGTCCATGCTTCAACAAACTTTATAGGCTTATTTAAAATCAGATTTTTTATTATACTCCAGAATGGCTACCTGGAATAATAAAATCTCTCCCATCCTTGTATTAAATTTACAAATGACACATTTTTTTTTTTTAGTTTAAAAGAAGAATCTGTATGTAAAAACATACAGTTCATAATTTGGTAATTGGGTTAGCGTTTTTCTGTAAATACACCCTCCTCCTATAAATTAAAGAGGAATAGTAATAATAAATAGAGAAACTTTCCATTGTCAGGGGTTAAGGCCAAAGTCATTGGCTTCTTCTGTGAGTACATTGACAATTAATTACTATGAATGCCTACATGCATAAAGTACTGGTCCCCACTTCTGATGAAAGGAAGATACAACAGCCTGAATTTGAAGTTAATCATGGACAATTTAGTTTTGTACAATCCAGTACATTAGCATTACATTATTGCCTCTTTGAGTGTTTCAAGACAGCATTTTTGTTACAACTAACGCCCCACGTCCATTGAATACTTTTGTATATTAATACTCCCAGGTTGCTCGTTTGGTGACTTTGATTAGGCACAACTTACAGCTTCACATTTCATCATCCCAAGAAATCTCTTTTCCTTGTTATGTTAACTGGTCTACTTTTGCATTCAGAACACTTTTTTTTATGACATGCTGTTCAGAAATTACTAAGAACCAAAGAACTGAAGGCTGTTTGCTTCATTAACTGACTGTTTCTACTAGTATATATTGTATAATTTGAAACTCTGCACAATAT
Organism: Mohoua ochrocephala; assembly: GCA_013398855.1. Taxonomy (NCBI): domain Eukaryota; kingdom Metazoa; phylum Chordata; class Aves; order Passeriformes; family Acanthizidae; genus Mohoua; species Mohoua ochrocephala. Next base: position 292,469 of record VZTA01008453.1, on the reverse strand, counting down.
AAAGATCCATTCTCAATGGCTTATGCCAGAGCTTTATAAAGGTGCTGCTCCTCACAGGATGAGAATACATACATTTATTGAATATCTGGTAAAGGAGAATTCACAAGGATGCAAAGCTTAAATTTAGAACACAAATTTATATTATTTAATTATTTCCAGGAATACATAATGGTGACTCAGAACTGATAAATACTTGCCTATTCGCTTTTGTCATAAAAGGAAATGTTACCTTTGTTCCATTGATCAGCAAATATCCTTTGGAAAGTGAGATTTGGATGGAGTAAAAGGTGAGAAAATACACTAGAGCACTGAATTTATGAATCTCACATGGTTCCGGAACTGGGTGGGCAATTAGTAATATTGAAAGTTATAAAGTCAGAGTTAATAGTATAGTTTAGGGGAGGCTTCTTATACATAAAGCCTGTATATAGATTTTCCAAGGTGCAAAATGGTAACTTGATCCCATAATATAAATTTGCTGGTATTCATTCTCTTAACTGTAGTTTCATTATTTTTGAAGAGCATAAAATATACATAATTTGTGTCACAATTATTGAGCTGAACAGCAAAGGTGGAGTGAGCAGATACATGCTCACAAAAGACATGTAAAATTCATGACTCAGTCCACAAATATGAGTTCAACAACAATAACCCTTCCTTCCTCTTTCCATTTTGTCCTTACTTTGGTTTCCTTAGGAAAGAAATGCAGGTGTATACACTAGAAACCACAGCACATTCCAGCCTTTGATCTGAATAGCTGCAGGACCAGGATTTTGTTGGGCAAGCTTTGGAGCATACTTCAGGCTAGACACAGACAAAGAAAGGCTCCAACCAGTTCAACAGCAAGTGAGATTAAATGTTTTTTCTGGGAGGAAGGGAAGAAGGAGTCATGGTGAGATAGTTAGCAGAGTACACTGTGGAAATGCACAAGTACAAAAAGCCACACCAAAGAAACTGATGGCTAGATCCTTATTATGGTTTTGTACACCAAGATGAGAGAACAAAAATAACATGGGGAGAAGACAGTGAACATTCTCTGTATACCATTAACTGTTTGCATGAATAACACCCTTCCTCCTGCATCACCCTTTTTGGTAATCTGTAGGTGATAGCATTGATTTAGCTCTTAGGGAAACAAGCTGCATGTAAAGTACCCCATAAAACTCAACAGATAAAATTTATGAACAAAAATTACTTGCTGCAAACTGAAATCTGAATTTGGAGGAGCACTTAGTGTTGATGGTGCAAGGGAAACACATACTGAAACACATACTGAAACATACACTGAAAAACATGTTGATGAATAAGCTTTCCATAAATATGTTTTTCACAGCATTAAAGAGAGAGTTGAAAAAAGATAAATCAAAAGCAACAGATGGCCAAACAACCTCACGTGAGGAAAGAAAACTGCATATTCAAAGCAGACAGCAATTCACTTGAAAACATGATAATTGCTGTTCAAAGCTCAGACTTGGACATTAGGGAATTACTGGTATCCACTACCAATCCTCTACCTGATGCTAGAAATATATGAATTAATAAATACAGTAACCAAAGCAAGCGTAAGCAGAGAAAGAGTAGAGCAGCGTCATTAAAAGTCTCCCCATGCTATTTGTATTCTTGATGGAATGAGTCTGGATCAGAGAGGTAAGAGTGTTCATGACACATCTGGATAATATGAAGCATTTGTTTGGCATTTAGTACTGTTTAAAGGTACAGAAAGCCATGGAACTTGGGCTGTGTTTGATATTTACTGGAAAAAGAGCTGCGAGACCTCACATAAGATTTGCTTCAGGAATGCAGCAGTAGATCAAAACACCCAGCAGTGGTGAGAAGCCTCAACAAATAATTATTTAAAGAATGAAAAAAGAATATAAACACAGAGTACATGACAGCTCTGTACACAGGAAGTAAGTTTCTATGTAATGTGCTCGAAGCTAACTAAAAACAGTTTTGAGGGATACAAAATCCTCATGCACAAGCTTTTGCTATCTATGGCTGCACACATTCTCATGTTTGAAATTAAATGTAAGTCACACTTAGAGCGTGGTGCTAATAACTCCAAGGTTGTGGGTTTGAACCCTGTACACGCCATTCACTTATGAGTTGGACTCGGTGATCCTTGCATTCCATTCCAACTCAGAATATTCTGTGATTCTGTGATTCTGTAATCCTTGTGTGCTGTCCTAGGTTTGACAATGAAAGGCCTTACCCAGTCTATGAGAAAGAATTGGACAAGGCAAGGCTCATGCACAGAAACTGGTATGATGTCTTCAGGGTCAGGGAGCACTGACTTGGACTGCGTGGCCTTTATATTTTGGTATGGTGTTTTTCTTTGGGGGTTTGTTTCTTCTTGTGACTTTGTTTTGTTTTCTTTTCTTTAGGTTTTGAACTATAAATATTTTAGATCTTTTGTAGGTCAAAGATGGTTATGCAAAGGGAGCAGAGTCGATACTTTAGAGTCTGGGCAATAGGAGCTATTGCATCTCTCCTAGAAATGGATGGCATTGCCATGATTTCAGCATGTCTGTAGAAGTTTGACAACTGACTAAATGTATACTTTTGTTAGCTATTATTAGCAGATATGAAGCTGATTCCACATAATTATCACTAAGTAAAAACTCTATTTCATGATGCACTTATGCAAGAGCTCAAATAGGAATTTGGAGGCAATCTTTGCAGTGATATACACAAGTTATGGCTGGATAACTCAAGCAAAAATGAATTTCAGTATTGTGGTAGTGACTGCATTTTCAACAGAAGCCTGAAGCTTAGAAATGCAACTGTGTCCATTCCTTTCAAAGAAATACATTTCTGTGTTTTAGTAACAGACAGATATACAAAAAAGTATGAGCTTAAAAATGTGCTAACCAACGTATCAGTGCCGAAAATGTAAATGTTCATACACTCAGCACACCAATTGTTGTAACTGTCCTCTAGTGTATTGAATATGCTTTTATGATGGGATAATATGGTATTATGTATTTCTAGTTTTTGATACAGTTAAAGAACAAAAATATTTTAGTTCTTTATTTCTTATAATGCAAAAACATTTTTAGCCCAAAACTTGTTGTTAACGTCAAAATTACCACTGAGCAACAACTCAGCTAAAATTATCATAACTGAGAAATCTTGCCAGCAGACATCTTGAAAATGCAGCTCCAAATTTTGTACCTCAGGTGGATGCATCAACTAATTTTTATAACCTTAATTTATTGACTAACACAGTGATTATAGCAGGTGAAGATTTTCAGTAATGATAGTAGTTTCATCTTTTACAACTAGGATGAGTTTTAAATGAATCTGAAAAGAAATAAAAGTCTAAAATGTACTTGGCTGTATTGACCTCTGTTCTTCAAAAACACAAGTGAAGATAAAGTGAGTCTAAACTCAGATATCTATCACAGTTAACATTGTCCCTCAAAGAATTCTATTCCATTTCCACAAAGCAGTACACATTTCTCATGTCAACACTTGATGCACTTAAATGTTAACCATGTGTTATCTGAAACTTGAAGCTGATGCATCTCTTCTTTGGGTTTATATTTACTACAAATGACTCTGAGAACGATTCATCATGGTATTTTAAAAAAAAACTATATTCAAAAATGCAGTTCTTTCAACTACTTTAAGCTGTGAAGAGGTACATATGTAGTCAACAAGCTGTCTCTGCTCATGGCAGAGGCAGGGAAAGGGAGAGATGGAGATTCATTCCACCTGTGCTAGATGCTTATCTTTGGATGGGATGAATCACCCTTTGGGAGTCTCTACCTCTCTTCATTTATGACAGAAATGAAGATGACTTGTTTAGACTCAATGCCTAAATTTAGATTGCTAAAATTAGATGAGATGCATTCTACTTTCATTCATTTATTTAATTAATCCAGTTAAAAAAATGACCTATTAGTTATACTGGGGGAAAAAAAAAAAAGCAGTGCAATTTTGTTGAAAGCTGTGATCATACTGTCCTGCCTAAAACAGTCTGGAGTTTAAGTAATGTGTGGGTGAAATGAAGTATCATCACTGTTTTACACAGAGGGAATTCAGGATGCAGGAAGACGACGTGAATCACTCTAACGTGCACTTAAACTTTGTGTCAGAGTAAAAAGACAGTGATAGCCTGTTAGGCAGCACAAAAAACATTAGTCAGTTCTTCAAGAGAGCCCTTGTATTTCAGTTCACAAACGGATATAATACACAAGGTAAAAGTGCTGCTCTCTTATAAACATACTTGCCATGGCTTGGACCAGAGCTATCTAAATGATAACTAATCTCTCAGCGTTCATTGAAACAACTACAGTCTTAAGACTAAGATCTTGATCCCCCACCAGAATGCTAGAAGTCTGATGACAACATGTTGTATTTCCAGAACCAAAAATTGCTACAGACTGATCTGCAATTATTCCGAAGCTACCTGTGGCAAAACCCCCCGCCTCCAAAAAAAAAAAACCCAACCTTCTTCATGGCTTTGGAAAACATGGTATTATGCTTTCAGATTTGAAAAAAAGAGAGTTATCTTACTATGTTTTACATTTAACCTTTGGCAATGGATAGATGTTATTAATCACAGCAATTTAACACTGAGAAAATGCCTTCCTGAATCTTATTCGTTACCCCTTGAGAATAGGTCTGGTAAATTCATAATATAATAAAGTCCTATAGAACAAGACTATACCTATTAAAGCAAAAATGTTTATTGGAATACATTTGGAAATAGTCCAAATTACCCCATTTTAATAAGTATTTTGTGCTTTTAAGGATCACTGTTCCAGTTATTAATACAGAACAATGTTAAGGCAACAAATTAAATCAAGATTTTGATATTAAATGAAATAAGGCCTTTTGGGTCAAATGGGAGATTTACGACAAATCCTAAAAGTACTGCACTGCCACAGTCCCAGTCCAGACTGATTATGATTTATAATACCTGTCCCATTCCTCCATTCTTTGGTGTGTGTGTACATATGAGTTTGTGTGTAAGTGTACATACACACGTACATAAATGCATGAGCTTTATGCCAAGCGTAGATGCCAATTCCAAGTTCAGTTAGTGACTACACTAAGCACAGAAGAGTTTGATTCCTTTAAGGAGAGGAGAGAAGAGCGCCAGACAGTTTCCTGTTATTCTATGTAGAAAACATTTCAGAACATTTGTGGAATATTCAGCTTAATAAAGGTAATTAACATGCGTGTGAGACATTTTGGCCTTACTCATCTGCATCTTTAATTTGGTCTGCTGCACACCATATTAACAAGGCTGCTGCATGCTATATTGGTGAAAAGTCATAAAAATGAAATGTTTTTCTCCTCAAATATGCAATTTTACAACCTGCTCTGTTTAATTTTAATCCTTGAATTGTTCACGGTTAGCATAACTTACATGGATTATGAAAATACCATCATATGGAAAGATTGCGTTAATGCCTGATTTTAAGAGCAAATGGTGATTATCAGAGATTTTTATGGCAGTTGAACTATAATATATGACAACATTTCTCTGTTGGTTAGTGTAATGTTAGAAATATGTTATGGGCTGAATTTCTCTGTAAAAATCCACATTATTTTTTCATCTTTGATATCCAGAGCCTCTTCTACCAGTATGTCAAACAATTTGCTTAAATCAAGAGCAGCAACATGACAATGGCACGGTGTATTTTTCCAGTCTGAATCTTTTCTTTGGATTGTCAATGAATATCCAAATATTCAGAATGTATAGGGTAGAAAGAAGAGTTGCAATTTGGCAGACAGCTTGTGTAAACCACTGAGTCTTTTGCAGAGTGGCATTAAAACACATTTACAACGGAGCCATCGGCAATCTCTTGGCAAATCTGTTACATTCCGCTAAAAGCGCTGTCTTGAAGACCATCTGATAACAATCAGCTTGGTCAAGAAGGCCTACTATTACTCAAAAACTGGTTAGAACACATTCATCACAGTGATAGATAGATGTAATCATAATAGGACTGTATTTGTGCCTGGTTATGCTAGTGGTCCTTATCCTTACTTGGCATTTATTCTTTACTCTGCTACATAGGCAATCTAGCTCATGATATTGTCTCTCATTTCTTTGTTCTTTTTTAAGCTTTTTTTTTTTGCTGCATCTTTATTGCCACACAGAGCTGGTTTTCTAACAGAGATGCCACAAATATTCTGTGTATTTTTCTAGCCTCAAGATCTTTGCCCTCAAAATGAAATAGAATAAACATCTGTACTCTCAAAGATGCAGTGATGTTTCTTGTTCAAGTCAAACATGGAGCTGTTTGACTTGCCATCTTCTCTCTACCTCTTTTAGCCTTGAATTAACTTAAGTATATACCTTAATTTTTTAACATTTCTGATATCTTAATGTATAAAATTGTGTAGTTGAATAAAATATTATTTCTTATGTGTTTGTTCCCAATATTCTCACAATGTGGTAGCAATTTTACATTTCAGAATAGACCATCTGTTTCTCTTCTTTTGCTTGGAGGGTCCAGTTTATGCAGTCACACATATGAAAACTGTAAAGCCATCTTTGTACCAATAAGACCTTGATATCTTGAGAGACTCTGAGATACTCTTCTTTGTCAATTTGTCCCTGCTTTAACTGACACTGAACACACAGTGAGCAGTACCTTTCAGATGCCAGTGAAATGTCTCTCTTCTCAAATGTTACCAACAGAACTACTTTAGATCATCCATCAAAAGCAATTTTTACATGTGTCAAACATGGAAGGCTTCAGTGAAGGTGAGCAATCCTGGATAAACTCTTCACTTTAGGTTAAAGCAGTCTGCAAAGGAACCCTTTACTGGTGATACTAGTAGGGTTATTAAATTTTACCGTAGAGGTGGGCATATATATATATATATCACAGTGTTGGAAGAAATTAATCCACCAATGACCAGATGATGAATTTCTAACAGAATTCAGTTATGCAGGATGAACTGAACAGAAGAAGAAACCAACTCTTTCTCCTTGTCTCCTCTCATCATATTGTAGTACCATTGGTTCAGTTCTGGCAGATTTGAATGTTCTGAGATCTAAATAGTTTCCTTAGGAACCTGGACTGCTGAAACCCCTTACACCCTTACCATGGGCAGAGGGGAACCTGTGTTCCACTCCAAATTAATGTTCCCTTTTCGACTACTATTTGCAGTGCACATATTGCAATACCAAGTTGAACGTGGTATCTGGGGATTTACGACTTCTGCAACCAAGCTTTAAACTTCACAGTAGATCTTGGTTCATTCTTCTCTATCTACAGTGGCTAACTGCAGCATTTTTCTTCCAAAAGATCCATTTAAATAAATAAACAAACAAAAAATTAAATAAATAAATAGAAAAATATTTCCTTAGTGCTGAGACTTCTGAAATCAGAAATGTACACTGATTTTACATTGCATCTTTTTTTATGCTGTATACCTAGCTCTTACTTGCTCATAGATAAGCCTTTTTGGGCCCCATCTGATTGCTCTGTTTGCCCATGCATAGTATACTGTGGGATATATATTTTCAAATTGAAAAGACTGCAGAGAAAAATCCATGAAAAATTAGCTGAGCTGTAAGAGACATGACTGAAAAGAATACATTTAATCTATCAATCTATTTAACTTAGATGCTGGAGAGAAGAGATGGCTGTGATGTGAAAAAAATACATTGATAGACAATACTAACTTTAAACAGCTATTTAATCTGATGAAGAAAATGAAATAATTTCTAGATAAAAAAAATGGACTATTAAGCTAGAAATTTACTTCTTATACATTTTAACTATTAGGGTGAAAATACATGCATAAAAATCAAGCATTATGATGTCTTGATTATAAGAACTCAGACTTGACGATCTAATGGTAGCCTCAAAATTATATACCACTAAAAACAAATGTAGGACTTGTTACATTATATGGATGTCAAAGAAAATCCAAATGATCCACCATTAATGATGCACTGCCCACCTTCCCCATCACTCTATGCAATTTTAAGTTATATAACATGAACCTTAACAGCAAGGAGTTGCTGTCAGATGTGGTCAGATGTGGTCAGACTGGCTCAGACCAGATCAGCTCAGACCTGATCTTCTAAAACTGTAAAGCACTGACTTATTTTCTGTTTTGGCATCTACTTCAGATATAGAGACATTTGGAGAGGATCACATTCCACCATAATTCTACAATAGTCTTTCTATCCTCCATTGCCTGCTTAAAACAAGCTTTCAATTTGGCTTAAGAAAAGATTAATTTTCATTCAAGATCTTCAGTGCCTGCCAACATTCCTGAATAGGGAGCCATTTTCCCTACTTAATGTCAAGGATACAGACATTAGTGATCCACATTCTAATCCCTCCCCTCCACCTGTAACAGCTGTACAGCTGGATAGACTGAATGAAGGTTAAGTGTGCCAGTCATACTTTAAATACCGTGTTATTATGTTTGCCCTTTGATTAGAGTACTTGCAATACTGAAAAAAGGGGCTATTCCACTGCTATATTTGCAGGAAATACCATGAAAGTATTACAAGACTAGTGTAGTAAAAAGTGTATTCATAGAGTGGTCTAATATCACTGTATGGGGAATAGGGTACATGTCTCCCATCATTGCTGTATTTCTATAATAAACTCATATAATGGCAAAAACAAATGCAGTTAAACTAATACATTTTAGACATATTTCTCACTTCACCACAAGATTCATTTTTATTTACTTAATCTAATATTTATTGATTATCATTTTTATCCCTTTTTAATCTCTTTCCAAACTTGTTAGGATACTTGTAAGTCACAGCAAGGCATCATACTGTATACGAGAAACTTGCATGAATTTGCTGGGACAACCAAAAATGTAGATGATTTTTCAGATGGCATTTAGGCTAAAGAATCTCTTGTTTATTTTTTACAGTTGTTCCTCAGATGAGAGGATTCCTGTAGTGTGAGAGCTCCTTGTTAAACAGACTGCATATGCATCGTATGCCATATGATCTCCTGGTGAAAGCAAAGGTCTAGCAGACAGAAGCTTCTCTGGTTGAAACACCAACCAAGTTAATAACTCACATGTACACTGGGACATGTGATCTTCTTGTGCTCTTAGTCAGTGATAGTGAAAACTGGCTGAATGGGAGAACTGAAAAAAATTTCTGATAAATATATTCTGGTTTCTCGAAATTGTCTGACCTGAGACAAAACATTTGAGAATTAGTTAACACTGTCAAGCCTTAATGTTTTGATAAGCACTTGAGGCAATCTTGGAAAAATTTCTTATACTGATTAATGAGTAAGCATTTTGTCTTTCATTGACAGAAAAGAAAAATTTAACTTTACTCAGGCTTTCAAGAATCTCATAAATTTGAATGCCAAGCGGTAGGAAGGTGAAAATTTTTTTCCAGACTTCTGTATGGAGGAAGATGACAATTGTTCAATTTTTTTTTTTTTTTTTGCTACAGCACACTTAAGTTACTGAAAATCTTATTAGAAATATCCCACATAATCTTTACATTCATTCTTGTGGATTTAAATAGTTTCCTCTAAAATTTTAAATAAAGTGTCTTCTCATACAGGAAAAATGATGACACCAACTTCTTTCACCATAATAAAAACATTAAAATGATAAATACACGTGTCCTTTATTTTCACGGCATCTGTCCTTTGTACCAAACCCTGCTTTCAACTTTTCTGATTTGAGTAATGACCTACAAACTGCTTCTATTTCTGAAACATCCAAACCAGCTATTATTTTCTGCCAAGTTGTCTATCCACGAATCATTAAAGGTTGCTATGCCTAAAATTGTGGAGCTTGGTAATTTCTGGGCATGATATCATTTGTTTATATACTTTCAAAATCTACCATTTGAAAATATTTAATAAGAAAGCAGGGAGTATGAGGGAAATACGACAGCTAAACACTAGCTGCGCTTCTGAGTCACAGACAAAAGGAAGCTACAATCTTCTTTTCCACTCACTCCTGCACTCAGTTCTAGGGAAAACAGTGAATAAAGAAGATGGAGGAACAATTCAGAAGCAATTGATAATAACCTATGCCTCTCTGCCATGATGCTTGACAGTTCCACAGTATCTGTAAGAAATGTCTTTGCCAAGGGTTGTCCCGGTGTTGCAAGATGTGACTAACACCAAGTATAAAGTTTTCCCTTTGTAAATAGGCTAACAGCATAAATCATGGTGAATGCAGTATGTATTTTGGGCAGCTCTGACACACAGAAACTTTTCAAGAGGATGATATGAGCATTTTGTATTTTTCCCCTTTCTGGAAAAAAGTAAATTAATTTAGACTGCCCCATAATCTCAGATAAATAGATACATATAAAAGAATTAAATATTAATTTTCCATATTTAGAACCATTAAAATAGAAGTCTTTAGCATGCCATAACATAAGATGGCATGCTTAAATACACCTGGCAAGTAGTGTTGAGATTATTCTTATTACTCATAAATGCAACCTCATTAGCAAAGATTTAAGTAAACCATAAAAACATATGCAGATATGCACACATTCAGTCTCAGATTTTCTTAATTTGTAGATAAGTTGCAACTTTAGATAGTGTTCATCACTTGAAATTTTATTCTGGATGCATTTTTATGAATAGTTGGTGATCTATAATTCATATGTAGCTCATTGAGTATGTGATATATTCAAAATTATTGATTCTACTGATTACAGGATAGTCAGTCTATATGAGCTAGTCAGTTTACATTCATTTCAGAATCAGATCTGTGTAACTAACATTTGCCAATATAAATACAAAATTTGGTGTATGAAATTAACTTTCAACACAGCGATTTAATAATCATAGTAATATGAATAACATGGTATATTCAAAAAAACCTTCAGAAGATAATAAATCAATCTAAATATTAGTTTTTCACTTGGAAAGGATAAAGCTTGTAATGTTTATCACCAGAAAGGGGTTCTTCTCACTATATTTTGCTGGGTCAGGTCTGCTACTCTATGCAATTTGAGATATCAGCATAACAGGAAGCATAAAGGAAGCTAGACTTCCTCTGCAGCCTTTCAATTTCAAATATGCAGAATGCAGATATAGTGACAAAACAAAATTGATGCTTTTCCCTTTGATTTCTCAGGACAAAATCTATTTCCTAAGCCATTTCTTTTTAAAACTCTCCAGTCTTCACATGTCTATTTATGGCACATAGTTCCCCACAAGGAAAAGAAATTAGGCTTGAGATTACTTTCTGGCACAAAAAATATATTACCACAACTATTTATTTATCTTGGTGTCATGTGTAAGAGTCCTGGCCCAAGATCATATCCCAGTTGTGCTTGATGCTGTTCAAACACAAACTCAAAACAATACCTTTGCCCAGCTTAGAATGAAAAGATGAAAAAGAGATAACATAAGTGAAACAAGGAGGAAATATTCTTCAGCAAGACAGATGGTAGTTTCAGCCACTGAATCACATCCCACATCTTCTAGTTTTGAAAGAGGATGATATATTAGCATATATGACCATATTTGGATGGCCATAGGGACTTCCTCTCAAGTATGAGAAACAGCATGAGGCAAAAGATGTAAAAATGTTATAAACGGTTCTCAGTCAAATGGAAACTATTGTTGTGGACCACTTAAAAGCAGGATCCCATATTCTCAGGTAGTGAGGGAGAGCTTGAAACCCATGCAAATTATTTGAGTTAGTACAGAAGCTTAGACATGTCCAAGTACTGAACTAGGGAAACCATTTTGCAGAAACATTCTTTGTAGGTGCTCATCTGAAAAAAACTGCACAGGGAAGAGATGGCTGAAAGCAAAAAATGAACACAACAAGATGGGAATAAGGGCCTTTGCTGTGTGAATGGACAGAATTATTTTAATTATGCAGAAAGAATAAAACCTAAGCACTGAACTAATATGAAAACTTTTAAGAGGTAAAAATTGCAAAAAATTCTCAGGCTAACAGCTTGAACAGACAGGATGTGGTATTGCTCAGGATGAATGATGACGTGAGGAAGGCTTTGGGGAAGGACTAATAACCTCTGGTTTAATCATGTTGAGCTTAAGATGACCCTCCACAGATACAGAAATTTTAGTTTGGATACGAAATAAATTTGTAGTAAACTAAATGCAGATAATCGGTATGAAGCATCAGTGAAACAAATTAACTGAATTTGTGCTTATGCATTAGACTGCCATTAGTCAGTGTCCAAAGTGAGAAAATAAATGGAATTCTTAAAAGGCTGTTGGTGAGAGCATGTGAAGTATGCCTTGCAAGCATGCACTTATGCCAGAACATGGCAAGAAATTGGAGAACATCTAGCACAGAACTGGAAGAAAAAGTATAAAGCCTCAATTGTTTAGATACAGTACATGAATATTTGTTGATCTTAGCAATAAGGGATGAAAGACAGCAAGCAGTTGTAGAGGCAACTAGAAACAAAACAGTTTTTTGGATGGAAAACATACATATAACTATATTATGTATGAGGAACTGAATGAGACTGAGAAATGGAGAAATAAGATAGAATGGGAAGGAGGTGGGATGCATGCAGTGGGCTGCATGGAGAAACTGGAGGAAAATCAGGTATCAGACTTCTATTTCTTCACAAGAGAGGCAAAAGATGAAAGTGTAGAAAGACTATGGTGAGAAGCTAGGCCAAAGAAACAGAGAAGGTAATTTTGCATTTTGTTCTTGTCCTCATTTTTTATGTGAGGGGTTGTAAAGGCGACAGGGAGAAAATTAAGACAGTAAGTGGAAATGTGAAAACTAGAGCTAAACTTGTAGATTTGTCAATTAATCAAACTGAAAAAGTAGTCGGTCTTTCTAAAGGAAAATTAGCAAAGATGAAATAACTGTGAAATGAGAGGAAGTCTGGGTAGTAAGCAGAGATCTTAGGGCTTCCGACTGGAGCTACTGAAACTCCTTTTCTAATCTTAAAGACTTCCAACTCCTACTAAAATATTCATTTACAGAAAATCTCAGAATAGGGAAAAAACTACAAAAGACACAAAAAAGGAAGGTCTCACCTTAGTCTCTGTGTGAAGTGTACAAAGTTTACGCAAAAACAACTCAATCAAAATCTGAGGACCAAGACTAGAGGGAAGAGGTGCCTCCACCAGCCTGCCAGCAGGATCCGAAACACATGCGCTGCTATGTTATCAAATTCTGTCTCTCTCAGAGAGATATTTTCATATCTTTGCTAAGACATCTCTTCAATGTATTTAATAAGTGACTTTATTAGCAGCATGAATAAAATGCATCAACTTCCAGTTACTATCTGAACAATAAATATTTTCACACTTAACTGAGAAGTGCTGAGAATTGTGTTCCCAAATTTAGTGACCAGCATTCTAGTACAGCTATATTCATACCTGATTCAAATCAGTGTACTACATATTCGAGCAATTGAGGCACACACTTACCAATAAATTACAGTAAGAGTCTTTCAACAGATTCAAGAAACAACCAAACCTCAGCTGCCAAGTGTCGAGTGATAAAGAAAGAGAAGGTATTAAGTTTGTGTTAAGCACCTATACGTACCTCCTTCTGTGGTCAAATGCAAAGGCAATCTAACCTTTCTGCAGGGAGACGGGAAAAATGCTGAAAGCAGAAGTGGAAAAACCCATGGAGTTATAAAGAAATGTTTGAAAGACTTTTGACTTTATTTGTAAGTCAGGACTAGCCTTAGGAAAATGTACCCTCTCTAAACATAATTCAATGTGCCTGAATTTTGCTGTATGTATTATTCTTGACTTCTGTAAGGGACCAGCTACATCAATAGTCTTCAAACTTACTTCAAAAGTAATTGTTCTTTTTCAAAGTGGGAGAGTTTTAGGCACTCAAATGTACTGATGCCTTTGGATTTTTACAATCAAAATGTTTCCTAAAAACCAGGATGTCTATTCTTTAAAATGTGAGAACATCTACTGCTTAATGATGCTGTATGCTGCTATATGCGCTGTCCTTGTCACAATTAATAGCAGCCCTGTTATGGTCAGGGCTGTTGTTGATATCATATGAGAGTAGAGAGTACAGAAAGATGGAAGTCCAATTCATAAGTACAATCTTGAGAGCATTGTCATCCATGGGCCTTTGATGTTAAAGGAAAACCCATATATAAGTACACTATATGCCAAAGGAACAAACTCATGCAGTACAGGCCTCATTTGTTATGCAAAATTTACACCATTTTAACTAGTAAATTAGAGAAATTAGTCATGGTGAAGTTTTCTCTGCAATCATACTAACTTCTTTAAAGTTTCAGAAATGCATGTGCAGAAAAGAGCATGTGAACATTGATGTTTCAAGAACAGACTGAAGGTTCTGGAGAAAGTACACCTTACTCTGACTGCAAGAAGCACTTCTTACTTTAATTGAAATAATGGTTGACAGGACGCAGGGAGTGGTCAAATATTATAAAAGAGCACTGAGAACAATTTATCTGTTGCCAGATCAGCAGAGCTTCCTCCCTAGAGATAGGCACTATCTAGTTTTGCCTTGATCCATTGCAAATTGTTGCCTGGTAACTTGAGCTGCTTCCCTTTCAGGTCAGTTTTTATTAGATGAAAACCTTTTAATTACAAGCTTGACTGCTGTAATATTTTTGTTGTACAAAAATATGACCCCAAATGCTTACATAAACCATGTGTAATTCCTGGCACTGCTTTCCCACTGCTATGTCTACACCTACTTATTGTCCAGATTCTCTGAATAGTTCAATCTATTTGTTAGGCTAAAGTATCAACTTTGACACAAATAGTTAAACATTCATGCTTTTTCCTGAGAATGTTTTCTGACCATCTCCCTGTTCGTGGGATGCGTTCTGCTCTGTGCCAATCAGCCTTCTGCCTTTTGCATTGAATGTGTTCTTTCTTCTGGAGCCTGCCTGGAGAAGCCTTCCCTGGCAATAGTGTGCAGGCAGGACTTTCTAGGCTAAAGGCCTAATCTTACCACTGCACATTATTTACTGCCATAAATATAATTTATTCTTATTGAAAGTTTTTGTTGTCTTTCCAGTAATACCAAGATATCAGAAAAATCAGCCTATGTCTAAGAGGCACAGATGAAGAGCAGTAATCACAGAATAGTCTGAGTTGGAAGGGACCCAGAGAATCATTGAGTCCAACTCTTAAGCGAATGGCCCATACCCGGATCAAACCTGTGGCCTTGGCACCACTAGCTCCATGCTCTAACCAATGGAGATAACCTCAGGGACTAATCAGGGGAGTTTTCCTGATTCCCTACCGAGGTCAAGTTATTCCCACACCAGAGCAGGCCACCAGCACGAGGCAGCTCCTCCTCCACTCCGTGTGGTACCAGAAGAGTAAATATCACTCACCGTATGTAAGGCTGCATATTTCCAAGAGCTTTCTGAACTGGCACAGCTTGTTGCATAAGGGAAGTATTTTTTTACAGCACATGAAATATATTAGGACATAAGGATTGTTTGTGTTGATTTGATGAATCCCCAGCTGTGGGCTGCTGGGTGTTGACGCACAGCTATTTTATCTATCAGTCTACCAGCATATGAGAGTACTGATTTTGGTGATTAACATCCAGAGCCCAACAATAATATAAAATAGCATTCTGTTAGAGCACTGTCATATTTACTTTGCAATCAGTCTGCTTTTTCTGGTAGAGCATTAGAAGAGCCAAACATGGAGCAATTTGCTGCAGAAGTTACACTGCAGGCCCACATGTGGAAAGTCTTTATTCTTTTCCCTTTGATTACTAACCAACTTCAGTCACAGCAAACATGACTCAATACGTAAAAAAAAAAAAAGGCTTCTAATAGGAATACTTATAACAGACAACAGATTATACAACCAAATTTACCTCCAAAGGTTTTAAAGTTGCCTAGCTACAGGATTGGAAAGGTTGAGGAACTCCCTGCTGAAGGCAGGAAATGAGGCAGAGGAGCGCTTGAGGACTGCAGCTTCAAGCTTCACCTAGTGACAAAACCTTATCGTTGCCTTTAGAGATAACCCTGGAGAAGGCACAGGGTGCCATGAAACGTTCTGAAACTCTGGTGTAGCATTGGCAGGAAATGACAGTCAGAGCCAAAAGAAGCACAGGGATTGTTTGTTTGTTTGTTTGTTTGTGTGTGGGTTTGGCTGGTTTTTTAAGTTTTTTAAAAATATAAATATAACTTTAAAAAACAACTCAAGTGACACTAACTGGCAATGGAATGCTCAATAAAAGTAGCACCACACCACCGCGTGCTGAAAAATATGTCTCTACATAGGGCAACAATGTGACCATAGTGACAATAATTCATGAAATTACTCCACTTCTTGAGAGGGAGATTTTTGCATTAATGAAGGAGAGTGACTTCTAGTGATTATGAATATTTTTATTAATAACAAGAGTATTTTGCACTTTACATTACCAGATTCCTGGTGAGATAGCAGTGAGATTTTCTTCACCAGCTACAACGAGAAGTCCAATATTGTTCAGCAAAAAATCTGGTGAAATGCTTATTGTATGTGCAACAATTTTATTTTAGAAATACATCAATAAAAGTTTTCCCTCATAGCAAAGAAAATAAGATTTTGAAGGTTTTTGAACTAACCAATTGGATATGAGACTGTGTAGAGCAAGCACGTTTTTTCAGAGAAATTACTGCTGGCTTTAGAAAAGAAAGCTGTATTTTGGTGTCTTCTTCATATGTGGAGGAAGGCATTCCAGGTTGTCTGGATGATCAGAAAATAAAAATTATACTAGACCACATTGATAATTATAAATGTATTATATATTCTGTCAATACCAATGCTCCAAGGTTTCATCAATTCATTTTAATATAAAAATTAAAAATACATAAGTTTGCCCCCAGAGTATATGATTTAGTAAGCATCTAATATATTGATCTTTATCTTCTGTTGAGCATCTGAATATACGTGGTCTTCAAAAGCAGGCAAAAATTTTCTTGAAGAAGAAAGACTTATGACCAAGAGGAGTCTAAGGGTGTGGAGTGAATTGCTGACTTGTTAGATCACAATGTCATCTTAAGTCCAATAATAAGAATAATAATACTTTGACATCTCAAAAAAATTAATAAGAGTTATTTAATTCATAAATTGCCTTGACATAGTGACATTTCTCTGGAATATATTATTTTTTCTCAAAGTTCCACTTTCGGTTTTGATTGCAATCAGAAAATCCAGTGTAAAAGGAAACACTTAATAGGACTTATCCACAGAAAGACCTGTTCAGATTCAGACAGGGAAAGGCATTAATTTTGTTTTATTCAGACTGTCCTGACCAGAGTTCTGAAGTAGTAGATGACAATGAAATGACACGTGGAGCTTGAGACACACTGTATTGTGAAAAACAGCATTAAACTATGTTTCGAAAGCACGCAATTCAAAAGAAATGCTGACAAAATTTCCTATATATGTGATATCTTCAAGCCATTTGTCACACTGAATGTTGTCACATTCCTGTGTTTCAATTAAGGAAAAGACTGTAAAAGTAACATATTTACATGACAGAAAAGAGAAGCACTTACTGGAATAGTATTTACTGTTAAATTCTTCCAAGGTTTCTTTTAATTTGTGGTATTTTAATTCTATTTAGGGTGGCGCCTGCTAGTGGAATCTGGCATTGAGCTGCTGTACTTATGCTGTTCATTACGGAATGTACTGTGTTAAGGATTGCAATGTAAAGTATGGGTAATTGGGAACTGATCTGTTACCATGCTGGAAAAAGATGCAATACAGGTTTCAGCAACAGACTTCTACTGATATGCTAGCCTAAACTGTTTACTAGACTAATTTTGTGTATAGAAGAGGCTATATTATGTTAGGAGTCTTTTAGCAATTTGTCTACTCTTTAATTCTTGCCTGTACCTATATGAATGAAACGATTGCAATAACCGGTCTTGGTGCAGATATAATTTATAACAACAAAACATGACTTTCCACATTCATATTTCCAGACAGAGGAAAAGAAGTTATGATGATGGCAAAAAACACATTAATGTTGTACAACTATAATTACACTGGGGATTTTTCTTGAATAAAAGTCTTGCCAAGAATTCACAAATGAATCAACATAGCTGGAACATACCGAAAAATTGTAGTTCTACAAATACTATTCAGATCTAGCTTTAGAGTAAATAGTCAGAGTATGTACTTAAGAAAAAATAGGTTAAATTAAGCAGAATGGCTATTCATTCAGACCACAACAGGAAGAGAAAGGGGCTAACACAGGAGGATCTGCCAAATATCCCCAGTGCGTCACACAGCCGGGCTGCAGAGGGATGTGCTGAATTTCAATGTCTTCTCCCTAGACCCACACTGATATCCGTGCAGTCCCCTTGCTGAGCTGGATTTCCTCTCACGAAGGCCCACTGCTGCCTCAGAGCCCCCAGGGGCTGACACTATGCTGGCTCCTTTTTGTTCAGGAAGATTTATTTTTTTTTTAGCTTTTGAAAAACACAACCACAGAGCCCAGCCTCTACAGCTCGGTGCTGGGAACTGCAGAGCCCTGACTTTTATGTACATTTTTCCTTTTACTGCTTTGCTCGCTGTGTTCCTGGGGCAGCAATCATATGATCCGGGCCTTGCATACGGCCAGTCTCAAAGGGAAGCGTGTGCCTGAGTGCTTCCCTGGATCGGCACCAGAAATGGCATCTCACAAGGTTGGTGTGGACTCACACCAGTGCTATGAGGGAGCCTCTGGTGTTAGCCCAAGGGCAAGCAGGAGGAATCTAAAGTAACAACACTGGTTTGTGGTTTTTTTTCACTGAGAACAACAGAAAAAGGTCAAAGGACCCACTACAATTCACCGCTGAGCTCACGTGCAGGTCCCGCCAGACCTGTGGGCCTAAGGTGCAGCCTCCACACCCCTGGCCCTGCGCTCACTCCTGGCCCCTGGGCAGCCACGCTGGACGGCCATGGGGAGGAAGGGGAGGAAGCAGGGCCTTCCCTGGGAGGTGTGTCCTCTCCGGAATGTGGAGCCTTCTTGCCCACAGGCTGTCCTCAGGTGGAACAGTGGCATTGCTGTTACCAGCTGGGCGGGCACCCTGGGCCAAAGTCTTGCCCAAAGTCTTTCATCAGAGTCAGTTTCTGAAACTGGAAATGGCTGTGCGCTGAGTTTTAGTAAAACTGCAACTGCTGTAATTGCTGTAAAGTTTCTGTATGAGAGACTTAAACTGAAAAGGAAAGGCAACAATCCTTACATACAAAGGTTAATACAAATCTGGAAAGAGGTTAAAATCCGAGCAGTTAGTGAGAGTATCGTTTTTTGTCAAAATGTAAATTTAGAGCATCATCAAGACATAAAATAGCAAAAATTTTGTTAACTATGAACTATTCATAACATACAGAAGTTCTATATTCATTTGAAGGGTAAACAGATTGTTAAAAGCCCTTCTAATTATACACAGTGTTTCAATTAGCAGCACTGCAGATTTATTTTATAATCTAATCATCAGTGATGTATTTCAGTGATATAACACTGCTCACTCACAGATCTCAAAGCACTTTGATAAAGACAATTATTTTCATTTCACAGAGATAGTTTAAGACAAGAGTGTCTTTGTGACTTGTCTAGGAAAACACAAAAGCTCATTTCCTTTTGCCAGGGGCAAGTGTGCTAAGAAAAGATGAAGAAATGCCTGAGACACATTTATTTTGTACAAACCAGCTGGGTCTGGTCAAGGTTTGCCACCTTAGGTGGGGCTCCAGGCTGATGCAGCCAGCCTCCCAGCTAGGCTGGGCTAGTTCGTGCCTTGTATTTCCAGTTCCTTGTTCCAGCAGATGGAGTCTGGCTGTACTAGCAAAATACACACGAATATGACTTCGATTCCTGACAGTGAAATACTATGGGGGCTTTTGATTGTTTGCATGCCAACTGAATCAGCAGAATTACTGAACTTGATTGAGCATGAGACTCACCCATTTTGACTCCAGGGCCCAAACCAGTCAATGTCACTTTGTATGGACTCCAAATCTTGTGGTTCTTTTTTAACTTAGAGTTTAAATGAACTCAATATTCAAGTAAAACACCAAGAAAGACATTGAGTGCCACATGGTTTCATGTGGTTTTGATAAAACTCTCTAAACAGGACCAGGCTTACTCAAAACTTACACAAGGAATTTCCTTAAGGTTTTGCTAATGGAAGCTGAGTTTTGAATTCATGACTAATTCAAGGCCAACCTGGTTTCACAGATGCTTAGAGTCTGCAAAGAAATTTTCTGAAGCTGTGCCTCCAATCACTGTTAATTTATTATGAGAAAAGCGATGACAGTGGCAATGGTCAATTGTGGATAAGATTCCAATATGGAGAAGAGGCTACTGTTCTGCAGAGTGTGCTGTTGGTCAAAAGTGCATTTTCCGTCCCATTTTGCAACTTAGCACATCCTTCCTTTCTCTTCTGTCCTGATGCTTCCTGTACAGAAATAGGCTGATACTGATCAGCTCTCCCTACCTGCTGAGCTGGACAGCTCTGTTTTGACTTTGTGCAGTCACGGATGCAGATACTGCTTTAATTAATGAGCCAACTCTCTCGTGAGACAAGAAGCTATCTCATTCATGATTTTATCTAAGCTCAGGTCAGTCTGTACCTATATGTGAAAGTATAGTTTTAGTCTTGGTTTCCGTCTCTCCTTGTCTGTTCCTTTCTCTATCTCTCCCAAAACTGGATTATGGTTTAGACTTGGGGCGTTAATTTCCTCCATTATAGAGCAATTATGCTTAGGAGTGACCCGTGATGCTGTTTCAGTAAGGAAGGGTAGACGACAGCTCAGGACAGACTGCAGAGGGATGCAAATAAACACCTAAAAGGATTACTTTTCCCTCCTACATTGAGGAAGAATGATGATAGGAATTCTAAGTGCCCTGTTTACTAGTACTGTTAAATTATATTTGTTTTAGTGTTTCAGTTATAGCTTTCCTTCCTCCTTCCCCCTCACAAACCTACTCCAAACTGCCCAACATGGAATTAACACATGTAGAAAGCTCTTCTTTCACAAGAGTCAGCCAAAATCCTTCTAAGGACCTGTAGCACTAGGTGTATTCCCTCCACTCCTTCAGCTCCCTAATGAGTCATCCTGTCCTGCTGACAATGTGCTCAGTGACTGGTGGCAGTGACAGAGAGCCACTGTAGAAGCCCATGTCTGTCATTAAGCTATTCTTAAAATAAAAAGAGATTTTGTTGTTGTTCCTTATTGTATGTTACACTTATATAGCTCTTGCCCTAAGCTTAGATTTCAAAATAGTAAATAGACAAAACAACTTTTTTACTGCTGCTTGCTCTTGCCCTGGGAAAAAAAGTTGTGCTACTGCCTGACAGAGAACAAGAAGCCTAAACATTGTTCACAGAGGCTTTAAAGCTGCTTAAATAAGCAAAACCAGTTTTAATTTCTTTTTCTTAAGCTATCTGATTTTCCCTAAAATTCTCCAGGACATGATGATCTTGTTGGTATACTTTCAAGGTTTGGCACTTGAATAGTTTTGAAGAGTTTAAAACTGCTATTACTGTTTTCCATTTACAGTAGCAATGCATCAATTTTCTTAGAGGTTTTATGATAGATTTGTTAGCCAGCCACATTTTGTAGATTGCTTTTCACTGAGAAAATCTCATCAGACTTTGGGGGAGAATTACAAATTTGGAAGAAAACTGAAATAAGAAGAAAACATTTTTTTCCTAGATACGCAATGCATTTGATTGTAATCTATGGGTTTAAGCCAGGGATTTATGGCTTTTCCTATTTTTTTCCAATCCTTCGCTGACACCAAATTTCGGATTTTGCTGGTAGGCCTAAAGAGTGTATTTAATTCTCATGTCACTGGTGAGCATGGGAATTAGGGAGGAACGTTAAGTCCACTGTTGCCCGCCACAGAGACTTGAAGATTCCTTCTCTAGAAGAACAATTAAAAGTCACAGACCACTGAAAAATCAAGACAGAGATTCACAGCCACCTTGACATTAGCATTATTATGGCATTCTGAAGCAGATGAGGAAATAGATTTTTGTCATTTAGCTGCTATGGAGTTTTCTGTGTAGCCATGCAGGCGCAGAGCTCCTTATTTTCAACAGGAAACTGAGATTCTCACTGAAGACATTTAAATCCAGAAGGTATGGGTTTTGCATAAATGCCAGATATTATGTAACTTTACAGTAAAGTGATGAGTCAGTGACATAATTTACATGTGTTTTAAAAATAGTGCCTAATTCATAGAAAGTGAGCTACTGAAGTCTCTAATCACTTGTCAAATTTTTGCCATTTTTGTATTATACTGAAAATCTATTTCTTTGCAGCTTGTGCTATCTTGACTTACTACAAGAGAAATGTCATTTGATATATTTGTGTATGGATTATAAGCAATTACATCTCCTCATGGTTAGTGGGGACGATAAGAAAAGCGGTCAAAAGCACTTCAGGTGCATGTATAGCACTGTAATTAAAACATTTTTCAATTCTGGTGATGAGAATAGAGAAGGCAGACTTCTAAAATGCTGTAAACCATAGCTGGTGTCAAGTAGATAATCTGGAAGTATATGAAGCAGTTCAGATTTACCTCATCATACAACTGCTATTTTTCTCAGTGTTTTTGCATTTTCAGTTAATATATAATTTTTTTTTTTTAATGAAGAAGCAAAATGATGGACATGAGATGATCGAGAACTTAGATAATTTTCTGAGGAAAATTCAAGTATGTAGTATTTTTGCTTAGATGGAAGAAAGCAGATTTGAGGTAAGAATTCAAAAAAGGTAAATGGGACATATAAAAGGTAGATGATCTCTGTGGAGCAGAAGTGGTTAGAAGGCAATTGCTATGGGTTTCACAGAGTGCCAGGATGTCCAGGAAGCTTATGTAGGTGACAGGGCAAATTACCTCATGTGTGGGTAGGAGAGTCTGACCAGAACCCGAAACCGACCAAGTTTACTGTCCTTCAAATGTGACTTACTATGTCATGTTTACTCTACTGAAAGTCATTAACAGCTACACTCTTTTTCATTATTTAAATAAGTAACTCTAACTTGCAGCTCTATGGGCAGCTATTCATAGGTTATGGAAAATGTGTTCTGAAATCAAACTTGAATTTGCCCTTAAGAAATATTCAGAGCCTCACCACTTTGACAAAAAGGACTGGACTGACACCTTCTGAGTCCATGTTTATTGACAAGTCAGGTGGTAACTTTGTTTAGACTGCCCATCATGGATTTTTCAAAAATGCTTTTATGTTTCAAAGATTAATGATGCAATCAACTTTGTCAACCAAGCCATTTCCAGTCAGTAAGATTGAGGGTCTCAGAAAATATTTAGAAGTACCGGTGAATAAAACAAGACCCACAGAAAAGAGGAGCTACCAGATGAAAAGCTTTCTCTCAAACAGGGATTTCTGTTTAGAGACAGTGTGCTTAAGAGATGTGTCCAGGATGCCAGAGGTCTGTCGGTCATGAAAACGGTGTTGCCACACCTGCTTTTCATGCCTGATATCTTCTGGCTGAATGAAACACAATCAGGATCCAAAATTAAAACAAAGCTACATATTAAAGCACATTCATGTTTTTGTTATTTGTATTTGTTTCTGGATTTAGAGATTAGCTTTTTGTCAACCCTTTCCTGGAACCAAAAGTGATTTCATAAAGGTTGAGCAAATACAAGGTGCTTTTCTGCAAAAAGGAAATGTAATTACAAAATTCTATATAATTTTCCACACAGGTTTAAAAGCCCCTGTGAGCCTTTAGTTTTCACTAAAGTGCAATGGCCTAATTGTAAGCTAGGATACAAAATACAAATTAAAAAAGAATTTTGAGGCAAAAGTTAACCAAAGCCTCTGTAAGTGGGCATGAAGTCCAGGACTCAGGTTTCACTCCAGACTTGTCATTCAGAGACTTGTTACTTATTTTTTTGTTTAGAATCCTCAAAACCAAATTGCAGGTCTGTGCTGATGGGATACTGGGAAAATGCTAGTGGAAAGAAACCACAAAAAGGTTGCATCCTAAAAATAAAGCATAGGTAAACAAGGCTTAAATACTGTCATAGGCTAGTGGTTGGTGACACCATGTGAATCCTTTCAGAATACAAAGTTCGTATTACCATTGAGTATTTTAATCCTAAATGTTTTGAATAAAACCCCACATCAGTGGGGTTTGGAAAAAAACATATGAATGAGGATCTTTCTCATGCTGTACTAATGTGAGCATATTAGTACTTTGTTGGAGGTCAAAACCTGTCTGGGGATGATTTTGGAGCAAAGTGGGTGCTACATGGCACTGGAAGCAGAGGACTATTTTATCCAGTCCCTCTTCCTCATTCAATCCTTATCTGAGACTCACATATCCCCTATATGTGGCAGCTCTAAAGGAGTTCTGATAGACAGAGGAAGGGAAATAGAGCATGACCAAACTTTGGTTCCTTTCCCTCTCAGTGCTATAATAGTGAAACCACATGAGTAACGCTGGGGATCTCTGGATGTGATAGAGAACAAAACCAGAAGTAGAGCAGGATGCAGAGTAGATCGACTGCTTGCCACTGAGGGGAGAAAATTCATGTGGCCAAAGCTCAACTGAAGTTGAAGCTGGACAGAATTGTGGGGGACAATAAAAAGAGGTATTTTCAAGTATATTAATGGCAATAGGCAGTGTAAAAATAGTATTGTCCCATTATAGGATGAGGATGCTCACCCCACAAACAGGGACTTGGACAAGGCAGAGGTGTTTAACACATCCTTTACCTTTGTCTTCAACGTGGATGATGGACCAAGGGGCTCTCAGAGCCCTGAGCTGGATGACCATGACCGCAAGATTCATTAACTCCCAGTCAACCCTGAAATTGTGTGGGATCTGCTGCTCCAGCTAGATCCTTACAAATCTATAGGGCCTAATGAGGTTCATCCAAGAGTCGTCAAAGAGCTAGCTGATATCATTGCAAAACTTCTCTTGATGATTTTTCAGCAGCCTTGGGAATTCGGAGAGGTCCCAGCTAACTGGAAGCTGGCAAACATCCTGATTTTCAAGAAGGGCAAGAATGAGAAGCCCAGAAATTACAGACCTGTCAGTCTCACTTCAGTGCCTGAAGAAATTACGAAGAAGATTATTCTGGGAAGTATTGAAAAACACCTGAAAGAGTAAGCAGTCATTGGTCACAGCCAGCACCGCTTCATGAGAAGAAAGTCCTGCTTATCAATCCTGATTTCCTTTTATGACACGGTAACCCATTTAGCTGATCAAGGGATGCCAGTTGATGTAGTCTTTTTAGATTTAAGTAAAGCTTTTGATACTGTCTCTCACAACATCCTTTTGGATAAACTGTCCAGCACGCAGCTGGATAAACACATCCTGTGTTGGGTGAGCAACTGGTTCATGGGTTGGGTGCAAAGGGTTATAGTGAATGGGGTCACATCAGACCGGTGACCTGTCACTAGTGGGGTTCTGCAGGGCTCTATCCTCAGCCCTGTGCTCTTCAACATCTTCATTAAGGACCTCGATGCAGGACTAGAAGGGATACTAAGCAAATTCACGGATGATACAAAACTGGGAGGAGCTGTTGATTCCTTCAAAGGCTTGGAGGCCCTACAGAGAGACTTCAACAAATTAGAGGACTCGGCAATCACTGAGTATGAAATTCAACAAGGGAAAGTGCTGGATTCTGTACCTGGGATGGGCAACCCTGGATGTATGGACAGACTAGGGGATGAGAGGCTGGGAAATACTGACATGGAAAGGGACCTGGGGGTCCTGGTTGACAGAAGGTTGAACATGAGTCAGCAGTGCCCTGGCAGCCAGGAGGGCCAAGCGTGTCCTGGGGGGCATCAGGCACAGCATCGCCAGCCAGGCAAGGAAGGGGATTGTCCCACTCTGCTCTGCACTGGGGCGGCCTTGCCTCAAGTGCTGGGGGCAGTTCTGAGAGCCACAGTATAAGAAAGATATTAAACTAATAGGGAGTGTCCAAAGGAGAGCAACAAAGATGGTCATGGGCCTTGGACAGCTGTATGAGGAGAAGCTGAGGTCAGTTGGTCTGTTCAGCCTGGAGAAGAGGAGACTGAGAGAAGACCTCATTGCAGTCTACAACTTCTTCATGAGGGGAGCAGGAAGGGCAGGCGCTGATCTCTTCTCTGTGGTAACCAATGACAGGATCCAAGGGAATGGCATGAACTTGTGTCAAGGGATGTTTTGCTTGGATATTAGAAAAAGGTTTTCCATGCAGAGGGTGGTTGGGCACTGGGACAGGCTCCCCAGGGGAGTGGTCACAGCCCCAAGCCTGACAGAGCTCAAGAAGCTTTTGGACAGTATTCTCGGGCACATGGCGTGACTCGTGAGGATGATGCTGTTCAGGGCCAGGAGTTGGACTCGATGATCCTTGAGGGTCCCTTCCAACTCAGGATATCCTGTGATACTGTGATTCTGTGAAAGTAAATGCCATGGCTAACTCCATTAATTACAACAGCAGTATCGACTCATGTGTGATATGGTATATACCTTCAGAATCACGGAAGAGGGTGTCTAATGGGTGTGCAATCCATCCCTGTTCTTGGCCCAAGAGTGACTATTGCAGTACTACAGGGACCCATCAGTAGCCACAGACTTCACTACAACGAGCAAGTGTGCTTAAACTGGGCGAAAATTCAAGTTGGCTTATACGGTTCATGGTGCCATTCAGGAATAGATAGCAACTGAGAAATCCAACTTGATGAGTGTTCTAGCTTCCTTAAATTAAAACTTTTGTAAGGAAAAATGGGAAGTTATAAAGCACATTTTGAAAGGCTTTTTGTCCAGTAGTGATTTAAGTTTTGAAGTTATCAAACTGAACATTTCGTTTAAGTGAAACGAATGTGCTTCAGAGATCTAAAATAATAGAGTATTTGATTAATAGGCTTCCCTGACTCCCTTACTCATTATGTTAAGTCTCCTGTCAATAGTTGTTTTTATTCCCAGAAACAGTGATTTCAGTTAATAGTACCCATTTTGCATTTGATATTACTTGTCTTTTACAGAATAAAACATAAAAATGGAAGCTCAACTAGCCCCAAAATGCATGTTCATCCGCATGCTCATCTGCATGCTATAGAAAAGATTATATATGCAAAAATCTGTAAAGTCAGAAATTCTGCCATAATCACTTAAGGGTATAAATAAAAGACATTCCTAATTACCAGTTTAGGAGTCCAAAGCAGGAAAGAAGTGAAGAATATTACATCTAAAACTCTTATTTAAAAGTAAAAATAATTATTTTTTAAAAAACATATTTTCATCTACCCTGATTAACTTGCTGGCCACTGGCCACATGTATACAGAAGCTCTGCAGTAACTTTTCCCATACCAAATATACACGCTTCCTCAAAAAATGGAGAAATGGCTACTGGACGAAGTCAGAAAAAGTTTAAAATGCAGAAATATTTTCAGGCTCAGAAGTAGCTTACAGCCATGCAGTTAATAAATGAGAAGCTTGCAATTTCTTTACACTGTCTGAATTAGCAGGTGCAGAGGCAGTCAGATGGAATGGTAGATTTTTTAGAATCAGAGACAATCTAGCAAATAATACTACTCAAAATGCTGTAATCCAGTCATACTGTTTTAATTGGGCAACATGGCATTGTGATAACAGATGGCAACTCCATGTGAACAGATTCAGCCAGACTGATAGCATTCTGCCCCAGCTCCTCTGAATGAACAGCTATGCGCTTCCAGTTTATATTGCAATAGCTTCATTCAGATTTCACACTTGGATAGACACTGTGCCATTATGAAAGCAAATACCATTTAAGGCTCTGTGCATTAGTGTAGGGAGATTTCATGGTAGTTTCCATTACTGAAGTTTCAAGTTGGTTGGAGCTGTAATAGTTGAGCTGCATTACAGTTAAGACATTACTGGTATCTGCCTACCCCCAGCCAAAGGTTACAGTTCCCGGATCGAAGTTAGCAGAAATAACATATTTGAATCTTAACTACTCCATCTAGATGGTGCCAGTTGACATCTGTCTTCCACAGTGGTTTATCCTAGGACACCAGGCGTTTTCAGCAGAAGTGCTACACGTGTTCCCCTCTACTGACTCTGTGGTAACTCCTGGCAGAGAAATGGGATGGACAGCTGGACGCAGAAACGTCTTTAATTTCAGAGGAAGGATTTGCCAGAACTTGCTTCTCAAAATTCTAAATGTTAACAGCTTCCTTCTACAGAGATAAGAGCAGTTTCTAGGTCAGTGGATAGCTAATGTAGTGCTGCCACTTTGGAGAGGGAAATATGTTAATGGGGCACTTTGTCAAAACACGCAGACACATCAGCTACTATGTTCTCCATAACACTCCTCATATCTGTGCACTACACAAAACAGCAAAGTATGGGAGGGGTGGAACACAAGTTAGTTGTCTTACCCAACCCATAGGGCATTGCATCCTTTGGGATATGAGAGCCTCAGCCATTTGCTTCCTTCTATCAGTAATGTTCCAGGGGTGGGGGAGGAGAAAGAAACCAAATGTGAACAGACTCTGGCTGGCTCCTGTGCTCTGTGTGCTTTCTCACTCCCTTGCAAACTCTCTCAAGAACAATTGTAATCCAGCTGAAGTTTTTTCTGGCTCTTGCCCGATTTAACAGATGTTTAATAACGGTTCTGGATCACTATTTCCATGCTGAACAGTTTTCTATTAAACTGAAAAATTTTTAGTGAAAAAAGACTATGTTGGGGAGGTGGTTGGAAAAAAACCCCAACAAAACAAACAAGAGAAACCCCCAAAATATAAAAAAATATTTTAATTCTCAGGATGTATATATCTGATCAGCAACAACTTATCTGCTTCCAGAGCGACTTTCTTAATGCTCCAGTACTTGAAATGATTTTGTAGTACACTTGGCAGGCAATCCTACGAGAAGATCATGATGTACAAAACCACATTAATTCCAAACAGCAGGCTTTATCTATCTCAGCTGGCCCTTATATGGCCTGCCACACTATAGTAGCTAAGCTCCTCACAATCTTTTGGGTATTTCTCCTCAATGCTTTAATGAAATACAGAAGTGCTATATTCTGCATGTTCTATAAGAGTGGTCTCAAGCATTGCTATGAACACGACACTCACTCTTTTCTCGTATCTTCAGAGCTAACTTGTAAAGCTATGAAGCTTCAGGCAGCTGCTGGCAGCTTTGCTGACTGTAACAAGCCACAGAATTAAAGCAGTTAGGTTACACACTGTGTACTTTTAAGGTGACTATCCAGGTGTTCCAGGATCCACACTTTCAGACCTGCTGCCCACAGCCTCTTATCCCGCTAGAGGTGACTATACTGAAGACTGAAGTTCCTTACTAGTCAATGGAGAGTAATAGACAATTTTAGGGTATGATTCATCTGCTTGAAGAACAGATGAATCATACTCTTCAGTGCCTGTTTCCCTTCATTCGCCACAGAAAATCCAGACAGTTATTGGGATACAGAACTCTACATTTGTTCAGACATTCTCATGCCCTAATCTGGTCATGAAAACTGCCATCACAAGATCCACTGAGGTTGTCAGTCACCTGAAATAAACTACAGTCAGTAGGTATGCCTAGGTATTTTTAAAGATATCTACGTCAAAGTGATTTGTTTGAGGTCTCGCACAGTACAGACACAAAGTCTGCATCTCATGAGCCTCAGGTCAAAATGTTGTCTATTGATCTGTCTTACCAGTCGGGTGGAAATGAATAACCATTATAATGGCCACAAATTCAAAAGTTGCATATAGAAGGTCTTTTTGTTAAATAAAAAATGTCTTAATGATTAATTGCAGGAAGGAAGTGAAATCATGCATGCCTCTACCCTATGGAGCAGTCTAAAAAGAGTTTGAGCTATCCTCGTCTTTCACTGTCCTATGAAAACAACATCTTTAAAACCTCCTTAAAGATTACTCTCCTGATGAGAGGAGGGTGTATGTAAGCTAGTGGACACACAAATGTAGGTTTTACTCTGCTTCTCATCTTGTGTGTATTATACTTTGTTTAAAATGGAGATTTCATTGGGTTGTTATGCGACTTCTCACGTCTTCCCCATTGAACACAGACTTTTTCCACTTGAAGCTAATAAACTACCTTACCTCCTTTTTTTATTTGCAAAGGTTCAAGGAAGGCACATACATAAGAAACAAGGAACAAAATACTTCTATGAGGTTAGGAAAAAAGAAAAAAAAATTAACTGCTATTTAAGCACTCAGTTTTCACTTAAAGAAGAAAATAATCCTCCAAAAATTGAGGTCTTGATGAAGGTCATCAAAATGTGAGGGGAGTATTACAGAGGCAGAAATGCCTGTATTTGCTTTAAGCCTGGAACTCCAGCTCTGAGAGATTAACTGTCCCATTTGCTCCCGCCTCATGCTGAAGAAAAGGTTTTCAAAGGACAGCACATTGTTGTTTCATCACTTATCAAAGTAACAAAAGCAACAATAACAACAACAAAAGAAAGGAAAAGAAAAGGAATAATTTATTACTGTGGTGACTTGTCAGAAATATTCCTGGACGCCAAGAGTGGGAAAGAGGAAGAGATGAGACTGAGACAGAGTACAAAGAGAGACTGCCAGAGCTGGATCTGAGCATGTTCCTAGTTAGGAGAGATCAATGTATTGCTGATTTAAATGTTATGAAACAGTCAAAAGAAAATCAGTTTGATTCCTGTTTCATAGTTTCTAATTCTCACTCAGCTCATTCTCCATTGCGTTCTATAGACCTTCTACCAGTTCAGCTCAAAAGAAAAGAACTTCATCTGGACCTTTAGGCCCTTTTGGCTTTGACACAACCTTTGGCACAACCACGAAGGGCCAGGAAGGTGCAGTTGGGTATGAGTTCATAGGTAGCCTTATATCTATTACACATAATTGTAAAAAGGCCAGAAAAAAAAAAAAAACCAATAACAAAACATTGCAGGGTTGTAAGGTAAAAGTTGGGCTTTCACCCTTTATAACACCTTACAGACTGCAGCTGCCAGCTTGTAGAGAACAGTTAAATGTTTGACCCAAACACCTGAAGGGGTCTCAGGCCCACAGGTGGGAGCCTGGCATTTAGAACACCAGGTCCCATGGGCATCCTTTTTGCTGAACTCTTCCCAGAAGATGCCGTTTTTTTGAAATAGGGAAAAGGAGATGCATTTTACTACATACCACATCCAGCGGTAGTTCCTATCACTTACATTTGTAGGAAAGGATATTAACTCTTCCTTCTTAATTGACAATGTAGTTATACAATAAAATACAGATAATTTTTAAGCTTTTGTTGGTATCTCCATTCAGTTGGTTAAATTTACTTCAGACTAAGAAAAAGTGCCCCCCCTCTTTCTTTGCTGGTTAGCAGAAAATGCAATATTAATGAATTTTACCTCAGATTAATCCCAGTGAAAGTAGAATCTAGACATCATATATTAGGCACCTAAAACCAAAGTGATTACATAAAACCAATGTGAACTTATTTTATGTTGTTTTAATTTTTTGACTCCAGAAAATATTCATGCAGGTAGAAGGGCAGAGGATCAGTCTTCTAGTTAAAATGTGAGAAAATAACAGTGCATGAGTTGTAATTTGCACTACTTAAAATTAACCATAAACAACTATATACTTTTCTAAAATATGCAAGAAAGAACAAGTTTAGTTTCTCTGTTGTAAAAAAAAAAAAGACAGTCAATTAATTTTCCATCCTACTCTTTTGAAAGAAAATGTTAAAGGTCTGTGGAAAAAATGAACAGGCATTTGGCAAAACCTGGCTTCTAACAAACTGGCAGCAGTTATTGCATTACTGAAACCCATTCATAAATGCTGGCTGCTTCTTCCCTGGAAGAATGCCAGGGAAGTACCCACCCTGGCGTCTCCCTTTCCAGATACATCAATCCCTGCTCTAAGGTCTTGCTGACATGCATCAAAATTTATTCTAAAGTAGGCCTTTTGTGCCACCCCAACTGACTCTAAAACAGGGCAAGGAAGGACCACGCCAGTCCATCCAGCTTGTATGTGTGGCTTGAGGTATCAGGCGGGTATATTTTGATCTTCAGCTACGTTTGCAGCATATATTAAAAAAGTGCAAGGCAGTAAAACACAGTAAACACTAGCATTTGTCAAATGCATATCATCTGAAGAGCTCAGTATTTCTTTACAATCAGGAGGAACAGCCTCTATTCCTTAACTAGTTAATTTTACTTCAATACATTCATGCTATTCCAATCATGTAAATTACAGCAAATTTAAAGCTTTAGTAAAGACAGGCAATAATGTGAATTTCCATAAGCCTAATTCTAATCCTTTTTAGTACTCTAATGTATCAGTAAACACGGACAGCTGTTGATACATATAGACTCATTCCACCCACACTCTGAGCAAGTCAGATGTTGAGTAGCTGCCATTTGGGAGTTCAAGCTAACAGGCACAATGCCTAAGTTAACAGACTTTGCTTCTCCTTCTGGCATGTATGCTCTCCTCACTACCACATCCTGATGTATTTTCCCCACCCCCTTTAGGTGTCTATCCTGAACAAGCAGGAGACCGTGTGGTGTAAGAATTTCATAAAGCTTTGCACCCTTACCAAGGATTCTTTCTGTTGGACAGAATGATCTGTGTTGTTGTTGTTATTATTCTTGTTGTTATTGCTAATTTTGCAGTGAGGTTTGCTAGACCCAATAAGACTCATGGCCATGGCGTAGGCAGGCTTTATGTTGTTAAGAAACAAACCTACATTCCCGAGAATTCTTAGGGTACATCGACATCTCGTGGACAAAAAGAATATAACACATCAACTCCTGGCAGGATACATTACGTCAATTTAAACACTGCATTTGAGAACATATGTAAGCTCAAGCTACCTATCTTGATATTGGGAAGATTGAGTAATATGCACATCTTCTGAAGGAAAACTTCTGTGTATTTATCTATCTAGTTTGTTTGGACACTTTTGCAGTCTGCAATGATTTCTTCTGTGCTGCTGCAGCTACGCTGCTGCTGGTACTTGAGGTACTCTTGGTAAACTAAGTTGGACGCTATTATCCAAGATGGTTCCAGCAGCAGTGGCAGTATACAGGTGCAATATACAGCATAAAGTGTGCAGGAGCCCAAGAAAATGTACAGTTGTGGCATCTTCATGATGGAATAGCCAGGAAAGGCAAAGACCTCAGTTTAACCACTGTGGAAGGGCAGACTACTATTGTTATTTACAAATAAGTCATTTTACTTACAGAAATTAGTTTGTTTCTCCATCATTATTATTTCTTACTTCTTATTACTTCTTTCATTATTATTTGTTTCCCCATCATTATTATTTCTTTCCTCTGATTCATCCATTCCTTCCCTCTCTGTGAAGGATATCTCCGGGAAATACAAGGGGACAGTGCAAAGCAGATTCCAGTGGCTCCACACTGGTTGCATTTGCAGGTCTTCACTTTAAAGAATCATCAGAATGACTTATCTGATCTCACAATTAACAAGCCAGCCTAGAGTTACTGTATGGAGATAGTGGAGCTTCTGAATCTTCTGCCATGACAGAACCTAGAGTAAGAATTTTTTAAATTTTTCTTTTTTGCAGACGACTGATTGACAAGCCGTGGCCTAGGAGAGACTGTTACACAGTGATGGCTCTTTGTTTTTGTTTCTCATTGCATCTCGAGATTAAAAACACCTAAAACTAAGTTTAGTGCTTTCTTAACAAAACCTGTGCATAGGATTAATTGCTGGAGTTGTGATAAACAATTGGTGGGAAAAGCAGATTGCAGGCTCACCAGAGAATCATTGTAAGAACAATTTTGTCATAAGATGCACTGAATTGTTTGTATGAAAACCAAGAGGAAAGGATAGGTCTTGCGTACAGCTTTCCTTGGCAAAAAAATTATCTCAAAGCATTTTGATCCATAGCATTTTATTAGAGTTGTTACTGAGACCACCGCTGTGTTACAGATGTCGAGAGTAAACATGGACATGGGGTGATTTGCCTAGAATCATCCGGAACATTGGTGTCAAAGAGAAATAGCATCCACAGCATCTCATGCCTTCAAAGTGCTCTTTTATACTTGTTGGTGCCCTTTCAATGCCATGTCTTGCATGGGAAGCATGAATTCCTTCTTTTGGCCCCCACATGATACTTCGCAACCATTGCACCAACATTTTACAGATTTGCAGTGTATCTCACTGTTAGTCTGAGTTCTTGTAGGCCAAGCACAAATAACCAGCAGATCTACGATTCTCAGTAGAAGACTGGTGTTGCAGCTGGGGAACATGATAAATGCCATTTGCTAGCATCTTAATCAAGTTTTTTGTGTTATATAATCTCAAAGTCCAGAGCCATATTTATTCAAGACCTTAGCATCCTAATAACCTCCCCTCTGTCCTGTGATCTGATGCTGTCACACCATACAGTGAAGATGCCATCATCAAAACAGAAATATGTTCAGTCACGTTCTGAAGTGTTCCTGTTGTCATGAGCTTTACATGAGTTTTGCTGAGTAACCATTTTTGGTGCTGTTTTCATTGAGTTACTAAGTTCAATCAGACACTAAAATCGGAGGAAAGCTTGAGAACTTTGCTTGAGCAAAGTGTGGAAGAGAAGTTTCAAAGGTTTGCTAGTCATGAAAGTTACATAGTTTTCCTGCAAAGCAAAATTTCAGAATTTCCTACTCTGTAGTAGAAAACCTGGGGAAAAAAGGAAACTAGCCCCCAAATAAACTAGTTTTAAGGGTTCAAAATAAGAATCATATTTCTTGGTCACTGCTGATTACCGTCGCATTGTCTGTATGACTAAAACAAACCAAAATATTTACTAAAAGAGGCTGAAGTTAACATTATACCAAAAAGGCTGAATTAGACTATATTAGGACAATGTTTATTACAAAGTTACTACATTTATTATCAACATTATTAAGGCTAATTAATCTAGGCATAATATTAAACTGATAAATTACTTTTAGGATCTGAAATTATGTCTTTTAATGGTGCTAGAGCATATCACATGGCAAAGCAAAATGCCACTGGAGTGCTTTTCTACCATGGGGAATGAACATGTTTT
>VZTA01008453.1:220173-255164 GCA_013398855.1 Mohoua ochrocephala | reverse complement strand
TGAGTGAAGAGTGTGCTGCTGCAGCAAAGAAAGGCTACTGGATGCTGACTTGCATCAATGAGGGCATCACCAGCAGGGATAAAGAAGTCACTGTCCCACTCTCTTCCACACCTGAAATGTTGCATGCAGCTTTGGTCCCCACTATGCAAAAAAGCTGTGGACAGGCTGGAGAAGGTTCAGAGAACGGCCACAAAGATGATCCAAGGACTGGGAAGCCTGCCATATGAGGAATGGCTGAGAGAACTGGGTTTGTCCAGCCTTGAGAAGGCTTAGAGGACACCTCATCACTGTGTTCCAGTATTAGAAGGGTGACTACACAGAAGATAGAGACTCCCTTTCATACACAGAAAAGACAAGGGGTGATGGGTACAAGTTACTCCTGGGAAGATTCTGAGGGACTCAAGAAAAAAACTTTACACACTGATAACAAAAAGCCATTGGAATAATCTTCCAAGAGAAGGGGTGGATTCCCCAACATTTTAATATTTGGCTAGACAAGGCATTGGGTCATCTTGTTCAGACAGTGCTTTTACCAAAAAAGGTGTGCCCAGATGATTCTTGAGGTCCCTTCCAAGATGGTATTCTATGATTCTGTGATTATGTTTTGTATTTCTGGAGGTTAAGGTGGGTATGTCCATAGTCTCCCTGAATTTCTGCTCTAGCCTCAAGTCTCTGGAAGGAAAATTGGTCTGCTGCTATGTAAAAATGCAAAGCAGTTTAGAATCAAAGTTTATTCCTGGCATTAACACAAACTCTGTACTTAACCCATATCTAACAAATCAGGTATTTATTTCTTTGTGCTCAACTTCCCTGCCTATGAAAATGAATCTACTATCTCCTTACCCATTCTCAAAGTACCTACAGAACTAATTTACATCTGAACTGCTTTGACCTCCTATGACAGGAATCATTACAGAAATATGAAATGTTCTTGTTATTTTTCCAGGGGAATAAAAGTATCCAGTCACTCAGCCAATTTGCAAGATGCTTCAGAT
The DNA here is from genome assembly GCA_013398855.1 of Mohoua ochrocephala. Classification (NCBI taxonomy): domain Eukaryota; kingdom Metazoa; phylum Chordata; class Aves; order Passeriformes; family Acanthizidae; genus Mohoua; species Mohoua ochrocephala. Next base: position 254,169 of record VZTA01008453.1, on the reverse strand, counting down.
GCTTTTCACTGTGGATATCTCTGTTTTCCAGGCTTCAGGAGGGTATGTCCAACACCTGATAGGTTTGGTTTCCCTTCTCTAAAATGAATGATAGCTGTGTTTTGAAACAGAGATAAGGGGAAAGGGGACAGTGAAGGATAATGGCAGCAGTTTGGGCTGTCTCTTTTGGCATGGCCTCAATCCTCTTATCTCACCTAATGGCAGAGTGAGTGCCAATGTTTATTTGGCCATTCTCATTCACCAGCTGCTCCTGTACCATGGTGTTTTTCTTCCCAGATGGCAGCACGATGTTCCACGATAAAACTGACACAAAAAACAATGCAAAATTTGTCTAAGAGAGGTTCAGCAAGGATGAGAAAAACAGCTGATATCTTTCAGAGCTAGCCAAGTTGCCTGACCTTGATGCCAGAGCAATTAAGGTTTGATTTGAACAGGGGGTAAGAAAAGAAAGGCCACCACCAGATTTATCAGGTATGTTTCGGGAAGAGGAAAAAATATTACAACTCCTCTCCACGTTTTGGCTCTGTGACAAAATCAATTGCTGCAATCTGAAAAAGCTCCCAGAAGTCCCATATATTAGCAGGTCTTGTAAACTATTACATGTTGCCTAATTAATGCCCTTCTAGATACATATATTGTGATCTCATTCAAATGAGCACTGTGATGATATAAACAGCTGTATTGTCCTGAGCTTAATATTTCATTAGTCAATATTTAGAAGTATTGAATAGAGATATAATAGTTAAATGATATTTATGTTTTTTGAAACATATTATCTCCAAACTTTTATTTAAATTATTGCAGAAAAGATGTAATGAAATTGTTTTGTTTATTACTCTAAGCTCTCTGAAAGTAAAGTATTTTTCCCTACAGACAGTACACATATGTATACAATATTTTTTGTACCGCCTGAAGAGTTAATAATTTTAAAATCTAATAAGTTTAGATTGGCATCTTTTTAATGATCCTTTAAAATACCCAAAAATATTACTTTACTTAAATGATGAACCCTTTCGAAAGTCTCCATTTTCCATCTTGCAGTGGCAATTACAAATGACAAGATTTTTTTTCTTGTGGATTTCTAGTTTACTTGTGTCCTGTGTTCTGATTTTAAAGTCAAGTAAATCATGTCAAATTCTGAATATCTACAGATATACATGAGAGGATCCATCTGTAAGCCTAGGATTTTTGATTACAGTTTCTGCAGATGAGACATCTACTTCAGGCCAGATGCTAAGCCACTTCACTCATGCTGTTTCTTGCAGTAGCCGGCACTTGGGATACACTGTTCCCATCTCAGAATCATAAACTCATAGAATATCCTGAGTGGAAGGGACCCACAAGGATCATCGAAGTCCAGCTTCTGGCCCTGCACAGGACACCTCAAGAATCATTCCATGTGCCTGGGACCACTGTCCAAACATTTCTTGAACTCTTGCACTGAGGTTCTCACTGGCTCTGGCTGCTGGCAGCACGGGTGAGGGGCACCTACACCCTGCTCTGACTCCAGTAGCTGTCACCAAATCCACTCTGAGTTCTCTTTCACCAGTAGCTGCCACTTAGCCCTTACAGCACACACACACTCACACGGCACAGAGTGCTACTAAACAGAGAGATAGTTAAATTTTTTTTAATCCTTTTCAAAGGACAGACTAACAGAGCAGCAACAATTTTCTTGTGGCAGTCCCTTTTTATACCCCTTTTGGTCTACTCCACCCTTTGTTTTTCCCTAGACCTTTTCCCTTAAACTTTCTTGCATTAATTTTGAATAGTCTCAGACATCCCAAATCCTCACGGTCATCTTGTTTCCTCCTCCTCCTCAGCTGCAACATCCAGGTTGTCTCTTTCTAATGTGATACCGGGCAGATGCTTAATAGCCCATCAATTAGTGACCGGACAATTTCTGTCTTTGGTACTGCCTTGTTAGACCTTGCCTACTAGGTCTGTGTCTTTTTGAGTTGTTGTTATAACTTTTTGCATTGAACAGTACTGAATAATCTTAATGAAGCAGAGGATCTCACCTAAACCCCAGTTATTCTGATACCTTAAAGACCCCTAATTTTTTTATACCGTAGTCCAAACCCCTCAAGTTTATACTGTTAACCTCTTCTGCTTTACCTACAAATCAATACTGAGGTATGCTGAAGAGGACTGCAGGAGTAGCAAGCCTGCAGAAGACCAAGACCATGCTCTGCCAATCACTCCATGGGTGCTTGTCAGACAGCAGTGGAATGGTTCAGTGTTTTGGTTTCTGCTCGTGGCAGGTTGCAGTTTAGTGGCTACAGACAGCGCAGCTAAATGTCACAGCGCTCATGTTTGGTTCACATGTGGTGCCTGAGCTAGGTATCTCTAAATGAGAAACCCCAATGTTGTTTGAGTTAAAGAGCCAGAATTTTTGTTGTGGAATTGATAGCAGTTACACAACTTCTTGTGTAGGCTAACCTTTATCAGTATGACAGAGAAGCTTGTACCATGTCCTCAGCTAGAAAAAGAAATGGCCATTCCCACCTGATTATCTCTGCCCTCCCCTGATTACCCCTGTCCTCAGATCTGCCAAGTGGGCCCTCTTGTGCTAGAGCACCTGCTGTTCCCCTTAGAACGAGTTAGCTAATCCTGGCATATGAGGGAATCCTCACACAAGTCATTTAATTGAGAGATCTGAGGGACAGGCAATATGCAGTATGAGATATTAAAGAAGAGACTGTATTACTCTTCTACTGACACTTGGAAAAGATTGGTTGTGTCCGTGTGGGTTGCAGGAAGAGTGCATTTACTGTGATGGTAAAGGGCATGAGGTTACCTCAGTTGTGCAGAAGCTTTCAGCTTTCAGAGGTAGATAGTGGGTACATCAAACCATTAGCAAAAGTTTTCATAAGGCACCAGGGTAACTGTTCCTGGTTCTTGGCTTTTCAATTTAGTGAATGTTCCCTGGGCTGGAAGAAAGCATGTGGGAAATCTTTATTCTCTCTCTTTCAGTTTTCTCCAGTCACTTTATTTGCAGCAAATGCCAATCAAACCACAAAAATTACCACATGAACCTCTTTAACATTCCAAATCTGAGCTTTCATGAAGAGAAGCAGCACGGCTAGATCACTGCAGAAATCACGTTCCCTGCAGCGTGGCTTCTCTAGCAGTAAAAGGTCATTCCCTTTTAAAAAAGAGCATACACTTCGCAGATACTTTCCTTACAACCTCTGTACCATTAACTTTTACTCAAAAAATTTCTCTTCAGAATCTGCAAGACCCTTCCAGGACCTGACTGGAACAGTGCTAGCCTCAGTCAGGCGTGTTTGAGCGCAGCCACCCTGTTATGTACCACTTTGATCACTAACACCTAAGTAAAATGGTATAGATTGAAAACACCGAATATTTACAGAAATCTGTGATTCAAGTATAGAGATACTAAAGAAAATTAAGATAAAATCTGTGAAATTATTGGATTATCACCTAAATTTGTGTGTCACCTTATATAGTAAAGATCAATGTACTAGTAAGGAAAAAGACTAAATTCATCAGAGAGATTATATATTTTTTCTTCCATTCTGTTGCATGGCTCTTTATGTTTTAGTGATGTATAAGATATCAGATTCTTGACCAAAAAAAAAAAATTCTCCTTTATACATTCTCTAGCTGTACTATTTCAATGTAATGGTGATATAAGCCAACGTTAACATTTTGGACAACTTTCTGCCTAGACTCTGGACTGAATATTTTTAGCAAGACATTGTAAGCTTTTAATCTTGTATATCTTCATCAAGGGAACAAAATAAAATAAGGCAGTGTCAGCAAAGGAACTGAAGAGCAGTTTCAGACCGTGTGATGTACAATGGTCTTTCCTGGCTTACTATCCTCAAGTAGAGGTGTTTTACCACGTGATAAAGTCTACATCAACTCCCTTTCTAAAAGCAAATTCTTCTTTGGAGGGATGACAAAGGTCACTTATCTCACACTGTAATTCTGTCTGTGCCATATTCATAAATGAAGTGGTATTTCACTGAGTGAGTGAGCTACATGTACTTTCCTGGAGGAAAATAAAATATCCTAAAGCAATGAAAGATTTAAGAAGGTCACAGGATTCACCAAGTATCATGATGTAATTCTTTGAGTCTACTCATCTCAGAATAACTTAAGACTCTGGACAATGTCCTTTTACTTGAGATTCCAAAAGGATCAGAAGACTGTCTCTATAAACAAGGGGCAGCTGACTTAATGAAAACTTGGTGCTTAATCAGGAAGTCATTCTAAGTTACTGTGGATTACCTAGATTCTGATTTCCTTCCAATACAAATGAAAATCTTTTTACTAATACTATGGCTAAGATCACATTTAGGCTTAAAAAACCCACTGTGTAAAAGCAATTTCTTAATTGATCTGCTCACTGGAGTGCTAAAAATACAGTTTCCCCCTCTTTTCAAGCCTCTTTCAAAAGTGCTCAGGAAAGGAAAAGAATCATAGCAGCTATTGTGTCCCATACATCATTGGAATTGTCAAGCAGGACCTGAATTTAACTGGCATATCAACAAAACACCTACTAATAATAACCTTTAACTAATCTTTAAAGACGCATATAAAGCAAAGACCAGTTTCTAGACTGGTCAGACAAAAGATTTCTTTCACATCAACATTAATAAACATTGACTTATTTTTTTTGAAGACATCGAATTAATCACTTTTCTGTTAAATTCAGATATGTAACGAAGGAGATTCCCTTCTAAAGAAGATTTTCTTTTCCCTTTTCTTGGAAGACATTTCCTAACTTCTATTGCATTAGCACCATTTGTCATAAGATGTGCTGAGGGAAAGAGTTTATATATAGAAATAATTATTTTTTATATTTTTATAGGCTTTTGTGTTCACACATGAATGTCCACTGTAAACTCCAGTCTCATAGTTTGAAAGTAAAATTACTGAATATGCAAGCAGGAAGTTATTATAAGGACAGTTAAAGATCCAGAAATATCTTTGGTAATTTATCTTAACCCCACACGGTTGTTTTTGTCTTAATTTTTACAACATCTCCACTTTGATTCTATGCAAAAGGTCTTTCTTACTTTTTTTTTTTTTTTTTTTNTTAAGTGGCTAGAGCTGTGAATAATCTTTGACCCCTGTAGGAATCTCAGAAATCTTGAAATGTTCCCTTAGGTCAGCTTCTGAATGTGTAACTCACAACTCCTGGACTTTTCATCACACACAGTATATACTCACAGAAACTTAATTCAGTTGTCAGAGATCAGGATTTCCAAGTCATGGTAGTAATTACCTTTCTGAGCCCATATAGCAAAATGAATGAGACATAACATCTGTTTTCTGGTTTCTTAAGTAAACTTCTATTGAGTGAATTCAATCATTGATTAACTGTTCAAGCCAATGAGACATCACATTTTTCAAAGTCAGAAATTATTACAATTTCCATTGAGCCTATGATCTAATTAGAACTGAGTGGAAAACAGTTTTCTCAGTCTGTTAAAATGTTTGAGATTTCAAGAATTTTCCTTATCTCAAGGAAGCCTGTAACAGCCTTCCCAGTGGGTGGAACCTCTAATCTACTGTCTAAGAGGTCAAAACTCTTGTACCCTTAATTCAAATCAAAGAATGTGGGTTTCTGCTATCTTATTAAAAGCCAAACCACTAGGAGGCTAGCTATGACTCTGCTGGTTTTGATCTGAAAGAGCATCATAGTGATGGGAATGAGCCATGTCTGATGTGGGGTCTGGGAAGTAGGATTAATTTTGAGGTTTGAAGGTGGAGCAATACTAATTACTGGACAAGAGTATTCAAATCACTGTACTATTACTATGGGGATATATGAAGGGACTAAAGTGATTAAATCTCTTTGCTGAAAATAAGGGTTTGTAACAAAGCCATAATTTCTGTGCTATAACTACCACACATCTGTATTTTCCAATATAGTTTTCTAGAGATGGATTTCCGATACATACATCCCACGGCTTTATGAAACCTCTGCAAAAAACATTCTGATTCCACAGAATGTGGATGATCTTGCATCTCATTGCAGATGAATTTTGGTCAGAATGGATTAGAGAGGTAGAGTTGGAAGAATGGGGAAGGCCTACAGGATGAATTAGAGGCTCAGAAGTCCATAGACAGGAAAGAGTAGAAGTCAAATGTGGAAAGACTAGGGACTAAGAAAGGTGTAGGATGTATCAAATAATGTGAAGTGTGTAGGGCAGGCTGGTAAAGGGCTAGGGGCAGTATGACATCAGAAAAACTTTGGATGCATGGTTTCTGTTGAGCATGTAAAATCTAAACTGAGAATATCGATATGCTATTGCTAAGTACTGGGGATCCCTGAAGCTCTGATCCAGGATAGTTAGAATTGCAAAGGAGTGCTGTTGCATTAGAAAACCATCAGCCCTGATTGAGACAGTGGGGTGTGTGACTGGTGCCTTCTCACTTCCATCGTTTTCCTTCTTTGCTTGTATTGCACTGTTCTCTTCCTTGGCTTCATAAAATACAAAGTACAGTTTTCTCTTACTCTCTCATCGTTATGAGATAAAAAGAACAAATCCAGAGTATTGAGTCCTCCTGTCTCCTCTTAAGTGTCCCTCCTTCCTTCTTGTCATCAGATCCTTTACAATCCCTGCTGCAGGCAACAGCAGTATCCTTTCTTAGGATGCATAAAACCTGTAGTCCCCCTTGGGTGAACCCTGAAGTCAGGTATTTAGGTACATCATTCTCTTGCCTGACTACAAATCTTTGTCAGTACAAGGTCAAATATCTTCCCATGCTAATGCTATGTAACAAATACATATTCACTCTCTAAGGCACGCTCACCTCTAGGTAAATCTATTGCTCTCTTTAGGATTGACACCAGATGAGAATTCTGGTCTTCATTAGTAATTCACTGAAATGCATTACAGAGCCCCAAGAACCCCATGCTTCAATGCAGACAACCGAGTCACAGAAACTGCAGAGAACAGCAACTAATTCCTACCTTTAACCCCAAACTTTTATCTTCAGTCAGTTTTTCCAGTTTTGTAAATTCCTCACAATTCTGATGGGTTAATGGGTGATCTTTTCTGGTGAGACATTAGTGTCACAATCCTCCTGGGACTTCACCAAAATCAAAATTTCATTTTATTGTTTTATTAAAAGGTCCAATTCTGGAAACTGTGACTTAAATGAGATTCTTGGCTTTCATTCACTCCAACGAAAATTTTTTAGGCTTAACAGTTGCCAAAACAGACTGAGAATATGAAGTCTTAAAACTTTGAATCAGAAGATAAATAACCCTCCAAATGTAGCGTAAATGTAATTCCCAGTTTTGTGAGTGACTCATCAAGACGTTTAAATTTTTGGAGTAGCCAACACTGCCAAATTAATTGCAAAGGGCAAGAAGTAAGGGTGGTAGCTAAACACTCACTACTAGTAATGACTTGGTCTTTTGAGAACATCAACCAGTGTAGATGAAACTAACACTGCTTCCAAAAGAATGAATATAAGTTTTGCTAGTCTTCACAAAATCAGCAGATTTGACCCCCAAACCTTGTCATTTTTGCAGACACTCAGGAAAACTTGCGATATACTTCTCTCTGTGGGATCAAATGAGTCAGGTCTCTGGCACTGAATTGGAAACTATCAAGAATTTTGCATTTTCTGAAATATAGAAGGAAGCATATCTAGTCCACCTAGCTTTAAGTTGTCAGTTCTAGATTATACTTCATTTCAGGGTAACAATTTATAGATAAATACAGATTCTTCTGAACAACTTCATGCTCTTCCTCACGGGAAGAAGTCATTTGAAAAAAACTAATGAGAAATGGGATTATAATTCTGAATGACTAAATGAAATAAACTCACAATGAAAGCATTTATGCTTAATAATTTTTCAATTCATGTTAGACTGAAACTCGGGACCACTTCTTTTTTCCATTTTTTTTTTTTGTCTTCACGGTTAGTGGCTGAAACACGCCGGTCTTTGTCTGCAGGCAAATATTCCTGTTATTACCATTTTAAAGGGCTGAAGTCTGTTGAGAATACAGATCCAGTAGTAGCCAACATGTCTAAAAAAATCATGCTAATCCCTTAACTGCAATATTTCTAGGGTGTTTTCAGGTTCTGAATAAAAGTATTTTTAAAATGCTAGGGTACTCATAAATAAATCTCTTGGTAGGCACCAGCAAATTTGACTTATCAGAACTACCACCTTTATTCTTTCCTAGTTTCTGCCTAGCTTGAGGAACTTTTAAGTCCCTGTCACATCCCCTATAGTATCATTACTTCTCTTTCCAGCTCTTGTCCGTAAAATGGAATGGTCCTATTTAATATTTTCTGGTTTATCTAACACACAATAACATTGCCACGTAATAGTCTTCTCATTCTCTGCTTAATTAGTGTGCAAAGCCAAGAAAGATTTTGAAAATTGCCAGTATACTACCTACTTGGAAATAGTATGCCCCAAAATGTTATAAATAACTTTTGTTTGAAACAGAAAAAGTGATGTTGCATCTAAATAACAAGAGAGGTATTGAAATTTCTTGCTATAATACAATACAATATAATACAATGCTTCTTGCTTAGCTAAAAGTGATATTACAAATGACTCCTCTGTCTCCTACCTGCTTACAAAACTCTGCCTTTTTTGCTCCATACTACCTGGCTCTTCATTATATTATGAATAATACATCACATCCCACATTATAGGAAATGTATTTACAAATGGAGCCTAACTGCATGATCAGATGTGCAGTTTGTAAGTTTGCATTTCAGAATGAGCTAAATGATTGAGACCACTTGAAAGCAACTTCCATTATTTATGTTACAGTCATCCTAAATTTGGCTATCCTCTAAATCTGTCGATTTGAGCCAAGTACCAAGCTTTACTGTATTATTGACTTTTAAACAGTACAGTCCATTGATTTAATTGGAGAATCCTGATTAAAAATTGATGTGACAATTTGCCCTATTGCCCTCAGTCTGCACATAAAGCTAGTACTGATGTACGTCTGCAAAGTTACAGTCATTCATATTCAGCTGCTGTTCAGCTAGTTCTAGGTGAAATTGCAGCTCATGCTTTTAGAGATAATACCAACAGCAATAAGCAGATGCAAAGACCGTTTCTTTTATGAGGAAGGGCTGGAAACAGATGTTGTGAGCCATACTCACTTCCTACAAAAATCTTCATATCTGTTTGAAAAAGATTTTTGATTCAAACATCCCTCACAAGAACAGAAATTGGTACTCCAAAGGACCATCTGCTAAGGTTGAATCATCTATCTCTGCATCAGTGCTGATGTGATCGAAGAAAGAGAGGTTGCCTTCTGTAGAAGGATATCAGACTATCTGTGAAGAATGTCTAGGGCCCAGTACAAAACTCATAAAGCACTCCCTTGTAGTTTCTTGCTATATTTGTTGAGCATGTACTTTCAGTGCACCTGTTCTTTCCTGCAGTAACAGCGTTCCTTTAGCTGAAAGGTAAAACTTAAAGAAAAGACAATTGCCCTGCTGATGCCCTCTAAATCAACAATTTCTACTGATTTTCTTATTGAATTTGGTGGAAAACATTACTTAATCATTACTTAAAACTGAAATTAACTACTTTGTTAACTATGTCTGAGATACACTCTCAGCACAAATTTGCAGTTAACTGCTAGCAATAACTCTGAATATATTTCAAATTATCACAATAGGAAGTGTTGTAGAAGAAGAGGAATTGAGAAGATATATTTTTTTTGTTTTTTTAGAAGTGTTTTAACAGATTAAGGATCCAAAATAAAACCAAAGAGAACCAGCAGAAAGGAAATTTGCACAGATTAAAGTATGACTGGTCTAGACAGTCACCTGGATAGAATATTACACATAGCAAGACGGCCCAACACAGGGATATCAGCTAAACTTGTACAATCTCCACATTTGTAACTGTATATAACATATAAAAGAAATGAATTTGACCTTTTACTGCATTGTAGATGTTGGAACTAGAACTTAGCTAGTGTTATGTGAGTCTCCATGCCACTGAAAGCCATAGAGACAGTATGATATAACTAAAATGTTCAGTTCACCAGAAAATATTCTGTGAACTGTAGTTCTTCTTTCCCTGTGCATATGCATTCCAGGTATAACGCCTTTAAGTATAAATACTTCTTGAGGCATCACAATTGAAGCCCAACATTTTGAGACTTTAATGCCAGAGCACGAATGGGTTGTACATGCAATATGAATAGTGAAGCAAACCATATAACATGACGTAATATGAAATAAAATGGTTTTTAAATTCCATTTGTATAACATTCAAGGTAGGATTCCTGTAAGTGGAGATTTGTGCTTCCCCAAAAGGTTATTTAGTTTAAAAAAGCCTGCCCGCAATTCCTGCGCTATACCAAAAGAGGGCACCTAAAGCTTTCGGTATAAAGCCCAGGAAATCTGCCGGAACTTGGATTACTTTCCAACAATATTTTAGAAATCTTCTCCCACTTTACAGCATACTAAGCAGAAATATAAAGTCTGTCGCTATACAACGAAATATAACATGCAAAATTTATACAGCTACTTTTAAGGGAAAACAACATTTCGATACATTCACGTATCCACAAAAAATAATGTAAATCATGGAACAAGAAGAGCAAACATGCAGTTTATGAAAACTGCGGTAAGATTCACTGGAAGTAACTGGTGCCAGGAGGCAGAAAAGGTGACTGAGCGCCACAGCTGTGCAGACTTGTTCCTAGCCGAGAAGAGTGGACTGTCTGGAGGCAGCAGATCCCCGTGTAACTGCAGTTAACGCTGCCGTGGAGTCAAGCTCAAACACGAAAGGCTGCGTGATGTGCCCACAAGTTTGAGTTGGCGAACAGAAAGTAAATTCTAGAGGTGCATATCTTGTGCTTGCACAGAGACAGCAAAAGGCTCATTTCAGAGGAGGAATTAGGCACAGGCACTTGCGCACAAATCTTTCTTGAGTCAGATTCCAAACTTTGGTACAATTCAGTAATTGTCCTCTGAGAGTTGTGTGTTTGATGAGTTTCAGCAATTATTTTTTTACCTACCTGTCTATGCTACATATTTTCCCATTTTCTAAAATTAAGAACACTTGAATAATAAACTTCTTTAAGTCGTAACAAAAATCCTTGAAGTGAAACAATTTTATTTGCAACAATGTATAATAGCAAATATTACCAAGGCGCAAGAGTGTATTTTTTGTAATTATATATACATTAATTACAAGAATTTGCATTTAACAGAAGTCCTCAGTTATAAGTAGCTTTTCACCAACTCTGGTCTACCAGGGGATTGTAAAGGTATTTCATGTGGTTATGCTTCACAGAGATGTTTATTTCAGATGCAAAAATAAAAATCACTTAATTCAAAGGCAAAAAATTAAAAACCCCAAGGATTTTATTTCCCACTTGCCTTTAATATGTGCAAATGTGTATGCATCTTAGAAAACACGTGGACAGTAAATATTCAACTGTTGCTTTAGTGTAGATGTTTAAATGTCTCACCGTTTGCTTCTTTAATTGCCTTCCTATGCCTGCTTTACGAGTAACAGAAAGGAGATTTTCAACTGTAAAAATGTGAAATTGAATCCCCTATTTAATGATTGTCCATATTCTCTGTTCTTTGGAATGTGATTAGTGATAATTGACTGCATGACAGGGAACGCAAGAAAGAAAATAGTTGTACTCCCTTAAATATTTATTTAATCAAACCGGAGTTATTTGCCCTAAAATATCAAGCAAGAACTCCAGAAAGGACATAAAGAAGAGCAGTCTAGAAGATATGTGATTAGAAAAGGGGAATAAAATGCAACTGCTTTTGACATTTCTAATTTCATATTTCTTGGGCATTTTTACTGTCCTTTTCTTTTTCTGTAGCTTAAGAGTTTCTCTGCTGGACACCGCTGTATGTTTTTCAGTTTATTTTTAAAAAGTCGTTCAAGATTGTGTGAAGGTATTTCCTAAAGTTGCAGTGATAGTTTTGCTTTGTTACTTTTATAGTCAGGTAGATTATACCGTCACATTCAGTAAAGGAAGCTGTGAGTACAAAAATTGAAAAATAGATAGTTTTAAAGTCAAATGTTTTGTTATTAGTTCTTCTAGATATATTCAGAATAAAATATCTTATTATTACTACTTCTACAACTCCTGTTTAACAAGGATTTTTGCATTTCCTTTCAGTGCCAGTACCTTTTGCAGGTAAGCAACTATGGCATGCTCAGGGGATTCACATGCTGAAAGGTGGGCTACCCTCTAGGCTACAGACTTGACCATCTAATTTTTCAGTTACAGGAATAAAAAGAACTTTTTCATTTGGGTTACCTGAAATCTAGATTGTGTGCACAGACCTAAATGGAGCAGAACAGAGGGAGGAGCGTAGGAGGGTTGCAGGGAATGTATGCCTTTCAACAGTGCCAGGGAGTGCATATATAGTGGTGCAACATGCTCAAACATATGGGCCTACATTTGGATGCATCTGTTTTGGGCACCCAAGCTGAGAGACCTAGAGAGCTGAAACTTCAGCAGACCTTGGGAACTAGCCTCTGAAAATCAGGCCTTTTTATGCTGTCTCAACTCTTTCTTGTAAAAGTAGTCACTAATAATCACCAATCAGGTTTGAAAATACATGTTGGGGAATATTTTCCACTCTGCACTTAGAAAAATAAATGAGTAGAAAATCAGATGTTAGAGTTCTAGGTTATCTTTGAATCTGACCCAAAATCTGAAAAGAAATACTTACTGGCTGGAATAGCTGTATCTCAAAGGTTTAACCTGGCTTTGGTTTGATATGCTGAAGAGTATTGTGCTTTAATGGCAAGGGACAGATCTAGAAGAATTTTTAATGCTTTTCTTTGCTAATTTTGATTACCTCTAACAAAACGCTCAGGATGAAAACTTTCTACCTTGCAAGCCATTGCATATGTTAATTAAACCAGCTCATAAACCACAATCAAATTAACTGGAATACTGTTCCAGTAAAAGATAGGTATGATCCTAAGAGCAGCTGTGTGAACACCCTACTAATACAGCCGCATACAATGCCTCAAGTAATATAAAACTGTTCCAGATTTTTCCTCAGTGATGTGTGCTCAATATAAATTAGTTTGCTATGAAAAATAAAATGACAGCTTTAGCTAGATTCAGGATTTCTTTTCCACAGATTCAGTTCTTTGATCAAAAACTACAGTAGATTGAAGTTTGCTATTGTCAACATATTGTACATACACAGTGTGTTTATTTTTGTGCACTTTTAATGTATTTAACCTTAATGTCTGTTTCTTTAAAGCAAAGAAACTGTGGCTCAGCATCTTGAATTGTCAAAGCAACCTATTGCAGATTTCTTTTTATAGATGAAAAGAAGCGTCCAGATGATGAATGCTATTCACAAAGTGATTGCTGTGGCAGTCATATCATGTCTCAAAGTACACATGGCTGTGTAAATAGAAACTACTGAAACTTGTTCTGACATGTAAAACTTTTTCCATGGCACATGAACGTTTGTGTCACCTAAGCAGATTCGGCTGGAGCTCTTACTAAAAATGCAAGTGTTTTTATTTGCTTTTTAAACTGCTTTTTTTTTTTTGTTTTGTTTTAATATCAATTCATTGGATGGGCCAAAAGTGAGATATTTCTCTCCCCCACGAGACCCTCAAGTTTAACATTAGAAGAAGTTTTGTGACAGTCTAGTAAACCTTTAATGAGAATTCTTTTTGTGACAGACAGATGTAAATGTATCCCTCTAATCCTATTCTTTCAGGATTTGTCTGCAGATGAATGTTAATAATTAGTAGTTGCTTTCTCCCTCCTCCTTCCTTCATAAAATTGTATTCTTCATAAATTCATCGTCTTTTTTTCCCCTGTTTTCTCAAAGTACCAGCAGCCCTGACAGCCTCCCTTTGTTCTTATGTTTATAAATAATTTATAATGTAGAAATATCTCTTCTTAGTCTTAAAAAATAAACTAATGGTTGAACATAACATACTGCCAGGAGCAGATCTACCACTAGCTTTAGAAAAAAAAAAAAAAAGAAGGAAAAAAAGCTTCATGATTAACAAAGAGAGAAAGAAGGAACATCACATGGAAATCTATTTATCTGAGTGAATGCTGATTTTTGTTTGCAGATGCTAAATGCATCTGAGCTACCCTCATTTTATGCTCTGTTTCTTTTCTTTTCCAGACTGCACACCTCAATTCATTCCTTAAAAACGTAGCTTCTTTTAAATGTGCTGAACAAACAAAAGGCTACAACATGGACTAAGTTATCAGCATAAATGTGTTTACACTGGTGTAGATGATTCTCTTGAGGAATATACCAGCCCTTGTACTGACACTTCGTTGACGATTGCTGTCCATGTTGTAGATGCACTGCTAAAGAAAGTCACACATTTAGCCAAGACATTCAGTCTATTGTCAACTGCGTATGGACCAGCTGTTGGCGTTGGGAATCTTGCAAAAGAATTCCAAAGGCTGTACTGCAGTAGCATGTACTTTGTCAAGAGCACTCGCACATGCAACCTCAAACTACAAAGAACCAGCACTCAAATTAGAATGGAAATATACCGAGTTTCAACACCTACTGAACACAGAGGAGTGATCCTGTTTCCAAATGTTTGTACGGCTCCATTATTGTTGTTTTATGCAGTCACAGCAGGAGCAGTGTCCACATAAATGACTAGAATTATTGTTAATTAAGGTAAATACAACTGAACTTGATATTACATTGCATAGCCTAATTCTTGGAAGAAATCTTTATTTTGCTGCAGGTTATCATATGTCAAAGGGGATGGCTTAAAAGTCACTATGTGATAAAGCAGGTATATATGCAAGTCTTTTTAAAAACAATTCTAGCATGCAATTTAGATAGGGATCTCGACATTACCTCACAACAGCTGCCAGGATTTCTAACCAAAAGTGAGGTACCTTATCATGTCCTGCCCCAGAATGCTCCACATGGTGGTGATATCAGTGAGTACATGACTTACCATTAAACTGCAGAACCTGTGTGCAGACTCCATAATTATACACAATAAAGTAATTTGGGTGCTACGTTGCTGTACAAGAAGTGAGTGTAGCTTTATTTTAACATACTTCATTTTAAATTCCCCACCAGGTGCTAATTCGAGTCTCCCGTGCAGGGTACACTCAATATTCACCTGCTCTTCAAGCATATTATCACAAATAACTACAATTGAATCAATAGCAGTACGTAATTTAAGGATAGGAAGTGAGAGGAAAAAGAATGCCTTACCCAAGGTGCACGTACAGTAGAAGGCGGGGAATTTAGGCAGATATGCAAACCTAGTGTAGAAATAGTTATGACCTGCAGGGCTTAGCTTTGGATCCAAAGGAGGGTTGGAGCCAAGACTAGTTTGATTTTGCAAGAACCAGGCCAGCTGCCCTTTGTAAATTATTCATTCTTGCTTTTGGCTTGTTTCTGACTTTGGAGAGAGGAATGAGTTTCGGCCAGAAAGAACATTCACGTAAAATCTTCTGAAATAACTGGTTAGGGAGCTTTCTGAATAAAAGAAGACGTCATTCCTAGCAACTCAGACGTGAATCTGTTTGCACAAAAACAGCTCGGAAAGAGCGAGTTTAAATCTCGGTCAGGTGTTCAAAATCAATCTGAACCCCCTTTTAAGGAGTTTGATCTTCTAATCCTCTACCTTTTCTCACCCCTTGCCTTTAACACTACGTAACAGGATTCTCGGCTTCTGTTAAAATACATTTTGTGATAGTCTGTAAATCTCTGCTGAGATTGCGGCTGCTTTCAGATCTTACAGGGTGTGATGCGAGGATTCAATGTTTTTCAGGAACTCTACATTCGGAACAGAATCCTGCTTGAAAATCCCTGGGTGCACACATTGTAAAGAAAGCAGGAAGACAGACCTAAAATAGAATATGCATCAAGACCAGAATTTCATCCAAAGGTAGCATGCTTCTGAGGAGACTTTTGAAAGCTCAGTGCAATCTTTTAAAGGAAACCTTTCAGGTTCCCAAAGGCTGCTCAGGATCAAGAGAGAAACTAGTGTCATGGGAAGGGAGGATGAGGTTGAAGGGAATGAAACATTTGATTGCAAAGAAGAGGAAAACAGAGAATGAGACTGGTATAAAAGCATCTCAGACAAGCATTTGACAGTGGTAACTTCATCTTTTCAATACTGTGATGCCAGCACGCAAATTAACCCTTAAATGCTTTTGCATTTAGCTTCAACCTATCACATCCTCATGATAAAATGTCTGCCTAATGACACTGACACATTACTTTTCAAATTTTCACTAAACATCTTTCATGATTATATAAAGCGCTGTAGTTGCAACACTACTTTCTCTTGGCTAAATTATTCCCCGGATCTGCTCTGGTGCACAGGTAAAACCACTTCCATTGCATTCATAACCTCTGCTTTGTTCCACTCCAAACCTTAGCTTGAATAAACACCTTGAGACCCTAATGCCTGAAAAAGAGACCCAAACATATATCCAAATCTATTCCCCCCCGCCCCCCCCCATTATAAAATGGATTAATCAAAACTTTAGCTGAACACCCCTGATTATTGCTGGTGTCAATTCTTGATCAAAAATTTTCAACTGAGACCCTTTGCTGCCTATAGCAATGTACCTTTATAGAACAGAAACTGCCTGGCTCGCTGGCATTATTAAGAAAATACAGTATACAAAAGCTTTAAGCTTCAAACCATACAGCATGATTATTATGATAGCAGGAGATGTCAGGTGGAGACAAAGACACATGGATAGAATTGACTTGAGGCGCATCATCAGAAAATAAGGGTGATGTGATCACAGTACTTATAGCATATGCAGCAGCTGTACAATTCTACATGGCAGCTTCCATCATACCCTTCACATGAAAAAAAAAACAGAGAAGATTCTGAGTAAATGATGGTTGAATACACAATAAATTGTAGTGTATGACAAGACACTTTCTTTTTTGTTTAATATATAAATCAGGAGCACTTATGAATTAATATCAATTAAAATAATGTATTTGCTTTCTTTCGACAGTTATGTCAGCCTCATTAAAAGCCAAGTGCTAAATCTTCATTAGATTTTTCAATATTAAAATACTTCCATGAAATATAAATTAACATTTAACTTGTTGCTGGTCATATTAAGAAAAAAGGAGGGGGCAAAACCCATTGGGATTGAAATCCTGACTCAGTCAAATCAATGGGACTTTTGTTTCTGAACTCATTGGGGCCAAATAATTCCCTCCCTGTTGACAAGAGGCAATACCTTTAAATCTGGCAGAGAAGCGGGCCTCAGGAAGTTTTCTGTTTCAGTCTATATTCCTGACTAACATGATGATGGTTAAAATTTTCAAAGTATCCTTGGCGACATAGGGAGAACATGTGCCTGAACAAGAGTAAAAATGTTTAGATTCCTGGGTAGCTTCAGTGTTTTCGGAAACCTTATGGTGTGCCTAGAATATGAACAATTCTACCTCACGAAAGAAAAGACACGGTGGTGTTCTCCCTGGAATGATGCAAAATCTACTTTTCAGTAGATGAAACCTGCAAAGCGAGCGAGTAGCTCACATGCGAGCACCGGAATTTATATCAGAGAGCAGCCTGTCAGTGGTGCGCATCTGGAGGGACGTGCCCTGTCTGATGAGCACCACAGAGCACCGAGCGGTGCGCCAGGCTGTCTCGCAGCTCCGTGTTGTGAATCTTCCCAGGTCTCAGCTCGCTACGCAGCTTGTGCAAGATTTCCCAGCGGATGTGAAGTTTAGGAAGACGGATAGGTCAGGAAGGGAGAGAAGCTGAGTAGCTGCAATCAAGTTGAAAGAAACCACCATAATGTGCATATTCGGTCATAGCTGTGATAAGTGACTAGCCTTCCTTTTGCAATAGTCACAGTCTTGAATCGGAGCAAACCTACCTGGAAAACTGGCCGAGAACCCTTTGAAATGGCCAGGTCGCCTTTCAGAGGTGTTGTGCTTGCTGAAGGAGCTGGCGAGCTTTTTGCCTTTCAAAAGGAAAGGAGATATATTAACTGTGCTTCATCTGACTGTGGAGCGTGTGGAACCGGGAACGCAGCTCTCTCCTCCCTGGGCCTCTGCATCACCGAGCCACAAGGTGGTGGTATGGTGTCACTTTTTTTTTGAGCAACAAAAAGAGGTTTTGTTTAATGAGCTTGAACTCACAAGCCTGCTCATCTAGTGAACTGTGACTTTTCAAATACCAACCTATTAATGTCAAAGGCAATACTGAAGGGAACAGTTCTGTTTGATTTAAAAAATACAGACAATGTGAAGTCCACTATGCTCTAATATCTATCACCTATGGGGCTCCATTCATGCCTAATGCTTTATTCAAGCTAAGACCTAGTTTTTATATATCAGATTAATACATATCTACAGCTTTGCACCTTTCTATTTTGATTTTTTTATTATCAGGGCTCGCCGGGGCCATTTTCATTCCCTTACTATAGCATCTGCAAGCAGGTGGATTAGAGATAACTCTCATTGTGCTTTGTTTTCTCCTGACACTGTCATTAATCATTCCTTAAGCCACACTTCAACTTATAGTAATCAGGACTGGCTGTTCCCAAGCTGCACAAGAATTGCCTTTCACAATGTAATGTGAAATTGGAAGCGAATGGCTGAAGCCAGACGCTTCTTCTGCATTCCCCATCTATCTCATCATTTAGGTATTTATCCATCTCAGGCTTGTACAGGGAGCATCTCTCTCCTTCCCATGAGGACACAGATTGCAACAGAGGATCAGATTTGTTACCCAGGCTTTGGGCTTTGATTGTCCTCTTATAAGTTCGGGATTAAAGTGAAATTTCCCACAGGGCTATGCAGGATTTGCTAGCATTTAACTGTTTAACCTGGCTGTTTGTGAATGAGAATCCTGTGGTCAACTATTCCACAGAGAATATTATGGTAAGCCTGCTCTGAATGGCAGATATTTCGGTAAATTCCTGTAAAGACTGCTACAGTTGATTCCAATTAAGTTCATACCTGATAACAATTGTTTTCTTGTACATGATGAACAGTAATCTTATGATAAAAAACCAATTGTCTAGTCTCTTGTGAAATACTCTTGTCAGCTTCAGAATAGATGCAGACCTTCAAAAAGTTGCAGTCGTCTATTTATGCTTCTAGAATCACTGTGCACTAATTTGTCTTGAACTAGGTCATATCCCTCACTATGCAGAAGAGCTCTATTCCCTTCTATCTTATCCAATTTTAGT
The DNA here is from genome assembly GCA_013398855.1 of Mohoua ochrocephala. Taxonomy (NCBI): domain Eukaryota; kingdom Metazoa; phylum Chordata; class Aves; order Passeriformes; family Acanthizidae; genus Mohoua; species Mohoua ochrocephala. The sequence continues at coordinate 235,000 of VZTA01008453.1, read as the reverse complement.
AATAAGTATAAGGTAATAATATCTGTAGTAGCACAGCGGTGGAATGGACAAACATTTTAAACAAACTGCACTTGATGTATTAATGAAGACAAATTGATGGTTCTGGAAAGCATGCTGTTAAATATGTAGCCAAAACAGATGTATTTTTCCTGGCATTTGATGTGATTCTTGCACAAAGGGAAGTACCTATAATGTGCTATTCTCCACGAAACTGAAAGCAAGGGGAAAAATTTTCAGTCCACATTATCTATCTTTTAGTCTTAGCTTTAGAGCCATTTAAGGAAAAAGATTTTAAAACAAGTCAAAATCATTTTGTTATCTAGTTTAAAAAGACTGTATGCTCAACCACTGTATATATATTCTGTTTAATGTGGATGTGTTTTTAAAATGCCTAGGAGGATAGTGCTCATTTCATGTGCTTCTCCAAGAGAGACATAACACCCAAGCAACTGAAGTACATAATTTAACAAAACATTTTAGCTTGCAGTGAAATCAGTTCCCTTGGAGGGAATGGACTGAATCATTAAACTCAATTTTAACCCCACTCCCTGAGAAATTTTTACATCTTATTCAAAAGTTTGCTTTTTATTTTTTTTTTGTTGTTGTCTAAAAATGTGCTGAATCTCCAAAATAAGCTTTCATGGGATTTAGTTTGGGGATAAAAATCACAAATATTTTTAGTCATCCTCTTAAAAATAAAGAGTCACAGAGACCTCAAGGGAAAGGCTCATGGATATTGTCAATTACAAATCTATAAATTCTAATGCAGATTCTAATTAACAAATGAAAAGGACAAATATATTACTTTTCTTGTTCACCCTTCAACTACAATATGAATCTGTAGTTATGACATTGATCTCGTGTTAACCGGTGTCTCAGTGAAAAGGAGCAGTGTTTGGTTCTGTAACGGTACCTGCGAAAGCCTCACTGCCTGAGTGCAAATTGCTAAATATCTTTGCCATCGTTTACTCTTTCTCTCATAGCATTAAATGATTACTGAAAAGGCATAAGCAATCCTTTCTATTTATTTGAAATATCCTCTAGATTCACATGAGTAATTTTCATCTGTGTATAATGCTCCCAAAGTAACCTCTTCATTTCCATTGTTTTAGTGTGAAATCATTTCCTCGGGAGATAATTAGAGTTGCTCCATTTATTACATTAAATGATTAGCATGCACTTGAAATGATTCAGTATATTTTCCTTTATTGCTGATGACTCTTAAATATGGGCCTACATTTTTAATGGATAAATTAAGATTATCTTGACATTTTGTGGCTGCCTCAGCAGCAAAACAAGACAGACTTTCTTTTCCAAACACACACAGGTGTGTGTTGAACCACACACACTAGCTGAAGGGCTTCTGTTCACCTGACCATCCCACCTGTCTCAGCTTAAAGACCAGCAAGTTTGAAGGTAAAATGGGGCTTTAAATGTACCAAAACTGCTACTGCTTCTGTTGCATGTGTAGTTAGTAATTATTCCTAAGTGTCATGGGATCAGAATCCCAGCATCCCAGCTAAAGCGTCTGCTTCCTCTGAACAACCAGCATCTCCTTCCAAATGCATATAAAATTATTTCTTACAGTGGCAGACTTGCACTTTTATCATATTATATTAATTAATCTAAATGAATAAAAGAGTTTTTCTGTATGCTAACTAGTGAACTATCATCCTCTCATTTATGAGAATAAATTACCCTAGAATCAGTGAAAATAGATCCCAATTAATACTCCTTATTAAAACTGAGTAAGGTTTAATGTCAAGCTACAGCAACAGCTTTAAGACTTTCTCTTAAGAATGGAAGTCTGTAGTACTAAGCAGATGGGCTGCAGGCCTGAGTTGGGACCAGGTATTTGTGTAACCAACACTGCGACAAGGACTCCTGCAGCAGTTGCCAACACTGACCTGGATGTGGTGGATTCGAACAGTGACAGAGGTCAGCAGAATTAAAAGGGCTCCATTTTCCCAAGACCGTGCCATGTCATTCCCAAAAGAAAGCCAAGGAGATATTTAACTGGATTTGAAAGCTTGGTTCATTGGAGTTAAATAACCTACCGCACTCGTACTACATTAGAGGATGTGAAACTGATGTCATTATTAAAGGATACATTCTCTTGTGATGGGATACATTCACCTATCCCTCATTTCTCAAATTTCACTGTGGCCCAAAGACTCCTTACACATCCAGTCAATTTAAATTCAAGCGTATTTTGTATTTAATATGCTATAAATGTGATGTATTAGAGATTTTAATGGTAAGGCATGTTTTTATTCTCTTGGAAAGATTTTATTACAGTTTTTACTTTTGAAGAGGAAATATACAAGTTACGTGCGGCCAGACAATGTAGCTCACGTTTTATCTGAAATCCACTTTGCTATTTCAGTGAGTAAATTCACTTTTTGAAAAAAATATACAAACTGTGACTGTACAGAATATGAAAGACAACACATAATCTAAAACTTAAAAAATCAGTATTATAAACACTTTTGTAAGTGTGTAATGCAGTATAAAAAACCACTTTCATAAAACCGTATCTTAGATCAGAAAATTATGTTCTAAATGAACTGCTCAGTACCACAAAGAGAAAATGTATATTTTTTGCCTTACTCACTAATTAAGCAGACACAAATAATCTTTCTACTGGCCTATTTTCCATCCAGAAAGCCACTGCAGATATTTCTGTCTTACAGAACACTCCAAGTAAAGGAAATATTTCTTCATGAATTCATAAATGTTGCTCATGTTGCATGAACAGCAAGCAGACGTATTTGGGATAGTAGATCCCACCAAATCCTGTAAACTGTGCCCTCACAAGCGATGTTGCTGCTATTTCATGTAGTGCTGCTGCATGGAAACAGCAGTGGCATGCATGGCTCCATGTGCCTGGAAACAAGCACTTTTCCTCTTTTTATTTCTTGGTTGATCCCCACTTGAGTCAGATTCTCACCTGTGTCTAAGCAGAAAATTTGACCGCAGTATGGTCATACAGGACAGACTTCCTAAATTAAACTATAAAAGTCCAAGAAAATGCTTAATTTGGTTGTTCCTTGGACAATGGTAGGAGGAGTGGGGGTACCTGCTGGAATTAAGCCCAAATGGTGAACAGCTCTATGCTCCTAAATGAAAACTGGGCAAACCCAGCCCTGTTCAGCCAAATTCTTACAGCACATGATTGTGTTACACCAGTAAACAGCTCCATCTGTAAACAGGAGGTTTGATAAACCGGGACTCAGAGATTGCTTATGCTCTTGCTAAAGTCATAAATGTGACTCTTCTTTCTATCTCGAGGATGCTGGACCATCATAACTACAGGTGAGAGTCTGCTCACCTCATTAACAACAAGCAATCCTATTTACCAGCCCCAGGACTAGAATACGATGTAGGCACATTTATCCTTTAAAACTTAAGCAATATAAAAGCACACCATTAAATAATAGCACTACTATAGGCGTATTATACAGAAAGTGCCATAATGTTGTTTGTATATGACAGGCATTTTCAGGGTAAGAATGCTGAAATTCTACACTGATGTCATTAAAGCATAAATGACACACTACCGAAAGATGGAGATACTAATGTATGGCGGTTAAAACTACACTTCTTTGTAGGTTTTAGAGTATTTTTAATAGCTTCAAAGCATGTTTTTAATAGATGAAGTTATAACAATACCAACAGTAGTGGCATGAAAGGTTACAATGGATGAACACCATCTCTCTCAAACATTTGTTCCATTTAAGTAAAAATACCTGATAGAGAGCATTTCTATTATTCACAAGAAATCATGGAATATAATGGTTCCTAGCACTCCTTTTGTAATAGCTTATTTAAATACTTGGGGCTGCAATTCTAATTCCCACTTTGTTCAGACTTCACAGAAATACTTCTTACAATTGATCACATTTTTATTCTTTATTGTATTCTAAATAGCCTCTGATTTTTCAGAACCCAAGACTAAAAATTAGGTTTGCAGAAGTGAAAAGTACAGTCTCGAAAAAAAATCCCTATACACTTTTCTTCACTGAGGAACAGCAACTACAAAATTGAACAAAAAAACTATGCTATGAATCATTTTGTGTACAGAAATGCTTTAAGGAATTATTCCTGAAGTCTAAATGGAGCTTGATGGGCCTTTTCTAAACCCTTAAAATCTGAAATGACCTGAAGGTATAAAGACCACTTGTCTTTGGATTTCTTTTCTTTGTAATATTTTCTTCAGTGCTTCCAGCTCAGAGTACAGTAGTTTACACAAAATTAAGAAGCTCAGTCTGATAAGAAGTTTTTAAAATTCTATTTATCATTTTATGTTTATTTATTGTGAAAAAAAAATTACTTAAATGAGAAAGTAGGAATAGAACTTTATTTATGATGAGGTTCGATATCAATAGTTTATAGATGCTATGTTTCCAACCTTTCTCAAATTATTTAAGAACTTTAAATGTATTTATTATGAGCCCAGGGTAATCTCTCAGTTGATATAAAACAGCACAAAGTCATCAGAGCTCTTAACTTACAGCCGGTGGGGATAAAGGTCTTTTTTTCAGATTTTTTTCAGAACAAGTCATAGAATCATAGAATGCTAGCTCAGAAAGGGGTCTCAAGGATCACCTGGTCCAGCCTTTCTTGGCAAAATCACTGTCCAGACAATAAAATGGTGATAGTTATTTTAATTTCAGAAGAATTGCACTTCTGTCTAAAGAGCAAATTAAAATGAAAATTTATAAACAAAGAAGGAAAAGGTATATTTGCATTAAGACAGCAAGACTGGAAGATGTGATGTGACTTAGGCTGGTTGTGCTGTCTTGGGTCAACCACATTTTCCATGATAAAATGGCATACTTAGGTAGAATTATTATTATTATTAAGTTTTAAATTTTAATTTTTAATATTTTAAGTTAGAATTATTTAAGAAAAAAAATAACTAGTATAAACTGCATTATGCTACGATGTCAGACTATTAATAGGTTCAGTACTGAAATAAACCACTGAATTATATAAAGTCATAGGTTATTGTTTTACTATTTTTTTTATAAAGCTTGTTATTTACTTTTATGAGGATCTTTGAATCATTATGATGTGCAAATGAGTGCATACACAATTTTTAAAGGATGTATTAGCTAAATTATAAAGAGAGGCAGCTCTTTTATGGGTATATAAGCTCTCTAATGTCGAAAAATGCCACATCTCCTAACTTTCAACTCATTCTAAAATGGTTTAATATGATAAACTTCATATGGCAGAAGTATTATCAGACTACAGCATGGGACTCTTAGAGCAGTCAACAGCGCTCTTTTTAATATTGTTCCCATTTGCATTTTAAATAACCAAATGGTTTTCAGGCATTTAATAGAAAAACATTTTTTTAAATGAATACCAAGAGACATTTGTAAATAGCAGCACAAATTGCTCCTAGGCTATAAACCTGAGTGCCAAGTTTCTCTCCAGTATGAATACAGACAAGTGTTAAAAGTCTGAAAAATGGATTCCTTAATGGATATACTGGCAGACCTGTAAGTGTAATAGAGCTAGAATGTTCCTCTTTAATAAAGATATCATATTTCATCTCCTAGATTACACATAGCTTTTCTATTCTAAATAAAAGATTAGAACAAGAATTTTTTCCCTGCATATCATATTTAAAAATGTACAAGGGAATGTCATCCAACAATTTGTAAGCATTGAAATTATTTCCTTGAAAACAATAAAAAGTAATCCCTAAAGATATGGTAAATATACAGTTCCTTTATTGAACAAACAAAAATAGATTATGCATTGCTTTTTCAGAATCAAATACATCTGCTTTGACTGAGGCAAGGAGACACATCTGGGGGCTTGAATTTTACCACAGTCTCTGTGACTCTCTATATTGTCAGTGCATCAGTAACCTTGTATTTAACCAGATTATTTACAGTCAGAGCCTTATAAGATCACACCCATTGCTGCTGGTGTGAGGGAGGAAAGGAGACCTCTGAAATTGAATACAAATGTGATATTTATTGTTACATTTATTGGGCTATAACCATATATCAAATGTGCTAAATTCACAGAGATAAAATAATACAATCACATCAAGACTGAAAATTTAATACTAGACAGGGACCTACAAGTTCCCTTCCATCACAGCTTGCTTTGTAGCTCATCTGAACAAACACTCTGCCCTGGAATTTACTGGACAATTCTTGTCTGCTGCTTATTAAAGGCACTGGCTATTTATTTTCTGAAAGTTATGCTAACTGCCTGTAAACCTACTTGTACACCTAACTTGTAAAACAAAACATCTGTTTGCTTGCTTTTTCCAGGAAAAAAAATTTAATAATCTCCACAGATATATCAGTGTAATGGTAGGAGGGCAGCAGATCTAAACATTGCTATTAATATGAAAATACATATTGGTCTTTGGAAGAATTTTGACTGTGGGATAAATTAGTTTAGATTTCACCTGACTATATTATCCCCAGTTGCTATGCTAAAAACGCAGCTAGAATGTAATGCATATCGGTAGTGTCAGACTTGAGAAGCTGACACTGGCGTGGCCAGAGTGGTTAAGCTTTTCTTTTCCCGAGTGCTACTTTTGGCTTTAGAGAAAGGGTTCAAGAAGTCACTGCATTCATAGATCCATTTTAGTAGAAAAGCGGACAATATGTTTGGGAGGTGGAGCATGGGTTCTCTAGATTACACCACATCTCCTTTTGGTTAACCAAATAACACCGAGCTTCAACTAGAGAAACAGCCTCCAGCTTGTGCCTTGCTTTCTTAGACTGAAAATAATGATCCACTTCAGCGTATATGTTTTCTAATATACTTTAACTACTCATTCTGTATATACCCATATAACATGATTATGTTTCTGTCAAGACCTAAGTGGTGTGGATCGACAGCTATAGTAACCTGCTAGAAGAAAACTGAGCAAAATTCCCTCCATATCGCTCGTTGATGGCAGTCGGCGAAACAGGCCCTTGTTACTGACAAGTGCAGCAGGCATATTCCACACTCCATTAAAAATAACAAATAAAAATAAAGGTGGATAGCAAAAAAAAAGACTTAGATTGTTTCCAAATGCCTTTCTTACTTTCCTTAAGGAAGGTCTTAAAAACATAAAGTTGGATGCAAGAGAAGTACTCATTAATAAATATATTGGAGTGACTTTCAAATGCTCGGGGGAAGGTCTGGGTCTTCTGCCTTTTGAACTGATGTTAATTTGAATGGCTTCTTTCTGTGGCAGAGGAATTACACCAGCTTTACACTCGTGTAACAGGCAGCAGAATTCAACACTTGATATACAGGATGGAACTTTGTCCTGAATGGGAAAGTAAGGCTGTTGTTCTTTCCAGTAGCATAACTCAAATTTATTTATAGCAACCTATTTTTGGGGGGTTTTTTTTGGTTTTTCTTTTTAAATTGTGGCAGTAGCTGAGCTTTGAGCTTTATGAGTAAATTAACTACTTATACGGGACAAAAAGAAAGACAAGCAGCAACGGCACAGAACCGGATAATTCCTCTTAGACAAGAGAGATTGTGGTTACTTTTTCTGACAGCTGTGATTGTAGAATTTGCAAAATGATTTTGATATAGGTTTTAGGGATTTTTCTTCCAATTATCTTTCTTTATACGGAATACTTCCATAATACTTAAAAGTGGTATCCTTTATTACAACTCTTATTACAGTAAAATCGATGGAAGCCTGAGTGGTGGGTGTATTGTTATGACACTTAAGCTATTTGTAAATATTGCTCAAAGCTTTCTTAGCATATTTTAGCAAGGCAACATTACAGCAAAGTGTAATTTGTTGCACATGATATAGGCTGTGCGCTTCCGAGACAATCATACTGGAAAACAGACTCATGACAAAGAAGCCACAAGTGTGTTTTGCTTTCCAGTAAAAGCATTTGTTTCAGTCTTTGGCTTTGGAGGATTTCTCTGCCATCACGAAACCCACAGACATGGGCGGGAGGCCGTTTTCACTTTGCTCTCAGTGCCCAGTTATAAACAGCCAGTACCTTGGCTGGTGACATTTCTCTTGTTTCTGCAGCTTCCCTTTCCTGCTTATGCTTTATACTGAAGCAAGGTCCTCTGATTGCAAGACTGGAGCCTTGACATCAGCATGCTTTCATTACCTTCTCATCCCAGATATGAAAAGAATGCACTGGTTTACAGTAATATTACATTCAGCGAGGGCTTTGTTTAGAGTCACTTGAAATTCTTCAAAGAGACCTTGTAAGAGGAGCGTTAAAATTGTAAGAAAAAGCTCAATGAAGAGCTTTTCCAGCCTGTATCAGCCAGCTTGTAAAAAAGAATATAAACACCCCCCTACACTTTCTGAAAAATAAAATGTTCTAGCTGCCAGCCTGAATGATAGGGACTAACAACAACAAAAATATTTATATTGCCTCTGCTCTCTTTTATAATCACCTCCAGAGCATAGTTTATGGAAGACGTTTTACACATTTTATATTTAACAGTGTGATCTTACAGTAATCTGTACTTAATAGCAAACAGGGAGTTTGACCACTGTCTGGCTGCTCAGTAGAGCCTTAACTGCTACGGCAAGTAATCCCCAGACACTGATCATGCATCATCTATAATGAAGCTTTTATATTCTTATTATAGTAATAAAGGACGATTTTTTGACATTTACTGCCAGAGAGGTTGGCCCCACCACAGGTAAATGTTACAGGTTTCCATTGGCGTCATGCTGGTGAGGAAAATACATAGTGACTTTATTTCTCAAACCCCATATATTCTGAAAAAGTTCCAAAATTTGATCCAATCTGGATTGCCCTACTTGGCCATTGCTTATACCAAGAATGAATCAAAACATCTAAGTAACTATTGATATACAACCCCCACCACATTTGAAGTCCATTCAAGTGTATTTTTTGTAGTTTCTGGATTTCAATTTAGACATATTTCAATAAAATTTTTATTACTGTTTATACAATAATTTTTTTTTGGGGGGTGGGGGGTGTGTGTCAGGTTTTGGGCTATTTTTGCCAAGTAAAATATCTGACTGGCATTACAGAGATCTTCACCAAAACGTGGATTGGAAGATTTGACCTACTGTTAATAGGCTTGATATTCTTGTTTTCTACTTGTGTAAATCTATGCCTTACTTAATTTTTTTACCAAAAATTTGGGCTAAGAGGAAATAGAATATTTTAGAAATTATTCTGTGACTTCACAGAAATGTTTAGATTAGTGATTTTCAGGGGGAGAGGGAAACAAAAGCATCTGAAATCAGTACAGAGAGGCAAGAAGGTGAGAATTTAGTTCAGCCCATTATGATGTTAAATTAAGGCCATGCCTTCCTCTCCCTGAAGTCAATTAAGCTGTAATCTTTCATCATTGTATCATTTTACAATCACAGAGCAGTTTGCATTTCTTTCTACCTTAAAAAATAGATCCTGGGTCATCATAATTATATGGACACATTGCACAAGGTCTTACAATCCCTCTTCCAAATAAAACCCTCCACTTTGACAGCGCTCCGTGTTCTGACAGGCACCTCGCTACACACAAAATGAAACGTGTGTGCAGAATCCTGCATGTGCCTTGTACAGCATGTGTGTTAAAGGAGGTGACAGTATGGAAGAGGATAACTGAAGCAGCTACTCCACACGGGACCCCTATGAATATTCATTTTGGAGCAGTCAGTCCTGTTAGGCTGCTACGCTACATTTTAAAGCAGTGATCAATAAACCTACTATAAATAAATAAACTACACATTTTTATTCCCGTTGAATATTCTAGTTGATTCAAGCAAATTAGTTACAGTGTGTGAAAACTCCCACCAGGAAAAGATGTTTAACTGGTTTTTTTTTATTGCAGTTTACTATATCTAGAAACATTTCTCACACTGATGATTTACCAGAACTTCAATTTACCTCTGAATTTTATACATGCAAACTAAAAGGGACAGCAGGGTTCTACTTTTAGAATTTTAGCACCATTAAATACCAACTAAAATTACCACACTTGCAGAAAAGGAGGATAAAAACATAGCAAACTCCTACTCTTAAATTCTGCTATACACTCAGAAAAGTAAATAAATACACTTTAAAACATGGAAGCATTTCCAATTAAAAATAATATTTACATTAAGATTGGAATCACATTTTCTCTCCAGTGAAACAAGGAAACTTGAAGAGACATCAGATATATTATAAACGTCCTTAAAAAACCCACCTACCTCAGGAAAACACAGATTACTACAAAATAAATTAATGCATTTTTCAGATCTTACTGTTTGTGGTTCTGAATGTGAAAGCTGTAAGCTGGAGAATGAGAAACTCCGAAGCTTTCATTTTACGAATTTTAGGTTTTTTTATGAGTTGTAGTTTTATTTTTTAAATGCAGGAAAACAACATTATTAATACAGGACACATATTTTTATAAAGTACAGACAAAAACTGTGTGCTGTCTTAATTTTCAGCTTAAATTTACAGACATGCTACATGGCAACAGTATTAGAGCAAAAAAAGGAGGGATACATTTTCCTATTCAATAAAAAGCCATGGAAGTTGCATGGGGTAGAGTCTCTAGGAAATCCACTCTTTCTTTGAAAAAATGTCATTGGTGAGATAGGAGATTGGCACCACAATGAGTAAAATATAGTGAGGGCTGATACGGACTGTCAGCTAGAATTTGGGTTAAGACACTGACTTTTGTCTGCATGATGCCTACCTTCCAAAGAAGATGGAAGATGCAAAACTGAAAGTTTCCTCTCTCTGGTTAATGTGGTCTATACAAGTGAATAATGTATAAGAAGATGTTCCCTTGATAATGTCACAATTATTCATTGTACAGCTATAAACTCAAATATTCACATTAACAGCTAGGTATTATTTTTCTTCTCTGAAATTAAGTGAGTGGCATCAGTGGTCATAAATGAGAGCATTCATCAAAGGCGTAGGCCATGGCAGGGGATTAAGTGAATGCTGATGAAGTGTCCAGATTCCCATAACTTGGAATGGGCTGCATTCAGCATTCCTTTATTATCCATCTGCCACATAACAAAAAGTCTCATATATTTAATGCAGGTTTGCCCTCGGCCACGTAATAGGATTAGGAATAATTTCTACAAATTTACAAAAACAAATCACATGGGAAGGCTTAGAATTTGCTAATAATTTCTCCATAGCTGGGAGATCAAAGGGATGTAAGAGTCCAGAGCCAGGCGGTAGTTTGACCCTGGCCAAGCTTTTTTAATGAAAGGGTTAATCTTCTCAGAGGTGACCATAGAGGAGCAAATAGTGTGACCAAAGGCAGATTCAGGCCTCCGAAAATAGGAAGAAAATCATCTGCAAAGTATGACAGCAAGAAAACATGTACAGAACAACAGTACATTTTCTGTCTGAAAAAATAAAATAAAACAGCAAACCACAACGAATTGTTTTTAAGCAAAGTGTGACTGGCAGGAGAGGGGGGTTTCGGTGTAGAAGGAGGAGTGCCATGTGGAGGAGAAGCAGCTTGCAGGGTGGACCAGAAATATTTCTGTTTCTTTCTGAATAACAGAGAATAGGCTGAATGCCTTCCATCTAAAAATACTCTCTATTGTCTTCAGGTGAAAACCATCTTCTCCAAATGCGTGTCAGAGCTTTGGTCGGTTGGTTGTTTTTGCCATATGCTTGTCCTGCTGTTTTTTTTTCAGAGAAAATACAGTGTAAATACACACTACCTCATAGGCGAGGACCTGAACAAGTTGTCCAGCGAAGCTTTTTCAGAAATGTTCTTGGTTTGATGCAACTCTTGGATAAAAATGTTGGCTTCTTGGAAGGCAACTCCATCTCTCAAATCAAATCAAGCATCCATATAAGAAAAGACAGAGGAATTAAAACAAACAAAAAAAAACAACAACAAAAAAAAAGGAAATGAAATTATGGTAGTGGGAGGGTGTGTGCCTATGTCTGTGTCTGTATTTTGGGGGTTTTTTATCCCTTAGCAATCACTAAGCCTGTCTACAAATTTTCACCCTGCTGGATTTCCTTTCCCACTCAATAAACTGCAAAGGAAGAATGCTAACATCAGCTGTAGGTGGCAGGTATTTTTATGTTTGCATCCTAAGTGGTTTTAATGAATTTTGGAAAGTACAATGAATTTTGGAAAGCTTTTTCAATTTAATAGAAATCATGTGATCATTCTCATTTTTGGTTCCTGACCTGTTGTAACAAGTATGAACACAATGCTTAGCTGTGGTTTTCTTTACTGGGCTACCCATCAAATAGCAGATCAAATAGTCTGATTTCAAGTAAATTAGTGAATAATTTATTACAGCTGCACAAAAGCCCAAGCAGACATCTGAGCCTAAGTGAAGATATTATTTCTTGTGTTTCTCTCCTTGGAAGAGAATTTTAGGCCAAAAGTTTACTTCGGCCTCACGATTAACTTCATATGAACCTGTATGTCCCACCACATTCTTGCATTAAATAAGAAAGCAGGAGTACTGATGACAGGGAAATATAAGGAGAAGATAATTCCCAGGAAAGAATGAAACATTTCCAGGCAGAGCATCTATGTTTGAACATGGGGACTGCTATGCACTTAGTGCACAAAAAAAAGGCCCAGAAACCTGAGGAAAAAGGTCAGATTAATATCCCTGGGGAGAAAACTTTTACTTTTCACAGACAGATTCCTATCAAGGTGGCTAGAAAAGGAGGATGCACTTTCACATATTATTAGACAGTTCAGCTCTTTCCAGGCTGTGACACAAGGAGATTTCCAAAAAGGATGCCAATGAGTATCTAAAATGGAAAAGGAACATTTTTTTGGAAGTATAAACTGGGCCGAGGTCACCAGATTTATTTCACTCGGCTTTCCAGGAAGTCAGCAGTTTATAATAACTTGATATTGCTACCACTATGGACTGAAATTAAACGTGGTGTAGATATAAGAGACTGTAAATTCTTTTCACTAGTTATCCCCACATTCTCTGTTTATTTTATATAGATCACGGTTCATTCCATCTCTCACACTTTAGGTAATTCCATTTAAGAGGCTGAAATCCAGACTAACTTTTTCTCTTTCCTGCACAGCAGTGCAACTCAGCCTTCTGATAAAAAATTGGTGTTTGATACTTCCACAGTGTGTAGAGGTATAAGTATCTTGTAAATAACTTCCAGGCAAGGCTTGAGGTTAATGTTTTGTGCCCCACAATCTCAAGTTGTGAGGGTCATAACAAAAAAATACCAACTACTATCATCCATCACAGATCAGAAACAGCAAAGGCTCAACAATTCCTGTTTCTTTAGTGACAACACACATATATAAACTCATGTGTGTATCAGAGAGGCAAAAGTTTTAAGTAATGACACTTACCTTTAGCGGGTATTTGGACCATCTTTAGATTAAAACCCCCAGCAGTTAAACAAATTTTAGGCATCTGGTTTTGCAGGCACTTGGCTGGCGGTTAACATGGCATGGTAAAGACACGAGTCCTCTGAAACTCTCGTGGAAATCAGAAGTTGGGTACTCTTAACTAACTCTTCTCTTTCAACTGAGGTTGCCAGCTACCTAAAAGAGGTAGCCAGGATAACTATCCAAATTTGAGCTGTGTGAAAGGACTCAGATTTTACACCGCCAGTGCCCCACTTCACCTTACCAAGTAGAGATCTTATGACAGCGTTCTTTACTGATGAGCGGCACAAATGCAAGAGTGTCCCCTCTGCCTTAGAATACTCCACAAACATGCTACTTATGAGTATTCTGGTAATTTGAGCCACAAATTAGTTTTACTATAGTTTGTAGAGTTTCATAAAATCAGCAAAGTGTCTGGAAATTGAACAATATATTCTTTTGTTGAATTTTCACATTACAGGAGATTCAGTCATACGACAAACCTGGATCTGACACAATTTTCAGACTCCTATCACTTTTATGACCATTTTAGCACAGAACAGCATTTTTAATACTGTGCAATATTAACCTGATAAGCTCTTTGAATCAGAAATGCAGACATACAACGTGCAGCTCAAACCACACTGTTGGGATTCAGCATCTGATTAAGACCCTGTGTTTCCTAGACATCAGGAATGTTCAGAGTTCTTGGCTACAGCCTTTTCCCAGCTGCATCTGGAAACCAGTTTTGCTTTTCAGTCTTAAGTAGCTGCTCGTTTAATGGTCACTAAGGTTGACCTTTATGTGTCACGGTGCCATTCAGCGGGATAAAGAATGAGATGCCTTTTTAGGAAATCATACTATGTGTTTACAAGCAGCTTCTTGACCTTAACCAAATGATTTGGGGAGCAGCAGATAACAATCTATTGTGCTTCTAACCGTCCTTCCTGCCAGACCTTTGAGTGCTATACTGCCCTCAAATGTAAGGTCATATCTCTGCCCTACACCTAAGGAACAATAGAGATTTTAATGGATGTTCAGAAATACACGGTGTCTCTGCTACAAACCAGGACTGTATCCTTCCCTCTTATGCAATGGGACAGAACAGATTTGTTGACTTCCTTCTTGTGAGTTCACGTACCAATTGGTAATACTTTCCTCTTGCTCCTTTCAACTGACAAATGGCCTTATCTGCATTTTTTACCTTCTCTAAGGAAGGGAAGAGTCCCAGCACTGCATGGAAACTAATGAGTTGAGAATTCTGTATTTTCACTGCATGTTGGAAATAAACATGATGAATAATGCCATCTTCCTTAACACAACTTGTTTGCACAGCTAAATGAATTGGAGATGGGAATACCAAGAAGTGCTCTTCAGCATCAGTATCCAAAAGCACTGTAGACCAGTCCTTATGTATCTTGGTATTTTTTCTCCATATATTTCCCCGTGAAGACTACTGAGATATCTATTAAATAACTTCAGAATAAACATCACCATC
>VZTA01008453.1:82815-219576 GCA_013398855.1 Mohoua ochrocephala | reverse complement strand
CCAGACTCGAGGTCCTCAGAAATCATTAAGATCTGGCTGGTGTCTCAGCCTATGGACTACAGGATAACAATTTACATAACAAAAAAACCCTGTCAGAGCTTAGAGAAAAAAAAGAATAGTCCTGCTCTTCTCAAGGTATTTTCTGAACAGAGAGCTACAGTTGCTTCATACTTCAATCATGAGTGAAAAACACATTTCTAAAATTGAAGAACAAATCACTCCAAACTTAAACCTTGTCTGAGACTTTCTGTTCATGTACGGACACTTTAAATGATAATGAGACTTCTGATACAATCTAATACTAACCACTGGTTTAGGAAATAATACTTCATGTCCCTAGAAATTCTCTCTCTCTTATAATCTAAAATAGTTCCTACTTCTTTAAAAGGCACAAGTAGAAAGGAAGACACAAAACTAGTACAAGGTTAACAGAACAAGTAACGAGGACGAGCACCTAATAATCAGTGACATCACCTTCAGGCCCGCTTTAGCAAGGGAGCAGGACTCCCCTCTCACCAATACTAATATACTAGAGCTTTGTCATACAGTTATTCACTTTGCAATCATGCCAAACAGCTCTGAAATTCATATGGCACTGTATGCAGTTTACTGCTCATAATTCCCTTTCGTTAGCTTTACCCAGTAAAGTGCTCAAAGCATTTTTTCCTGTTAGTAATAATACAAGTTCAGTTTTGAATTGTCAATTTAATCGTATTAGTCCAATTTAATTTACTCAAAATCAGTCCCTTTTTAGCAGTTTTCAGACTGAATAACACTGACTAAAACTATGAAACAGAAGATTTTCTTTCTTGGAGAAGTTTAACAGTGGAGTGATCACTGCCTAATGGCTGTGAATTTTACTATTTCTCTTTGTCCGTGACATTTTACATTTTGCATAAAGTGCAAACCATCCACATCTCGCAAATACAGTGCAATGTAACACTGCATGAATTGCACAAACTACAGCCCCATAGTGATCCACTGCACAAGGCTGTGCTCTCTGGTCATCTGCTTGAGAAGGCTGAGAGCTGCCGAAAGCATGTGAGATAGAGAAATACAAGCAGTGCATAAATGCTGCCTATGCAGTAACTGCAGCTCGTCTTCTGTGAACTTGGATGCCTTAAAGCAGCCGGTGGGAATGCCTTAAGTGAATATGGCTAACTCCCATATAAGCCCAGTCTCCGTTTTTCTGGTTAATGGAGCAACTGTAATAGATGCATATGCAGTGTTCTAACTGCTCATGAGTTAGCCAGCGCTACAATAAGCTCATCCTATGCTATGTTGGGGTGGCTTTGCCTGGTGCTTCCTGTTACTGGAATGTGTGGAAGAGCAATGTAGGCTGGATTTCCATGCTTTAGCATGGTACCAAGGGTTGAAGGGTTCACTTGGTTTATCCCTGTGTGGTACGAGAACAGCCACACCACTTCTAGTGACAAGCTGTCCCTGGAAGTAATACAGAGTCTTCCATATAGTATCACACCTGACATCACAAACTCCTGCAAACTAAGTTGCATCTGCAATTCTAACACTATCTGCAAGACAGATAATCCCAGTACTGTTAATTAAGAGTTAATAATACTGAAAGCCTGTAAGAGGCTGAATACATTTACATTGGATTTTAAAACTGCCAAAATGCCTTAGGAACATAAGCCTCACTGATCATTCAGCTCCCTGTTTTTGTAGCAGTTTTTGACTGGTATGTGCGGGCGTATCAGATCAAACCCCCACTGTTATGTCAGAAAAGAAAGCACTAACTGACATCAGTGAGACACGAGGAGAGAATATCACAGCAGAGATGAGTGTACCGCTTCTCCTCTGACATCAAACTTTCACTAGCTTCATACTGACTACACTGAAATTACTCCAGTTGCACACCGATATGAGTAATACGATGATCTGAAACCACACAAATGATGCAAATTAGGGGAGGAAAATAACGTGGGGGAAAAAGATCCAATGTGAACACAACACTAAACCTTGCATTTTTATCTCAGGAGAGGCTTGAGTAGGGCTGGTCATCCATTTCTTTGATAGCTGGTTACTTAGGTCCTCTCCTAGCTGACAGCTGCACTGCAGATTTTGCACAGACTCTGAAACCTTTGTGATATTTCAGCCATTCTAGCAAATTCACATTTTCGATAATAAATAATGTAACCCTATAAAGTCACCTGAACACCCTGAGAGAATTATAGCCTTTATTATGTACAATTGGGGGTATATTAATCCTTACATTGAAAGATTTTTTTAGTGACCTGTCGGAAAGTTAGATAAATTATCAGAAATAGCCAAGTCAAATTGCACTAAATGTTCTTTAGTAGAACCATCGAAATGCCCTCTGCAAAATATAGGATTGTTTAGTTAGAGGAAGAGAATCCAGGGACAGACAGACATGATCATTTTTTGTGGCATAGCTCTGAGGCTGATTACTTGAGTCAAGTGACCAATCTGGGAACTGCGAACCTCTGGACAGTCATTTTTTTGCTATTACTAGTGGCTGTTTTAACCTACTCACCTATTAATCTACCATGTATTTTCACTTGATTTATGGAACTTTCTTTATAAGTAACATTTGGTAGAATGGTACCTTTAGTCATTCAAAACAAGTCCTTTGCCTAAATCCATCAGAACACTTGGGTAATGGCAGCATTTCCAAGCAACAGAAAAAAAGGAGGAGGGGAGGAAGCTCGTTTAACGCAAATATTGCAATATAATTGAAATTATATTAAAAAAACTAAATGACTTTTGTGAACTTGTTTAAAAGGGTCAAAAATGTGTTTGAGCTGTACAAGATTAACCTTTACTCATTTGGGAAAATGCAGACTTCAACAGCATTCCTCTGCAGTGGTTGCACTTGCTAAAAGTTTAAAACAGTAATTTTTTCCCAAGAAAGGTCATCTTGAGCTAAAATGTCAAATAAATTATTTAGATTACTGAATTAGAAAAGTGAGGATCTGACAGGCTGAATTTTTTATGCACATTAGCCACAGTCAGGGTCTCTATATGCTCTTTCTATTAAGTGCACCCTCTCTTCCCTTATTAAGAATCTCTCCATTTATTCCAATATATTCTCCTTAAGATGTATCTTTGCATCTAAATAGCTGATCCAATTTGCTTCTTACTTATATAAAACAGGAAGCACTTTATTTGACTGTTGCTCAGCATTTTTCCAGCATAAAGCTGAGCTAAGAAAGAGATCCTTGCCATTACTTTGTAGGGGAAAATAAGTGTCCAAAAATTAATCTTCAAAGCCTCCATGTAACTATTAAATCCTAGATTCTAGCCAAAGAAATATTTTAAGAAGAAGGAATATTTTGAAGGATAGAAAATGAAAGGATTGAACTGAAAAGGGAGTAACTTTTAAGTAGATAATATTCACAGTTATGTCCCTGTCTTGAAAAAAGTTATCTTTGCATGTAGCTGCTCACACACAGGTTTCCCCCACAGGTTCACATCCATGTTTCCCATTTTTCCTAGCATTCATACTGCTGATAATTATTGGAGGAAGCACAAGAGCCTTGTCCAATCATGGTCCCATATGATTCAGTCAAATGACAATAAAAGTAAAAGCTTAGTTTTCCAAACCCAGTATTTGCTCAGCACTCTGTAAAACAATTCTACATTATTAATAAGCTCCTCCTAATTTGACTTCTGCTGTGATTTTTTCCTCCACAGACTATCTATGTTGTGGAACAGGTTAAGTGCTCATCCTGAGCAGCCAGTCCAAATGCTGGAGGTGTGGAGCCTGAAGAAAGGTAAGATTTTTCAACTTGCCAGCAAAAATAGCCTCCCCCAGTCCTTTCAAAGTCCAGCACACAAGGTGCCGAACCTCACTGCTCACTTTGTTAATATGCCAATACTCCTGAGTAGAATGGTCTCACAGCAAGCTCCTGTGTGAGCCTTACAGTGCATGCAGTTGAGGTTTGAGACTATAAGTACAGAGGCAGTGCGGCTGCTTGGGAACCTGCAAGGCAATACTGGGGCCTCAGCAGTGATCCACTCAGCAGCCTCATCTCATTCCTTTCGTGGCTGTCCAATGGCTGTCTCCCCCTTGCATCACTGCATAGGGGAGAGCCCTAGCTAAGCACAGCTGCACATCCGGGGAAGAACTGAAAGGACAACACCTGTGTTAATGCACATGAGAAGTTCAGGTAAAACGAGAGTGTCTGTGTGAGGAATTTTGTCGTGTACAATTACACGTAATCAAATGCCTTTAAACAAGATGATGGCAGGAAGAGCTGCCCTCATGCATTTATGAATTACATACTTTTTCATTTTTAAATGCCTGAGAGTTTTGTGTTTGTTTTGCATATAAAACACCTGGCATGTGCAGGACAAGCTTCCCATAGCCCTAACCTGAGACTGACCTGTTTTAACTTTCTGTCTTGAAATGGCACCAAAAGTACTCAGTCATTTGTGCATCATTGAGAAGAGGGATTTAGTGATAAGACAACCATAGACCTTACTCCTTGGTGATTCCTTCTTTGACAGGGTAAATCCCAGAGAAAAACAGTATTAATAGAGCATGACGTTTTGAAGAATAGAGCCCTAACTGTTAACATTTCTGTTGTCAAGCCAGGTATTATGCTATGATAAAGAAAAAGAAATATTAAAAGAATTGTGAAAAGCTCTTTGGAATTAAGTTTCTTGCTGCTGCATTACCGTAAAGGCTATTAGTACCTCTCCCACTCAGGGGTCTTTCATCTTTCCTGATATGAATTCTTCTTTTCTGGACTTGTTCATAATTTACCTTTGTCAGGCCAACAAAGTAAAAATTGTTATTTGTCATAGTCTAAAATACTCAAGGTTCCTTTAAAGGTCTAAATTTAGGCAGAAACCATTTCTTTTTTGAAAATGTTTGCACACTCTACTCACCTCTGATTACAGCATTTGCAATATGAGGTAAAACACAATGGGGAGAAGTGGAAATAATATATTGGACTTCAATTTGCAAATTAACTAACAGAAGAAAGATTTTTAAAGAGTTCTTAGACAGGTAGAGCAAGTTGGAAAGCTGAATCTTGAAAATATGAGGTAGGCTGGTAAATCATCTTTGTAAGGGTTTTCACAAGCAGCTTGAATAGATCTTGAAGTCAGCTTTTGATTGTCTTTGTTGTGTGAAATACCCATCATCTGTACAGTTTAATTTTTCATCTATTTCCTAAGGTAAAATTAAGTAGGATCATGACCATTGACACAATCAAAATAAATATACTAGGTTTTTTTGTTGCTTTTTGCTTCTTCTCCCCCTCTACCCCCGCCACCCCTTTCATTCATAATGGTTATGGATATGCTCTGATCTACAGTATTTGAGAACATTTCTTTGCTTCCTCTTCTCAGTGATTTATGTGCTTCTTGATGCTAACATTTTGGGACTAAAATGATTCTGCAAACACAAGTCATACTGATAAAAGCCTTGTGATAGAAATGTATTTTGCCCTATCTTGCAGCACAGTGCAACACTGGTGAAGCATTTCCCTAGTTGTTTTCAGGAGAAGCTTTATGTCCAAAGGGCGCCTCAGTTTCGTCTGTGTAACAAGGCTGCTTCCAAAGAGACAGCACAGACTGAACTGAGACCTGATTTATTGACTTACTAAGATGGTCATTTTTGCTCTAAGGAAAAATCTGCCTAAGAGAACTGACTTGATAGATTGCTATTTTATTTTGCTTCAACAATTTAAATTAAACTAGTACCAAAGTTCTGTGTGTCAGGCCTCTAAATTCCTTTTCAAATTAACACTGAAAAGAAAATCCATCTATCCATATATATGTAAATATGCAAAGCCAGCTGCCAAACAGTGACATTATCCACGGGTTCCTGTGGGCTCGCAATAGAAATGAATGGGAAACTCTTCTAATAGTGCCAGGCTTGTATGATATTTTTGCAATAGGTGAGAAAAAGCAGCATCGTTCCAGAAAAAAAGGAAGAGCATTTACCAATTGGAACATGGGCAGATGTCACTGATAGCAGATGGTTTTAAAACTCGCATTTTAAGACAGCAGCTGCCTGTCTGTGTTATATTTAAAAGGGCTACCCTTGGTTGGAATATTGGATTAAATGCTTTTGTAAGAAGGCAACCTTAGCAGTATAAAAAAGCAAAAAAAATTAGACAGATATAACATCAGATATTCTATGGCATCCCTCCCAAAGCTTTACTAGATAAAATATCAAAACGAGAGAAAGACCATTGTGTCAAAGTTTGTACAAAGAGCAGAGACCTACTTGCTCTGAATATTTTTAAGTGCTAAGTCAGTATGACTCCACAATGCTGTCTTAATTCAAGAGTATTCTAGGACTCTTTCAAGAAAAAAATGGGCATATTAAAGAAGAAGTCCTCACTGAAACCTTTTCCAGTCGTATAAAGAAGAGGAAGAAAACAAAATCCTTCCTGAGGTGGAATAATCCCATCCAACAGTATATGTTTCAGACTTACTAGCAATGCAGTAGTATTCTGGGGGCTCTGATGGACAACAACCTGGACATGAAACAGGCACGTGCCCTTGAGGTGATACCACTAACCACTGACAGGGTTTTGTGGGCAAGAATGTAGTCAGCGGGCCAAAGAGGTAATTCTGGCATCCATGGGGCTGAACCTGGAGTGCAGCATCCTGTTCTGTTCCCTTGAGGGTGAGAAACTGGAGAGAGTCCAGCAGAATGCCACCAAGACAGGTATGAGACTGGAGCACATGACATACACACACACATATGAATGATTTGTACAAACATACAGAGAAGCTGAGGCAACTTTGTTCAACTTGCGGGCGAGAGGCTGACTGGCTTCTGTGTGCAGTCTTTTGTGCCTTGTGGGGGGTTATGGAGAAAAGGAAGTAAAACTCTTCTCCGAGGAGAGAGGTATGCATGCAAAGGCAAATCACAGCGACTGGCAGCAGTAGCAGGATGAATTCATATTGGATATTGGGGGGAAATAAAATAAACCCTCAGTAAGAGAAGTGAAGCACTGAAACAGGTTGTACAGAGAGGTTGAGCAAATCCCATCCTTGGGAAGGTTCAAAACTTGACTTTTGAAACTGCTTTTAATAGTCCCAGTATGTAATTGACTTTCCAGATCAGAAGGAATTACCATCTTTAAATACTTGGATCTTCACTATACCAGGTGATGATTTTAACCTCTATCTGGGCCTTCTATTTTTTACTTGCCTTCTGTCCTTGTCTAACTTCTTTCGCCATTCGTTTTCTTTTGAAGTAGTCTAAAATTTTTTTTCACCAGATCACAAGACAGAATTCCTACATAACTGACTTTGACATTTGTTTATCATGAAGTATGGTTAATAAACATAATAAATCTTGAACTCAGACAGACAGGTTTGGTTATCCAAAGCAAATCTTCCACATAGTTCCAGCAAGACCCCGTAGCAAAATATGCAGAAAAAATACTGGTATCAGAGTTTCTGAACCATCAGAAGTGGAAATAATTATTTAAGCTTAAGTGCAATAAATTTAATAAGTGTTTCAGTACTCTCCCAAGTAACAATGACATTTCAATGAGAAAAATCTTACTAAGTTGGCTCTCCTGTTGCAATTCAGAACATTTTCTTCATTTTAACACTTGCACTGTCTTGTATTTTTAAAAGAAGTTTTTTGAAATCTTCACTTGGAAACCTAAAATTCTTTAAGCTCAGCTGTGTATGTCAGAATTCTTAATGTTGTACTCCATGTGGCCGGATTATCCAAATACCTGTAGATCAGCAGGAAAAGTTGATGCCTATTCAGCTTTTGATGTCAACATTATCGTACTAAAAATGCGTGTCATTTAGCCAGAGAAAAGTACTTCCATGGAAATTTGCTCGTTGTCCTCATAGGCTACTAAAAAATTTAAAATACATAAAGCATCTGGCTTTGGTTTCTGAATCTGGCATGATATACCAGTCAACAACTTGCTTTCCGATTTGTATTTTTCAGCAGAGAATGGACCTTATTTTAAGAATATCTCAACCAGATTTTTGTAGAATGCTCACATGCATTGATGCAGGCATATTTAACATATCATGCAGACAAAATGTTCTTCATCTATGAAAAAAATCCCTATAGTCCTTTTGAACTTTGCTCTGGAGAACAGAATTTGGCCTCTGCTTTTATGTGTGTTTCTTGGTTACAATTATAATCATAATTAAATCACTACCTAGATAGAAATGCCGTAAGTGAACATATCCCTTACATTTTTCTATTAAATGGCAAGTACATTTCTGAACACAAACATGGGTCCCTAATGTCCAGTTAGCGGTATAAACCTCTTACACAGCTTGGCTGGCATATGACTTGAACAATGGATTTCGAATTCTACATAATTCCTTTTTTTTTTCCAAAGGCTAATTAAAATCAATTCCATGGCATTTCTCCGCCGTTAGAAAAGATGCCACTGGTAGATGTTTCAATCATTAGCAATATGGTGCTTCTGGATTAAAAACAAATTTCCAAATAACATAGCAATGACAGTTAGTCTATGATAATCCATGCAACTGTTAACGAAGAGAACCTGTTCTGCCTCTATACCTGAATATTTATTGATGCCATCTGAAAATAGAGATGTCAAAAAGCGGTATTCTTTTTTATATTTTAAAGTGATGTTCATTGCTTTTAGTTATGCAAATTTAATAATTTTCTGAATGCCACAAAGGATTCAGACTTTAAAAATATGGGCTTTCATAATTGTTATAAATATGAAACATTTCAGAATTTAGTTCTAGAGATAAAATACTCTCATACACTCTGGCTACATCTAGAGACACTCAAACTTTGTTTGAACGTAGCCCCAGTGATCAGCTCTGGAGTGTTTTAAGTTAGGCTGACTGACTTAAATTCTACACGTGGTTTACACAATGTAAGCCTAGTCTGGGGTCAGCATCAAAACATTTCTGAAAGCTCATAGAACCCAATGTGCAACCATTAGACCAAATGGAACCAAAATCCAGTCCTCATTGAAGGTCAATGAGCTTTGTGACTGAAACAGCCAAAGTGAGGATTTTACTTCAGGAATTTGAAAAACAGTGATGTTAATGAAAAGTAAGCAAGAAAGAAGATTTTAATAAGCATTTTGGAGAGAAGAAGCCTGATTAGTAGAAAGGGGTATTTGTAATTGAACAAGAGTCAGTGCAGCAGAGATATCACAGCCTAAACTCGCTTTCCCTTTGTGCCTTTTTTGCAGTAGGGTTGCTTTTTTGCCTAGCCTTTGAGAAGGAGCTGCCATTACCTTTCATGAGGAATTACTGTAGTTAGAAACACAGCTGAAACAAAATCTTATTTTTTCTGAGTTAAACAACTGTAAATGTATTTGGTGCATGCATAGAAGTAAATGTTCTTTTTCTGACTGATTTGTCACAAGAACTTGTATCTGAGTCCCTTACTCCTTAAATAACTGGATTATTGGTTATTATGAGTTGTTGCATCTTATCCCCACCTAAAGAAGCCTTCCCAACCAAATCATAATCGAATTTAATGGATTCCCATCAACTATACCTGAGATACATCAGTGTTTTTCACTAAAAAGAAAAATATTATCACATGATTCATAGCTAGCTCTTTTGATAAAAACAAACAAAAATATCTGGTGTTCTCCCAATAATTTCTTGCTGATTAGTACATTTGTCAGTATCTATATTCATGAGTAGCATGAAAAATCCACAGCTTTTCATTAAAAATAAGAATGAAAAAGAAAAAATTTAGAAAAGTTTAACAAATTATTTTAGGTAGATGTAATATATTAGTGATGGCATATTTGAGACAAACTTGTGGATTTTACATCCTTTCTTAAATGGCTACTACCACTCTCTCTTGTGTGATGGACATAGTCTTTATAGACTAGGACTTATTTCATAGGGTAGTTTTCTAAATGAATTATGGAAGCTGCATCAAATGTATTGCTGAAATGAAGTCAGATGGAAATCTCTGCTCTGCCCTTATCCACTGAGCAAGTTACTTCGTCACTGATGGCAATCAGTTGATCAAACATTTGCCACTGGCAACCCCACATTGTGTCTTCCCAATTGTCTTGTCTTTCACATTCATGGCAACAGCTTCCATGAGGGCCTATTTCATAACGTGTCCTGGGATTATGTGTCTTGGGACTGACTTGAAGCTGACTCCTTTGTTGATTCCCAGATCTTCTTTCTGGGAGGTGGGTATATATTTGTGCTTTTCCAATCATGGAGAACTTGACCTGTTCTCCATGACCTTTCAAAGGTGAAACAGAAGAACTTTGCTGTGCTTTTGGTCAACTTTCTGACCACCCTGATACCCATCCCACCAGGTTGCATTGACTTACATATGTCCAAAAACTGCAGATAGCTCTTAACTCTCTTCTTCACTCACTGGTTCACTGTTTGCTTTGTTGTTGCTTCTTGGCACTGAGACTTGGGGGCTGACTTTACCCTTGAACACCAAAGCACAGAAAGCATTTAGTATTTCAGCTTTTTCTGTATCATATTTAATTGACCTGTCAGCTTATACTAACTTGTTCAGCCGTGGACCCACATCTTGTACTTCTGCTTGCTGCTCACATACTAATGCCTTCTTTGTTATTCCTGGCCTCTTTTGCCAGTTTGAGTTCCAGCCAAACTTTTGCCTCTCCCACAACTTCAAGCAACATTTCTATGTTCCTCTCTGGGTGCTTGTCCCAGACTCACTGCTCAATACCTTACATTGGTATCCATAACTGATACCTGTCTTTGATTTCTCATATTTTCAAAAAATGTTAAGAATGAGTAAAATTCACAGTAATGATATCAATTCAAAAATTCAAAACAGCAGTAAGTGAGTTATTGCTGTGTCCATTATCTTTTAGGTTCCTTCCTGTGCATTTGATAAACTGTTTATGAGTTATTTTGACACTGTTAGGGAAGTTAAAAAGGAACACCTTGTAGCATTATAGAGGTGTGTTTCAAAGTTCTACCTATTTTAAGATAGAAGGAAATTTTAACACGAGTCCACGGTTAATTAAGCTGCTACTACAAAAGATTGCATACGTACATAATGAATGCTGAAAGGATTGTGTGTGCTTGTGTATAGAAAGTGAGTATTTCTATGAATAGTACATAGACATAAAGCTATAGACATAAAGAAATGAGAGAATTTTTATATAGGCATCTTTGAAGAGACAGCACGAGAAAAAGCAACGAGAGGCATTTGATGTGGGCTGGCGAGGAACACGGAAAGTGTGCTCTGTGAAACGTGCACGTGCACATGCAAAGCGTACATTTGTTAGGGACACAAGTGCGTATGCCTGGAGACATTTATAGAGAAGAGTATTTTTATAGTGTGCATCTGTGTGAGGGAATTTGGGCATGGAGTTATAAGTCTGTTTATGTATAGATAAAAGGAGAATATACGGATTTATTTATAAGTTAGGGCAGTGGGTATAAGCGAGGTGATATCAACGTTCACTTCACATACATATTTACAATGAACGAACCTATAGTTTTAATTGGAGGGATTCATCCGTAAGAAGCTTTGTTTGGTAGAAAAGTGAGAAAACAAAGTGGGAAAAAAGGGAAAGAAATAAAGATAATGAACTACACACTAAGATATAATAAAAAATTCCTTATGTTCCCATGATAAATATTTTCACACTTTCAGTGTATCACTTGGAAAAGTGTCATTATTTTCTCTATTGATAGAACTAAGTTTAGTTAGTATTTATGTGCCCAGCAAGACAAAAAAACACTGGTTATGTTTCCTGTTGTTTACTGTAAATATTTTTAAACAGTAGCCCCACTTTGCCAAACAATTATTTTTGAAAAATCTATCAGTTCCTAAGAAACTTTGCAGGGATGGAAGAGTCGGTATATTTTTCTTTTTTGTGTGCTTCCTTGTAAAAATCTTATTCTGTCATAGACCTGTACTATTAAATAGCTTGCAGCACTGATTATTACTTCTGCTTTGAGTGGCACTTCCCACCCTACCAGTCATTATCAAAAGAGACTTTGCTGCTAATTTCCTGGAAGATTCAAATGCTTCTATTTCAAGGTCATCTCGAAGGATAGTTTAAAGAGCTTTTTCTGTAAAATATGTATATTTACAAGAGCACGCATAAATGGTCACCAGGGAAGATAAGCTATCAGAGAGTAAAGAGATGTCTTTCCTTATACAGTTCACACACCAGTGAAGCAGATAAAATTGGTTTTGTACCCAGCCTATGAATACAGTGTTAGGAACTCTGTCCTGAAAATTGATCTACTGAGATAAAATTCAATGCATCTCTTTTCATAAATATCTAACAGTGACATCAAAATTCTACTGCTCTTGCCTGAATAACCATCTACCTGTCGTTCCAGCAGGTAGCAGGAGTGACTTCACTCGTGTGCTCAAGAGACACGGAA
Source organism: Mohoua ochrocephala (assembly GCA_013398855.1). Classification (NCBI taxonomy): domain Eukaryota; kingdom Metazoa; phylum Chordata; class Aves; order Passeriformes; family Acanthizidae; genus Mohoua; species Mohoua ochrocephala. The sequence goes on along the minus strand of VZTA01008453.1, from coordinate 207,246 downwards.
ACAGGCTGCATCTGTAGGTAATTAGAGCCTTAGTTTTAGTGCACAAAGATGTAAGTCCAAGTTTACAGTTATTAAAGTCAGATGCATGACTGATTATGAAATATTAAGATTAAATCTGCATTTATTTTTAATAACAAAGTGATCCACTATTCATTATATTGTCTTTTTTCAAGTTCTTCCATGCAGCTTTGTATTCCTGGTCTTGTCTTCCTTCTCACTAGTGCATAAAAAATACTGGCACACTACACCTCCTTAGAAACAACCAGGCTGTAACATCACCAAGGCTCACTTTTGCTCTGTTAGTTCACTCTGTGGTCATGATCCACCTGCACATCCTTAGCATCAGTGTTATATGACACTTTCATATGGGCATAATTGTGCATATGGGCTTTAGTGTTCTTAAAATATACGGTCAGCCCAGTAGCACACAAAATCAGATGTGGGCATGAGCAGGCATGTAAGGACTACTCACAGCTGGAAAGGGCTCAGAACCTTGTTAGCTGGTACACAACTATCAGCAATTTTAACGTATTATTGGAAAAACAGAAATCACATTGCAGTGGCTGTCATGTGGCATCTCCTACAATTTTCCCTTAGAGATACCATTCACCTCTCTTCACATTATGCTTTAGGTAATACAGAAACTCCTAAAGTAAAAGGCAAATACGTGAGAATTTGGAAAATACACTAGTCGGTATAACTGAGCCAGTTGCTGCTAGATCAACAGCTAAAAATCCTGCTTACTTCAACAGGAATGAATGCAGGCCCCTTATTTCACAAAAAATCATAACTAGATGTGATCATTATGATGAAGGCAGCCAAAAATCTCTGTTTACATGTAATTTAATATCCTAAAAACAGCCAAGGTGCAACACATTCCTTTAGAAAAAACCCTAACAATTTCACTTTTGCTTTATTTTTCCCAGTGTGTCACAAGTAAAAAAGAATTTAAAATATAATTTTAATTCTATTTTATTTCTGTCTAGTGGACATCTCATGTCAAAACACAAGTTAAGTGAAAGTGCCCAAATCTAGTTCAAAGATGATGTGCTGTAATGATTAAAACGAAGGGGAAAAAAAAATAATAAAAACCCACTTATTTTCTTCTGCTAGTATAGTTAGCAATTTGGTGGAAAAACTCTATGGAAAACTTACTCAAGCTTTTGTGATAATGCTGGACAAAACCAGCTTAGCTGTTTCTTTGCTCAAACCACCTTAGGAATCAACTCGCTGGAAGAATAGAGCTTTAAGAACACACCCCCGCATGGATGCTTGGGAAGGGCCAGTTCAGTCCTTTATGCACCGGAGGGAACCTGCGTGGGGAATGAAAAGGTGATCCCACAGTCCTGTTGACGGTGTGCTGGATTCGAGATGGGTGGTATAAACAGAAATGCCTTCTACTGCGTGAAACAGAAGGATGGATATTTCCTGGTGAGGAATCATTCCATTTCCTTTAATAACACGTCGATTAAAATTTCTGCCTAAATGCAGCAGAGCCGGAAATAAGGCATTTTATAAATCAGGCTTAGAAAAATAAGTATTTGGAAAGTGTAGTCCATAATCCTGATGAAATTGTACGGTAGTCACAGAGCTTTTTTCAGAGGGTGATTTGTCTATTAATAAAACATGGTAAACACATATTATGACCATCATCTCACACTCACTATGAAACATCTCAGTGTCAACTTTCAAAATATCGTTCCCTCATTTGACTGATTTTGAAAGACGATTCCTTTACAACACTGATTTCAGCTTCTAAACTATTTGCATGCATTATTATTCCATTTGAAAAGGCCACTCTCTTTTTTCAAGAGGCCACTTCAAAAGTGTGACAGAATTGGGCTCTTGCACAGCACATGCACAGAAGTATTTGTGTCCCTATAAAAGCGAAAGATAAACCAATCCTTGAAAGAATAGATATTTTTCTCTAATCAATGTTTCAACAGTATTTCAAAATGCTTACTGGGAAAGATTTTAAAATTCAAAGTTTTTTAATCTGAATAATTGTATTAATTTTAACATGTTTGAAAAACACTCGCTTCCTTATAAGAACTTGTTTAGACATTTCCATTTGGTGCTTTGTTGAACAGAGGCTCTCTAAAATAATTTATGGCTGATTCCTCATGTGTTGCTGATTCACTTCATCACGGAAAGGAATTTAAAACTCATGCAAGCAATTGAGCTACAGAACAGGAAGACAGAGGCAGAAGAAACCTTAACTATCTTCTCTCATTTAGATATCCACTAACTCTTGTATCTAGATTCACTTACTCAAACTTAAGGCTTGTGGTCTTGTTTAATACCAGCCAGTAATAAAGAGCTCTTCAGTGAAATACAGCTATATTCCTCTATTAACTGCAGCTCTTGAAGCAGTCATTGTGGAAAGGGAAGTCTAAACCCTTCAATGTCAAGGCATTTAGAGGCACTCTGGCATCAATCAAGGTCTGCGTCCAGTAAGTGCCTGCTTACATTTACATGAAATATTCATACAGCTTTCAGTTTTGTTTTTCTCTCTCCTAATCATCACTTTTAGGAAGAAACTACAATCATCACAGTTAAGGGAGGGTGTTATGGGACGTGTAGCACCTTTCAATGTCAGACTTCCCGCAGATAACTAGCTCTGTAATGAGGCAGCACACTGTACAGACTACCAAAGGTCTTCCTCACAAAGCCTAGCCTTGTTATCGTGCACTATTCATCTTCAAGTACACAACTTAAAGCAAATTAAAGTAATTAATTAGCCATAAAAGATGTGCCAAAAAGTGATTTCAAATCTTGAAAAATATTTAACATTGCCTTTAAGTGAACAAGGTTTCCCCTCCCACACGCACGTGTCCTCCAAACACAGTGTTCGGGTCTTCCACTACGCTCTTTTAATTGTAGAAGCACACACGGAATGCTTTTAGACTGAGAGTGATTTATTCTTTTCATATTTTTCTGGTGCTTTTCATATGACTATACAGAACTTGGAAAATGTCAGGCGCTATACCCTGTGAATTATTATTATCCATGTTTTGCCAGAGACCATCACTAGTCTTTTTCCCACCTTAAATATCACATCAACAAGTCCGTAGTAGTATATATAACATCGCCGACAGTTCAGAATACAGTAAATACATTTTTTATTTTTAAGCAAAATAACAACATTTGGACTTACTTAGGAGTTTGGGCCAAACGGAAACTGGGCATTACCTTCTGAATGAAGTATAAACAGCATTTCTCGTTACCCTTTATTTAGCCTCAGAGCAAATTTGTTTACTTCATCACCGATCGTAGCAGCACCTATAGTTTTCTTTATTATCGGACTTTTAATATCAGAAATTAATGTCTTATAAAAACTACTAAAAAATAATGGCTTTAACTATTGTGATTTTGCTGCAGAAATAAGAACAGATCATACAATACTAATAAAATGGAAAAATATAAAAGCATATCTAGTGCAGCTGATGCTGGAATTACACATGCAAAATGACATTCAATTATTTAACTCGCAGTGTGTACAATTATATTTTAAAAAAACCTTAGTATTTATCATAATGTGTAGTATTATATGTCTTAAAAAAATCTAAGATTACCAAGAAGAATAAGAAAAACAAAGTTTGCATGATTAGCACATCACATACTAAAATATTCAGGTTTTTTCTCAGCATCTTCCTCTTCTCTCCCTTTAAACGTTCATACAGCAAACTAACAGCATTTGCATTATACTCTCATGTTGAGTCTGCTGGCATCATCAGTTTTGATTTTTCTCAAAGGAATCTGGATTCTCTAATAAATTACTATGCCAAAATTGAAGCTGATTGCCTAAAAATTGAATATAAATGGCAAAGTACTGAAACCTAGGAAAACATCCAAAAATGTCAATGTATTTGTTATTTTTAAAAAGCTCAACATATTTGTTTACTTTTAAAACAGTTAAAATCAAAGTTATCCTCTTTTATTATATTCCCTAAGTAATAATAAAAATAGAAAACCATGATCACATTGTGCACATGGGAAAAGAAAAAGGCAACTCTGAGTATCTGTTCATCTAAAGATTATAGCATAGGTAATCAAAAACAATTTGAAACAATTTGGGCCGATAATCTTCATTTACCTCAAATAAAGACAGTTATACTTAAAAACAAAGAATACAATTGTACTGTTGCTGAACATAAAAGCACCTACTCTACAAACCCACAAGACATTCTTTGTCATTCCTCTGCCTCTCTACTTGGGAAAACCCATATTATAAGAACAAACTAGACCTTGAAATACAGGTGTTCTTTCATTTTTCCTTGATTTGGAATGAAATACACTTCAATTTTTGTTCATTTTTTTAAAAAAGGGGAAAGACAGAACCTACTGACATGAAGCTGTGTAGGCAAGACACATTCACAGCTAATTTATAACAGTGAGTAAAGATTGCACGGTATCTGACTCAGAACAGAAACTGAAAAATCTTCCCTGAGGAAGCCTTGCTGAGTTTTAAGAAATAATTCATGGTAGACTTATGGAAGATATTGTGAGCAGTATAAGCAGCCCTGTTTTATAATACACTTTTCTAACTACAATGTTTCTGGACTAGCATCAGATGCTGTGGTGTGCAGAGATCCTCCCAGGAGCTGCTGATGGCCCTTGATTACTACCAAATTTAGTGAAATCAAAGATACTCATCACATTCCTAGTTTCAATCTGCTAATGTATGAAGCATTCTTTTTCTGCCATTTTCTTATCAGCATTGCAATATATTAGTTATGATAGTAATCTAAAGTGTATTCTTGTATGTACACTGTCGCAATAAAATCTTGTCATTAGTTGCAGCATTTTGTGCTTTCTAATTCTGCTTTATGTCAATAGTATTTCTAAATGTTCAAGGTCTTGATAGATAAGATAATAAAAAAATATGTCTGTGTTGAATGGTATAAATAGAACATAGACAAATGAAAATTATCCAGAGGCTATTTGGGATTCAAACATCCTTTAAACAGAATTTAGCATTAAATTGCAGCTTTTAGCGAACTTTAAAAAAACCCCAAACAAACCCCTGAATTTAATATAAGCTACTTACAAACCCAGTTGCATTCATCTCTAGTACTACCCAGCTTGAATAAATCAAGTCCTCAGGATGGAAATGCAGTATTTCTCTGACTCACAAAGTGGCATAATCCATTAGTCACCTCTTTGCACGTAAGCTTGGGTAGATGTTCAAAGTTGAGTTCTGGTTTTTGGTCTGACAATAGCTATTGAATTTTTATTTGAACATTTCAAATGACTAATAGATTTCTGCTGCTTTTTGGAGACTTTTTTGGGTTCTCTGAGGTGATTTCAGAATGGCATGCGATCAGTTGTGGTTTGGTTCATATTTCAAGCTATGCTGAAACCTGCTGAAATTTGAAGAGTTTGAACCAGTCGTAGTCCATCATACCTGTGGGATATCTTTAATCCCACAAGTTGGGGGAACTTAAGTGTAGCGTTAGCTTTTGATCTCACTGCAATGATTCTGAACATAACTGGTAAAAGCAATGTTAGGCAGACATGAAAGAGTTGACTCTCTCATGTTCTGCTTCCTAAAGTGTTCTCAGAGCACTGAATAACATTAGGCTCTGCTTTGTGTGCACGTGCAGTGCAATGATAGACTTTGGCCAGATGCACAGTGTAGAAAGGCCACCAAACACAGAATGGTTTTGAAAAATTACCTCTACAACAAACACGGGTTTTGAAAATATTATTCATTAGCAATATTCTCTCTCTGCCGGGTTTACTTTTATAACTAGTAAACACTGCTATGCATGAGTACAGTACATGCAGCTGAAACACACATATATCATATTGAAGAATTTTTACTTTTTTACATGAATCCCAGGTATTTCTTTTAATAAGCTTGCATTTCTGTACTGTCATTACTCATGTGAAAAGTATCCAAGATCTAGCTTTGTGCTTTGAGTTATTTAAAGATGCCTTGAATGCCCTTTAGATGGTTAACTATCTGACTTCATCAATGACTGTTTGTCTAGCCAATGCTCTAGGCATCAATGACACAGGAGCACAAGGCTGGAAGTCCAGCTTCATAGACACGTGCAGCCCATGTACTACAAAAATGGATTGCAGAAATTCAAATGTGTTTGTAAATGTCACTTCAGATTAATTTTTTATTTTTTCCCCCTTGCAGTATAATCCAGTATGATCCACATTACTTATTTTTAAATGATGGATAGGTTACCATCCAAATTATTTGTAAGACATAAATGACCATTGTATGTCTCTTTGAAGTCAGAGGATGTATTCTGTATGACTCAATCATTAAATCATCTTACAAATGTCTAACAAAGCACCTGCATTTAACCATACTTCCTATATTTACATTTTTGGCCTCTTTCTAAGATCAGGCATAAATCCATCAGGCCACTTTAGAACTTCAGAACTTCCTTCTTTTACATATATACTGCTCATTATCCAGAAGTTATTCTGTCCCCTGTGTTAAATTACTTTATGCTGCAGCTTAAACGAACATGTCTTGCTTTCATCTGGCATTTCAAATAGGGCAAAGACTGCTGTACAATTTCCAAACACAACTGTGCTAACAGAGATGAATTACTACAGTTTATATAATTTATATTAGGAATTCATAGACCTAGCAAAAGGGATTAGTACATTTTATTTCAGGGTAGGAGATGATCCTGTCATTAATGGTCGATACTTTCATCATCTTTTAAACCTGAGGAATTTCCTGGGTGACAAGACTGTAAGGACATATCAGGGATTCACAGCTGTGAGCTTTATCTGGCCGTGTACTGCTTTACTTTCAGTATGTGGACTACGTTCCATCAAAACTGGATTAGACTGTCAATCATGTCCTGCAATGTATATTGTATTATGATTTTTTGAAAATGTCACTGAGATCAGAGTAATTTCTTGGCTAATTGCATCTCGTCTCTTCTTAATACTGTGCATTTAATGGTTTCATTACCTTACATGACAATCACAGAGTCTAGTCCAGCATTAAGGGCAGTTTTACTTTTCTTTGTAAAAAAAAGAAAGAAAAAAGAAAATGTAAGGAATCCTCAATCCTTTTAATAACACGGAAAAAATATTTAAGACACCTCTATATTTGATTAAATGAAATAAAAATGTGTTTGTGGTGTGCGTCTTGTTCCCTGTGGTCTGAGATATACATACTAGCAGAGATTGTTTCTCTAATCCCAAAAGCACACCTTATGCTTAGCACTGTATTTTCTTCTCTTCTCCTGTTATGGAAATAGATTAAAGAAAATATTAACCTTTAAGAAACTGTCACTCATTACTCATAGAGCTTCCATTTTATGTGTGGTTTTCTCAAGGGAAAGTCTCCCCAATGCAAAAATATTTATGTTTCAATATTACCTATTTAGGCATGAGAGATTCATTCAGAGGAATGTTATAGTATCTTTCCCGATGTTTCATTAAATGATAGTTTGCCAACAGCAAAAGGTTCTGATGATACGTGTCAGAAGTAAGGGAGTTGTTGGAGGAATTGTTCACAAAAGTAGTGAAGTCAACAAACTTGTTTTGGTTGAAAATAAGGCTCCTCTCAGAACCCAAACAATTACAGCTGTTAAGGCACTCATATATACCATCAGAATGCTATGACTATAAAAACCAGTGGTAGGCCTAATTTTGGTGTTATTCTTTAAGTTGTTATAGGAAGTACTTAAACTAGGAAGAAAACACTGCCAAATAAGAAAGTTTGCATGAAGTGAAAAGCAGTGTAGGAGAAGGTGGTGATTTAGGATGGGACTGAGAAAACCACATTTTCAGTCATTGTATTACACTGCCTCTGCCACACCGAAATGCAAGCTGTTACTCATCGCTGTAGTCTATTACATAATTACATGCCTAAAGCTGAACACGCACACTGCTTCCTGAATGTTTTTGGTTCTTTTAAACAAGGGAGGAGTTGTCTCCATTTCTGACATTCAACTTGCCTCTAAAAACCCTCATACTCCACCTGGCAAGGCAAAACATCTGCACTTCTATCATTCTGCAGTCCTTCCTTTTATACTCTATCAACTAATTGCAAGCAACAGGGGAGAGAATACACAGGGAAGATAGACATATACTGCCAAGGATTCCTGGTAGGGATGCTTGTAATGAAGGACACTCTTGGGTTTGGATCTGACAGCAGCTGGAAAATCTAGTTCAAATTTGCTGTGGCAGGTAGAAAGAGTGCGAATGTTAAAATATCCGAGGCGTTTGTAAATACTCTAACTCGCTAGCCATCTGTGTGGTTTGCATCCAGTTTGTGTGGATTGCTCCTATCACTCGTATAAATGTAAGCTGACATCTTTTTAAACACGCTTTCTATGATCATTTGGTTGAGAATGCCTTATATTTAAACATTGCAACACATTTTATTGATATTCTTGCAAAATAAGAATAATGATTAAACACTGCATAAAATTACAACGCATTTTTCTGGAGAAAACTGATCTCATGAGCGGATGCACATGTGCGTCCACGAATTGCTTAACTCCTGTAAGTTTCAAAATCAAGAAAAGGTCATTAGTATCTCACAAAGGCACTACTTACACTGTTCTGAAACAGCTGACAGTCTTGGTGAGGTGGGGAGGGGAGAGAGGTGGAGAAGGCATGACAAAACCGGGACTTCCTGAAGCTAGCAATGAAACATAGTCCTGGCACCTTGTTTTTAATTCCATTTTCTATTACATTAGTGTTTGGTCTCCATATACTTCTAAGAACAAATTGAGTTAGTGATGTTATTAAGATAGGCAAGTCATTGCTTAAAAACATATGTACATTAAGATATTATGTCTAAGGACGCTAGCCAAGCCTATCAGAAAGAATGAATTTAACAAGCAGTGGATGTGTAAAGGAAACTGGCCTTTCTCCTATGACAGAGGTGGGGGGAGAGGAAGAAAAGGAGGGAGTTTTACATTTCCAACAGTTGCTAAAAATAGCTGATTTATGTGCTAAAAATATATGGACAGAGAAACAATCGGTTTCTACCAGTTAAAGGGAATCCCTATGCATGCTTTTTGCCATGTATACCTGAAAAACACTATGCTTTGCTAAAAATCTGTTAGTAGGAAGCAAGAAGGAAAAATCCTCCCGAGAATCTTTTTTTCCTTGAAAGCATAGCACATGTGAGAAAACTGCTCCTTAGATTAGCACCTTTGTCTGCAAGGCACACATAGAATAAAGTTCTGTGAATCTGGTTCACAGCATGGGCTGTGTGATGCCCTGTTGGTCACTTCTTCTAACAAAATAGCTGAATATAAAACAAGCAAAATAAGATTTTTGTTTTAAAAAGCACAATTTATTTGTAGTATAATGTATGAATCTTTTTTTTACTGCGTTTTAACTTGTACTGACATCAACTCTGACCTTCCTGGAAGGGCATGAACATGAGAGGGCCACTGTTTCCAGGAGACAGGACATTGCTATCCTGGTCAACCTGGAATACTCTGGAGGTGTCTGTGTCCCCTTGAATATGATTGAGTCTACTTTCCAATGCATGACCTAAACTAAAGTCTGGTAGCACCATGACCACACCAGCAGAGGTAAATGCATTTGCTCTGAAGTAAAATAGACCTCTGAAAAGATTTTATGTCTGTGGAAACAGATTTTGAGTTAGAAATCACACTTATCCATAAAAAGGGAAAAAAAATATCAATGACACATTTAAGATGTAAATCCCTTCTTCTGTCTACTGTAGTAAATTCATCCAAATAAGCAAATATATTGCAAGAACTGATGCAAATAAAAACATCCCAGAAGACCAATTAAGGTTTTCTGTAAGATAAGTTCATTACAAATTTTCAGAGACTAGAGACACAATCATACAGATGGGCTCATTTCAAAGCTTGGTAATATTGTCAAAAAATTCCTTGATGAAAATTTTCTCAAGTGGTCATTCTTGGACAAACCGGGAAAGTCAACTAAGGATGGGAAGAAGAGAGGACACTAAACTATTTTTTCACCTGCAGTTAGTTAAATCATCAAGGAATCTGGAGGCTGATTGATGATGAGACGTTGAGGATTACAGCAACACCTTCACCTATAATATTTCAAGCTGCCTAACATATCTTCCTGATGAGTGAAGGGCTTTACCAAGATGTTTAGATGCTACGGTTAGCTTAATGATGATGTGGGATAGGCGCTCTCCCACTCCTCCCCAAAAAGCAGTAAATGACATGACTTAACAACATGCCTGTTCAATGGACTATCATCTACCTATGGACAAGCTAAACCCTATATTGCCTTTCCTTCTGCCACACTCATGATGTGGACAAAAATGGTATATATCTGAAAAAATAATAGTGGTCTTTACACCACGTAGCTAGTGAAGAAAAATTGCTATGATCTGTAACGTGAAAGACATTTCAGTGAAGATCCTTAGTAAGCCTCAAAACTGAGGACCTGGACTTTGGGTCAATAAGTCTTCATAAATTTCACATAAGCTTTAATCTACATTGATCTTAGGTCTCTTCACACTCTTGTGGTTGCAAGTACTTGAATAACTTCTGTTTTACCAAAATACAGAAATGTAAGTGGAAGTTCAATAAAATGACTGGAAGCTAGAAAATTCAGTCTGCTTTGAAATTAAACATAGAAAACCCTCTAGGCTTGCTTTTTCTCTAATGTTCATCCCAAATTCTATAAAGTCATGGATTTGACATCATCATTGGTCAGAGACTTGCATTAATAATTCCTTTTTTTCTATATGTCTACTATAATCAGCCAGTTGTTTCGATGATATTCGATGATATTCAAGATGGGCTTGAAGAAGATAAGTGGCTTCTTCTACTCCCTCTCTATTTTCAAAATGTGGGGGGAAAAGAATGCCATACTAACTGAATGCTATCAAAATATTTCCCTCTACTTTTCAGGTCTAAAACTACCACCAATACATTTATTATGTAAGGACTACTTGCCTGCTTGAAGGGCAGAATTCATTCACCATTAGAAAAGACAAAAATTAAGATTTCTTCTCATTTCAGCTTTTGGAAAAAATATTTCACATTATTTGAGTAGGTTATTTGCAATGCTCCTTTCATGTACCACCATAGTGTATACATGTGATTTTGAAAGAAATATTTGTAGGAGATTGATAGATTTATCAATAATTAGGATAAAATTAGCTTAATTAATAAGAATTCATTAAAATATTGCCGTCTAGAAAACCCCACATTTTTATTTGCTTTTTAAGTGTACAGCCTACTCTTTAATTTTTTTTTAATCTAGTACAAAAATTAATGTATTTTTCCCCCAGGTGCCTCTAAGAATTTTCCTCCCTTTGACTGCAGTTGATAGAATGAATACACACCTAGCAATCTCCGGGGCACTATGGAAGCACATTTCTTTTTTCTTTCTTGATCATTTGACTGATTTTTTAAATGCATTCATACCATATACTATGTGAGTTTTATATTGTGTGTCTCTATGAGAGGAGGTTGTGTCACAGAATCATGGAATGGCTTGGGCAGGAAGGGACTTTAAAGATCATCTAGCTCCCCTCCCTTCCATGGGCAGGAATGCCATTCACTAGATCAGGTTTCTCAGGGCCTTGAACACATCCAGGGATGGGGCATGCACAGCTTCTCTGGGCAACTTGTTCCAGTGCCTCATTCCCCTCAGAGTAAAAAATTTCTTCCTAACATCTAATCTAAAGCTGCCCTCCTTCATCTTAAAACCATTGCCCCTTGTCCTGTGACAATCTGCTTGTATCAAAAATCCCTCTCCCTCCTTTTCATCAGCCTCCTCAAGGTACTGAAAGGTTGCAATGAGGTCTCCCTGGAGCCTTCTCTTCTCCAGTCTGCACAACCCCAGTTCTCTCAGCCTGTCTTTGTGAAAGAAATGCTCCTTCCCTCTGATAATCTTTGTGGCCTTCCTCTGTACCCACTCCAATGGGTCCATGTCCTTGTGCTGAGAACCCCAGGACTGGGTGCAGCACTCCAGGTGGGATGTCACAAAGGCAGAGTGGAGGGGGAGAATCACCTCCCTTGAACTGCTGGCTGTTCACCTTCGGGTGCAGCTCAGGATGCTGTTTGCCTTCTGGGCTGTGAGTGCACACTGTTGGCTCATGTCCCGATTTTCATCCATGAGAACCCCAACTCCTCTGCACGGCTGCTCTCATTGACTTCTTCTCCCAGTCTGTACTCATGTCTGGGATTTCCCCAACCCAGTTACAGGACCTTGCATTTTGACTTGTTGAACTTCATGATGTTCTCATGGGCCCACTTCTCAAGTTTGTCCAGGTCCCTCTGGATGGCATCCTGTTTTCTGTTGTGTCAACTGCACTACTCAGCTTCGTGTCACCTGCAAACTTGCTGAGGGTGCACTTGATCTCACTGTCTGCGTTGTTGATGAAGATATTGAAGAGTACTGGTCCCAAGAGAGAGCCCTGAGGGGCCCTACTTGTCACTGGCCTCCAGCTGGACATAGAGGCATTGACCACAGCTCTCTGCCTGCGTCCATCCAGCCAATTCCTTATGTACTGAATAGTCCATCCATCAAATCCATGTCTTTCCAATTTAGAGATAAGAATGTCATGTGGGATTATATGCAAGGCCTTACAGAAGTTTAGATAAATGACATCTTTCAGTCTTCCCCTGTGACAATCATTGCTGTCACTCCATCACAAAAGGCCACCAGATTGGTCAGGCACAATTTGCCCTTAGTGAAGCTGCGCTGGCTGCCATGGATCATGTCCTTCTTTTATGTGCCTTAGCATATTTTATAGGAGGACCTGCTCTATGATCTTTCCAGGCAGCGAGATGAGGCTCATTCATGTGTAGTTCCCCAGATCTCCCTTTCTCTCCATTTTAAAATGGGAGCAATGATTTCCTCTTTCCAGTCACCAGGAACTTTGCCTGATCACCATGACTTTTCAGGTGTGATGGACAGAGGCTTGGCAATAACATCAGCCACTTCCCTCAGGAACCTGGGATGTGTGTCAGCAGGCCCTATAGACTTCTCATCCTGATGGAGGAACCTCCAAGTTATAAAACCCTACAAACATGAAAAATAATTTAACTCACTGTTTATCAGGGGCTCTGCACAGTTTCTTTATTTTCATGCTAGGTTTACACCGAATACGTGAGATCCTGAGATTGTTTTGATGTTATTGAGAAACAAAGCGTGAACCACAGTGAAGAAATGTTTAATGTAGTTTTATTGATTCCCACAGAAAAACCTTGAATCAGCACAAATTTCCCTAGAATTCACACAAAATATTTACAAAAACAGATGTCCGAGTTCTATGTTGCTGGCAGATGTGAAAAAAAGTGTTTTCTAAAATTAAAATTTGCATGGAGTTGCATCCTAAATGAGATTCAGTATTGCAAATAAAGCCTTCAAACTATAGCTCTCTATGCTCCAACGTAGCATGAAAAATATCTGGATAGAAATAGTAAATAAAAAGAATTACTGCTAAAAAACAAAAATGGAAAGTACCATTTAAAAATCCTGCATAGCCTCTGTTCTATAACCCTATAAGCAGTTTATTCAGGTCTGATTCTCTAACGCTAGCAATAAAATTAGTAGGAAAAAAGTTACAAGTGGCTAACTACAGTCAGAATTCTGCATGGCTGGATATTTTTATTTCACGATAGTTTTGGTTTAATCAGTTTCAGTTCTACAGTTGGTCAATCCTTCAGGGGACAAAAAAAAAATGGTTTTAGAGTTTGATGTGATTCCTTTTGGAGTCACACTGACTTTAATAAATACAGATTCATGCCTCTCACCCTGCTTTAATTCACAGGCCAGTCTGGATATTTGCAAACATGTTTATTAGGAAGAAATACTTTATAATATTTTAAAACAACTTCACAGTATTTCACATGCATAATAATTCATGCTAAAATGTGCTAAACATTGGGGGTTATAAACATGATTGCTAATACACAGCACTTACGCAATTATGCATAAATAATGCCATGTCCTCATAAATCATTACCACGTGAATGTAGTAATTTTGCTTGCAGAGCTGTTTATTGGCTCGCCCTAAAGCATTTCCTAAATCTCAGGTGGACTCAAGAGGCAAAATAAGGAAATGAAATGTGGTAGAATTCCTCCTCCCCCATTCACATCACACACACACACACACTCATCCGATTTTGGGATTTAGATATAGTGAATTAAGAATGTGGATCACATTTATGCAATTCTGATTTGGATGCAGATACTGCTTATATTCTGAAATGCTTAGAATGGGATTTTGCTTTGTGCTTGCCTGTAGAAAATCTCTTCATTTGCCATTCTAGTAGTAATATTTAGCTTTTATTTATTCAGTCCAAGATGTGTCTTTTCTTGCTTCTAAGCAGCTGGATTTTGTTTTCCCAGTGAAAATCTAGCCTGCGTAGATGAGAGCACAGACTTAGAAAAATAGAAGAGATTCTCCTTGCAGCAGTGATTCTGTGGCACTGCCCAGTGGCAGTACCACAGTGTCACAATAATTTATCATATGCAGAACAGGGCAGTATGAATCTGACTTGTTTAAGTGCTTCAGTGGCCTTATTTCACAGACAGAATGTGGGACAGGGTGCAACAACAGCAAAGGGCCCTGAAAACCCCCGGTTACACAATTCACCAAACACATTTATTGAAGTTCCTGAATGGACATGACAAAAGCGGCAGAAAAATGGGTCTCTGACTACAACACCTCTCCAATGAGAGCTGGGCAAATTCCTTCCCCTTCTTGAGGCATATTGTCTCCCTCAAACCTTTGTTTGTACACTTTCTTATCTAAAATGAGAAATGGAGCACCAATTCAAGGCTCAAGCATTTATCTAAATAGCATGAACCAAAATTTACATTCTAATTAAATATTAATTGTCTTCAAGCAAACAATATTAAAATATAATATTATTTTATTATTCTATACCCATTGAAGCATTATTCCATTATTTATTTGGTTTGGTGGGCTATTTTTGTGGTTTTGTTTGGGGGTTTTTTGCTTTTGTGAACCTGCTGCTCTGTTATAGAATATTTATAATGTAATTCTTATGTTGGTCTTCCCAGAAAATACAACAATACTAATTTATTATATACCAAAGTACATTGTAACATTGGGAATTACTATATTGCCTTTACATCAAGTGCATCGCAGTAGTGCCTGTAGGCCTGGCACCAGTTGTGCGTAGGTACAGTATAAACGTTGGATAGTCTGTGACTTGAAATGTTTATAGTTTAACACCACAGACTACCTCTAAACAACCGCTTGTGTCTCCCAAACAGCCACGGCCAATGCAAGGCCCAGAGGAGCAGCGAGACCCGTAAGATTTATGGCAGTACAGGGAAAACTGTCTTTCCACACAGCTGAAAAGCACACCTCCTTTGTAAATGCACCCATCATCCCACAGTCTGAGGGAGTGATGACACCATTTTACACGTCCTTGCTATTCTTCAAGTAGTCTGAAATACAAATGCACTGCCATGAGGTATAAATGCCTTTGCATACTGCTCCCATTCCCCATCGCAGGGCCGGAGGGCAGGGAGGGCTTCTTCCCACAAACACTGTCTCTGGGGAAGAACCATAATAGACCTACAGTCTAGATTTTATGACTCTAACCCCAGGCTGCATTGAATGACCAGAAATTATACAATCACAAAGTATGTTTTATATCTGTAAAAAAGAAGAAAATTTCATTTCATGGGAAAGTGTGGGCGGCCAGTGGTTGGTAGGGACCAGTCCTCAGCAGGTAAGCACTGCCATAGCTTTTCCATGATAGCTGGAAAAGCTGCACTGGGCAATTTGAATGCTCTCCTTATGATTTATTTCATTTTATTTTTATTCTTTCTTGTAATTAAATGTAATAAAAAATTGGTTTTGTATTGCTAAGACTCAGAAAAGATGTGGGGGAAATACATGAATACATTTTCTCATCCATGCCAAACACATTCTGCCTTTAAAATATAACTAAGATAAAGAAGAAGAAATAGAGAGTATTTTTGAAAAAGCCTTTTAGGACCATAAAGAACAACTTTGTTCCCCATGTGTAGAGAAGACAGTGTTGCTGGATGACGATTACCTTTATAACAGGCCTGCTAAGCACTCTCCATAAGGGCTATGGCTGCATTATGCCTTCCTCTGACTGTGTGCCCAGATGCGGAGAGAAAAGAAAGTGCACATGAGGAAATAAATGCCTGTGGGATTAAGTTTTCTACAGCTTTACTCAGGTGAAGTCATCCTGCTGATACCAACAGCACAAACCAGATGAGTAAAGCTCAGCACGTTTACTAGCATTTGAGAATTACAGCCTTCATTTGCGATTCAAAGCCCAAGCCTGCTGCCACTGAATCAATAAAAGAGTTTTTCCATTAGCTACAGTGGTGCAGGACTTCACCTCTACTCCTGATTTCTGAAGATACTTTACTGACATTAAAATGCACTTTACTTTGTAGCACAGGCACCATGAAGAAAAGAAGGGGCAAGGTTTGTTCCCTAGCTGTTGGATGTGTTTACAGTTTCACTGTAGGCAAGAGTTGTCTAAATGGGTTATCATGCCTAAATGAATTAGATTTCTGGGAAAATTCTACATATAAGATTTATATATTGTCTGACAGAAACATATAGTAAAAACCAGCATGTAATTGCCATACTTCTAGAGCCAATTAAAACCATTAAAGAGTCCGTAGCAGGAGCATGTGTTTTAAAAATCACTTCAAGTCTCTGAAGGTATCATAAAATGTACTTTCATCATGCACACAACATCTACAAATTCTGATTGGCATTTCCTCCTTCCCTGAAAAGAGAGTCTGGCTCAGTTTGCAGCAAATATGACAATAGGCTGTGCAAATGTACATCTGAAACATAGCCCTTTCGGGGTTAAGCATTCAAGCTTATATGAGAGATCATCAGTTTCGGGTCAAAGTGCTGTTCTTAAATGATCAGTGCAGAACGGGAAAAAAAAAAAAAAGGCATTGAAGTGACCTTGCTGAGGGTCTAAAACTGTGCTAAAGCCTTTTCTGCATGATTAAGTGAGCAGAATCTTAGATTAGCTAAAAGCAGTGCAGAAATATAATGAGTTCACTTATTTTGGAGCATTTAATAACAGTTATAGACAGTTATGTGATCAGGCGGAGTTATGACTTATTCATTCTTTCATTGCTATTAAAATTACTGCATTTGAGGTTTTTAAAGTCATTGAAATAAAAAAGTCTGATTTATGTTAGGAGAATTTAGCTTGCCCTTTGGTCTCTCCGTTTTTAAATGATATAATTAGACTTTTTAAAGACCATTCTAAAAGCATTATTAGCATTTTCTATAGCTGAAAGTAAATGCATGTTTTGTGGGTATTTTAATTTTAAAAAGAAGAAGAAGAATACTTCATACAAACAGCAATAGGTTGTTACAAAAAAAAGAAGTATTACATAAAATTTTCTTAAAGGTTACTCTGTGCATTTATGTACGGGTGTACACACTGAGATGCACACACGTAAACACACGCCTAAGTGTGAGCACACATACATTTAGCGTATATAAGAACGGGGGTTCCAGAAACACGGGAAAATAAGCCTATTTGGGAGATGAAGGCAAGTAGAAGAGCAAGTTCCACAGGACATATTAACTCCTGACCTTTAACATATTACCTCACAAATTACAAAGCCATCCATCAGTCTCGAGCGAGAAAAAGTGCTTTGGTCAAAACAAAGGGACTTGCAGGTGTTTTGAATTAACAGTAAGCGATAATCATTAAAAAGCACTGGGATGGGTACGGGATTGTCATGAACGTATGCACATTTTAACACACACTCAAGTCTTAGCACACACATTACTTTCAAATCATATTTGCATGTTAATTATTAATCCCTACAAGCGTGCCCAGTGTTTTCAGTAGTAAGAACACACATTTTATATATCTCATTGTAAACTTATTCAAAACATTCACAATACACAGACCCACAGCTGAATACTTTCACACAAGGCTCTGTGTATCTTGCTGCAAAGGCCAAACAGGTGAACCAAAACACTTTCCTTTCACTTTTAAATAACAAGCATTTCCTACATTGTTTTGGCTTAGAAAACAAAATTTCCCATAAGATTAAGAAGTTCTGCTTTTAGTTGGGCCTCAAGGGAAAATATCTTTGCTTACAAAAATCACACTTGCAACAGCTTCCTTAACTGAAAGCTCTTTTTATGTGTGTGCCTTGTATGTTTATTCAGTAGACAGTCTGGATTGCTCATTTTGCTGCTCAGAATGCAGTGTGCTTTTCTATTAAAACATATTATTAAAACTAAATCAGAAAGAAGCTTATTTAGTAGTCATTTCATGCACATGACTGATGGGAATACATAAATTATCAGACTAATATCTGATTAAAACTTGATTAACATGCTAATAAATTATGCTAGAAATGTTGGGGTTTTTTTAATTTCTCCACTTTTACTTAAACTTCCTAATTGACACTTCAATTATTTTGTTCTCTGAATTTTTGCCTTCCTTATGAATAACAGCTGAGATAAATTATTTCTTTGCCTGAACTTGATATGAAAAATGATCAATTATGATTATTAAAGCTCTCTAGTAATCTGTTAAATATTATTTAAAAAGTCACCTACTTTTTGTTTGTTAAGTGGAGACCACTATATTTATTGCTGACAAAAAGGTGCTCTGGAAGTCTGACTCCACAAACCAGGGCATGACATGGTGACAGCACAGAGGACTGCCAGCTGGAACATCCTCATGCACTGTGCTGGGTGACACTGACTTTGGTCCATCAGCCTCACTGCTGGGGAGATTACAGAGCAGTCTGTATCAGCTTCACGTGCTGCTACTGCCTGTATGGAAAAATACACCCATGAATCTTGTAATGCAGACTCCTGCCCACTAGAGACTGATCTCAGCCCAATAAAGCACGCAACTCTGGACCCTCACAGTTTAGACTTGAACTATGGTCAGAAAGGTGAGAGGCCAAGGCTTCATCCACTAAGCCATTTACCCTTTTCCTTTGTAAGGAAGATTGATTTTTAAAAAGCTATTAACCTTCAGCAATTTATCTCATCAGATCATCTTCATTTTGTTCCGCCTATAATAAGGCTGTATTATATAGTTTAATTCTTCACTTCATTCAGCTAGACTATCTAAAAAGAAATAGACGAAGAAAAAAGAAACAAAATAGAGAGAGAGAAAAATTATCAAAAACTTTGCAATGAAAATGTTATCGGGAAAACAAAAGAAACTTCAAATTCTATCGCATGTCTTGGAGACACAACAATGAAAGATGTAAGTGTGTATGCATTCCAGTTGGACAAAAACTTTCAGTATTTCTCAGTCTCATAATGAAAGGATGATATGCCATGCTTACCTAAGCTATTCACAAGACAAAAGGAGAGTATTCTTGTTTCTGGAGCTGACTCACAGAAGCATCAAGACAACTCATATTCTTTTATTTGTATATTGTCAAATAGAGATGCTCCCTCAGCAAAATAGAGCAGCTCCAAGGAAATTTGGTATTGAAATTTAATGTTCTGCTGGTACTGAGAAAAATGCCTCAGCAAAGTACACAAAACGGTGGACTGTTTTGGCAACAGTGTGTATAACACTAATTTTCATTGCAATAAAGCAAGTAGGGGTTGCTTGCTAGGAACTAAATTATTTCTGGTTTAATGACTGATTTGGTGAAGGAAAAAAAACAACATGTTTTATGAATAATGTGTTTGCATTAATGACTTTAATACGTCTGGCTGAACTTTGTGGCAGTTACCAATTTAAATTTTGCTTGAATATGTAATGATAAAAGCAGTTCTAAGCATTTTAGGTAGAATTGGATAGTGAGTTCACTCATACTAAGGGTTCCAAATTATTCAGAAACTTAGGTCCCACTGACTTTCAATGAGACTTTGATTTTTAAGACTCTTAGGTTCATCCATAGAAACATGCCTTTCTTTCTTGTGTGTATTTATAAAATGAAGAGCATTAACAAAATCATTAAAATAATAAGAAAACACATCTCTCTGTTATCTTCAATTGGCTTTGGATCGGGAAAAAAATTTTGACTCATTTTTTAGGCAGCTCCGAATTACTTCAATGGCTGCTTTACTAGAGAAATGACCACAGGATAAGCCCAGGAATGAGCTAAACACAGCAGGTCATATCTCCTGGTTGGTTTTTCTTCTTTGCAATCACATTCTTCAGTTTATGCATCTGAAAACATCTGCTCTTTTTTTTTCTGGTACTTGGATATTTAGTTGGTAAACGTGAGTGCTTACAGCTCCTCACTATTTGACCAAACCATGCACAGCAGAAGTCTGTTTTAGTTTTGCCTGTGCTTACTTAACACTCCTGAGACAAAATCTCTTTTATTTTGAGATCATGTGAGTAAGCTGGCATTTGGGCAGATGAATAAAATTTGAAAAGGGTGATCCTTAATGTTGCTACCAAAGTCCCACTAAGATACTCAGAGGAGCAACAAACTACTCCAGTTCCCGAGCAAGTTATTCTTTGTCAACAGAACAGGGTACAGGTAAGCAAACTCTGGAAGCAAAAAACAGGGAAAAAGTCTCCTGCAAAATAGTTCGACTTTTTTTCTTTGCAAATGAAACCAATGATAAAGTAACTCTTCAGGAACTGGTTATAAATCCTCTTCATACATATTAAACAGTATACAGTGAATAGGATTAGTAATATCTTTTGTCTAATTTGTCAATCCAGTTCTTAGTTCCCCACAGTGCTTCAGTCAAATACAAAGACAGTCTCAGTTACTTTTCCATAGATTAAGTAGCTCTTGAATTGATATTTGGTGTATGGGTTGGGACTTTGACTGGTAAACACTGTGACTGATGCTGAAGGCCAAAAAAAGGCAGCAATGAGGAATTAAAGCAATAGACTTTTGGTTGACTTGAAGGGCAAATCCTCTCTCCCCATTTTGCTGCAAAAGACGAGTCATTCTCTTAACAGAAAAGAAACCTAAAAGTATTAGTATAACAATCAGTGATTGTTTTAATTTCTTCTTTCTTTGCATTGGCCTAATTTATTTTGATGTGTAAAGCTGAATTTTGTCATTTCGCAACAGGAAAATGCAAAGGCCAATGGTCAGCTTAGCTGTGCGTGCTCATGCTGCTTCTGACCCCCCCCTCAAAAGTCAGCTCCAAGGTCATGAAATGTGGAATTAACTGACAGAAATTTTTTCAGAAGCATCTTCTCCCATGCAGCTGGAGAAGGCTGCCTCAATGATGGTGCTGCCCACTAGACTGCCTGGTTCACATGGGAGCAGGAATTTCAGGTATATCCTTCAGAACCTGCAGATAACTTGTTTTCAGCTGCAGTGACACAGACATACAGAGAGGTATATTAATTAGAATATAGTCCATCAGCAGACTGGGTGGAGTGGCAGAACAGTTCAGAACTCATATGGATATTCCTGCCTGGATCTCTGCAACTGCAAGCCCCTCCTCTCTGTCATTATTCTATTGATGAGCCATTGCATAAACAGATAGGTTTATTTGCCTTACGCTGGTCATAACAGAGATGCATAAATAACTAACAGAATAATGTGAAACTTAATTGAAGAAAGAAACTTCTTGGATTTTAACATAATACTAAAGTCATTGTTCCAAACATATTTCTAACAATTATTTTTCCCCATCCCATTTTAATTTCTTCTTTTGTCTTAGCATAAGAATACATCTCCAAAAAGAAGGAAAGATGAAAAATATAAACACTGTTTTGATACTTCATAATTTTTCGCTACCTAGCCATTCAAGATAGCTACCTATGTTCACTGACCTGCCCTCCAGCAGTCCTTATTTCAGTTAACTGTTAAAGGTAGTTGTAGTTGATTCATTACACTACTTTTGGCATAGCTAATATTCACATTCATACTGGGATAGTCAAGAACTCACACTCATTGTTAACAAGTGATTATTGGACAATTTGTGGGAGCATATAAACATGTATTAACAGGTACATCTTGTTTAAAAGGTCATAAAGTTTTGAAAGCTGTAGCAGAAGTAAAAAGAGAAAAAACAAGGTGAAAAAAGGACACTCAGCTTTACTAATTTATTTCTTAATTTTACATATTTAGCCTCATTCAACTGCCAGCAAAGGCAACTAAAAGATTCATGCTAAATTCAATTAAATTGATCATCAAGGATCTAGCCTATTGTCTTCAGCATATTTATTCCAAAGAGTCATATTCCAATCTGTTGATATAACATGGCCATGTTTGTGTTTAATACCATTAGTTGTTATTGACACAGGTGTAACATAGAGATACAGAGACAGGTGCAAATATGTGTGTCTGAAGATGAAAGACAAAGCTGTCTTTGGAACCACTACTGCAATTCAGGATTATGGATGCAGTTGTACTTATATTCTGCCTTAGAACACTGCACACAAAACTCAGTTCCGAGCTCAGCAATAGTTTTCACGTGCAGTCGTGTACTTACATTAACTCTTCCAGCAGATGCAACTCGTTCTGCCTTAAGCCTCTGCCAGGCAGCACACTGCAGAGAGATGGGGCCTGGCAGGTTTGTGAACATGCCAGTAACACATCCAAACATGCGTGTAACACATGCTATCCACCCACAGCTGCAGAGGTCTGATCCTGAACCCACAAATGCAGCTTAGTCAACTTTAGTGAGCTCAGCATCCTGAATGCAATGCCGGGCTAACATGGCCAGGCTCTACCTAGAACAGAGCTGGTGCACCCTGGCAGTACAGTTCAGAGCAGGGTTACGTGCCGTGGCGGGGGGTAACGACAGGCCACGCTCCATTTCCTCACCACCTCACACCACCCGCCTGCACAGGGGGACAACGCTGCTGCCGCTCACTAAATGCATCCCAAAGAATGCTACACACGGGCAGTCTGGCAGTCCAAGCAACGCTGAACTCTGAACAAAAGAAATAAGACAAACACTCATGGGGTATTTGAAAAAAGGACTGCTTATTGTGTGGGTGGTTTTGGACAGTGAATTTTCCCTGAAATATTTTAATGAGTCAAATCTGGTGCAAAACAACTTAAAGAGTTAACAGCCAGAAGTCAGTTACCTAAACCCTTATGTACATAAGTTTTACCCATATTTTATTTATGGAAATCCTGATTGCACTGAGAAAATAATTATTTTTATGCAAAAAACCCCAAGCATTTGGTAGCATGCACGTAAAACCGTATACGTCTGAACGTTTGACTCAGAAAAAAAAAAGATAAAGGAAAAGAAAAAAATTAGTAAAATGTTGAAGTCTCATGCAGCAGGTAAACTCCCGAAGATCAACAAAAATTCTTCACAGAAGATATCAAGGATAAAGTAGCATTAAAGCTACTTAACCTGCAGCAATATTGTCAGAAATGTCACCCACAAGTACTGATTAGGCTGTGACAAACAAGTTTGTCTTTACATGCACATTCTGCTACCAACAATGTCTATTTGCTTTAACTGTGGAGAGGCAGACACCCTTCCTCATGACAGGGCTGTAATACTTCTCTTAATTTAACATGCCTGAAGAAAAATCTTTAGGCTAGCACTAACTTTTGGTATATTTAGAGCAACTACAACTCATGGACTGTAAATAAGTAGGAAAAAGGCCTAGTTGCAATTGTATTCATTACAAGGCAAAACAAAACAAACACAAAGCTCAAAACCCCCACAATTAATGGCAACACCATTCTCAATCCTAACTCTAAGAGGCAACAGCGTGGACAGAAAGCCTTCAGGATACTTCCACAGGAGACAAAAAAAATAAGCTTGTTGCCTGGTAGGTGCTTAATGGTGGCTTGACTCTGTAGCTGCTTTCTGATCTCCAATCTCTCAGTTTTATAGACTGCAAAACCAGTCTGAAAGTCTTCGTTTTCTTTCTGATGTATTTTTTCTCCTTGCCTCATGCCAGGAAAAAAAAAAAAAAAAGAAAAAAAAAAAGACTACCTTCTTGATTTTATGTGAGCATTTTAACTGAGCCTAAGAGGTTCCACCAAAATATAACATTTAGCAAATGATAAATAAATATTTATATATCACAGTATTTGCAATGATGTACCGCTGCCTGAATTTAAACTTCTTTTCCAAACTCTAAAGATGGCCCGCATAACAAAGGATCCAGGCAGATCTCTCTTTCAATACTTTTTAGTATGACAAATCCTCTAAATAATGAGTTCCTTCAGAGATTCACAGACACTTCTCTCCCTGGGCGTCAGTCTTCCCAACATAACCTATGCTTTTCACCAATTTTCTGTGTTTGAAATAAAACTTCAGCAGCCCTCGTCTGGCGAAGGGAGAGGGGAAATAAAATGTCTAGGAATGAGTAGCTCTTGACTTCTTATCTAACTGAGTTTGCAATTAGTCCAAACCGGTTGCAAGACTTCTGAAGAGATGAGCACTAATTCTCTTCACAGGCTGTCAACAAGGCCTACTTACTCCCTTATATCCTCAGTGCTGCACACAAAAACCTCCAGATATAGGTGGAGCAGGGAGGCTCATTTGTAAGCCACAGAAATACTCAGGAATAAGAACTCAAAGAACTGCAAAATGGACTTCTCTGGGATTTTCCATGACACTCTTCTCAGAAAGTAGCAGAATTCCTCCGTCCTTCCTCTCTCTTTCAGAGTTCCTCTGATGACCTAGGCTTCTTTAATACAGCACCCACCACATCACTCTTCTTACTTTTGAAATATATTGAGCACAGTAAGAGTGACTTACTCAATGGATTTCAAAGTGTGGAAATATAGAAAAAGTGATGCTTGTTTTTCCAAACTCCAATGCCCTAAAAAAATCTGATTCCATTCAGAGTGCTTCCAAAGCATCTATCTTCGTGACACTTCACTGCAAATGAACAAGAATCACGAGATTTCCTTTAATCTAGTGCATTAGCTGCCACAGTGCACCTCTACGCAGCGCCAATAGCCCTGCTCACAACACCAAAATGGCAGCTTTAATGTAGCCCTGCTCCCTGTCTCTCACTGCGCTGCTCCAAGTGCGAACCTGGGCTGAAATGCCTACATTTCTTTGAGTTCTGGAGCTGACAAGGTCTGCAAGAGCTTAGGGGTCTCTGGATAATGTCTGAGTAGAGTACTTGTTCTTTGGACGACTGCAACCAAATTAGACTTGAAGTGTACAAGGGAGCAGGGAAAATTAATAGAAGACAAGACGAAGTGAAAGATGTCCAACTTGAAAAATAGAGGAAAAGACAAAAAAGGGAAATGTGAACCTAAGAAGAGGAGAAGGAAGAGAACAAAGGTGACCTCAGCAGTACGTTCATATGTCACCTTTGTTTCATCAAGGAAAAATTGGATCACACAGGGCATGCTTCTCCCTGTTTCTGTCCTGATTCCACTGGAGGACCCACATACAACTTTGTTATCTGTGGCTGCCCTTCCTCTCTCTTCCCTTCTCTTCCTCCTCCATTTTGATTGCAAGCCTTTGGAGCCAGGATCTGGATATCGAAAGGGACTTGCAGAGTACTTGGAACCCCCCCTCATGATGTGTCTATGAGAGATCAGGACTAAGATAATCTATGAAATAAATAAAACCCACGATGCTCATATATTTGGATAAAAATATTCTAAACTGACTGTAGGTGACATTTTACTGTATCCAGCAAGTCATGGGTTGACTCAACAAATTTAGCTAAGTCACATACCGATTTCAAATTTCACGTACTTGATAATGTAAATGAATAAAGTTCTCTTATCGCCAGGATATATTTAATTTTAGAAGTTCATACTTCATGAGGCAATTTGAGTAGAATTTTAGAGGCATGTGTCACAATCACAAAAAACTTATGTGCTGCACAGTTTTGTGATGATTTGTTGCAGAAATAGTTCAGAGTGTGCAACAATCCTTAAAACGTGTCACATAGTGCCCATGGGGCTGGCATTGCCCACCAAGGACAGAATGGCACAGAAGGAAAGCAGAGGTGGGATGTGAGGACTGGTTAACGTGACAGTGGTCACATTGCAGGGAAAAAAATGCACAAGTGTCTGCACATTCTGGTCCCACCTTAAAGGTGCAAATGCTATTGATGCATTAATTTGTCTCTACATACAAAATAAAGGAGTCATTATCATTTCCCCTTGTGGAAGAATGAATCAGTTTAACAGCACGGAGATGAATCCAGTACAGTATACCTGCAAAAACCCCATCCTCACACTCCTGCTTTTTTCACACATTAATTCACACTCTGTCCCTGTATATGAAGAAATAAACTGCTGAAGTCTAAACCAGATTACAATACAGAAGCTTCGAAAAAGGAATAAAATATATTTTTTGTGCACAGTGAACAACTTGGATCCTTTTCCCTGAAACTTTATGGTGCTTTGTGTTTTATTTGGATAACAGTAACTTTAACATATATTTTTTGAGTTCATAACCTGGAGGTTAATTACCATTCACCAGAAATGGAAACAGTGTTGTTCAGAGAGTTCTATAACTCTCTACATAGCAATAACTGGAAGAATCACTATATGAAAATGGTATTGCAAATGCAAATGGTGTTGACGCCCTCCAATTTCCAGGATAATTCTTAACCTACTTTCAAAAAAATATTTTATGGAGGAAACATGGTTTATATTAATAGAAACTGGATTTAAAATTTGAAGATAATTTGAAGATGACTTTTATTATTTTTCATCACCCATAAGGGCATTCAGAGATATTCATTGTGCTTGGAGGATTCAAGCTCTCCGTCACAAAGTTAATTTGAATTTTCAAAAAAGTAAGAACAGAAATTAATTTCGTTGCAGAGAAACAGCATAAAGTGTTAAGACCAGAGGAAGAATCGAAACCTGGAACAAATTTAAAATGTAATATTACACTAATACAATTAAATTTTCATTATTTTTGGAGCAATTTTCTTCATCAACTTCCTAACGACCAAGGAATTTCCTAAACTGAACCTCCCTGAGGATGCTGCCAAGTGTTGGCACCACCTGCCACTACTAAGAGGTGTCTGATACTGCGATGTTTGTAACTGCGCTTCAAGTGGTCGTAGAGTGCTTCTTAGACTGTCCCTCACCACCAGACTCAGCTCTCTCTACCACTCCTAAGAGAACACATTGTCTAGGGCCTGACCACCTTGGCGTTGCTTTCCTGGACTCACTGCAGTTTCTCAGGCCAGAGAGACTGTGGAGGTTATCCAGATTCACTAGGAAACGACGTAGTTTACCCAATTTAACGCTGCCCTCGGCCCTGATGTGAGTGAGAGTTTTAGCCAAATGACGACTCCACAACCCTTCAATGACTATATGGCTCACTGCACATCCAATAATTTATCATTGCAAATGTCTTCCTTGCTTTTTGGACAAATCAAGCCAATTATGTACGTGATATCAAGAAAACCAGATGTCCGCTGTATGTATAGATCACACAAACATTTGGGTACAGGGCATCAAATATTTTTGGCTTTAGTTAGGTATGAAAGTGTGTTGGAAAGGAATTGCAAGCTGATTTAGTTGATACTTGAGTATTTTCAGATTTCTGAAACTTTTGTATCTTTTTAACAGCAATTAATATATTTATTAATGGAAAGCTAATATTCTTCAAAACACTAATTTTAATTTAATAGGAAATTTTCAGAAAATTGAACCAAATTTTCACTGATTTTAAGAGCATGAAAATATACATTTCTCTCATATTGGTGTAAGCAACTGCACCTTGCATTATGCAAACCCAGATAATTACATTTCACGGGTTTTCTTTACTGACAGGCAAAAAAGGGACAAATCGTCCCCCTAACTTCTTGCTGGTGAAACTTTATCATGAAAATGCTATTCAAAGTGCATGAAAAGTGAACAAAGATTACTAATATTTTCAGTAACTTGATGAATATTAAATGCCAATATGCAGCTAAATTCTTCTAAAAGCTGCTTCTATTTGGCTAGCAAACCATATTCTCCTAGAAGAAACATTCATATATCTATGACTGCAGATAGGCTGGCTATGCCAGTGTATCTACTGTAAATATTGACGTAGATATTACATTATTAGAAACAACTATTTATAGAGGTGCA
Source organism: Mohoua ochrocephala (assembly GCA_013398855.1). Lineage (NCBI taxonomy): Eukaryota > Metazoa > Chordata > Aves > Passeriformes > Acanthizidae > Mohoua > Mohoua ochrocephala. Next base: position 179,325 of record VZTA01008453.1, on the reverse strand, counting down.
CTACTAAAGTGGAAATCTCTTTTAGGTTAAAATCCTAAAGAATTTTACTTGATTTCTATAAAAGAGTTTAATATCTATATAAAATGTTTACAGATTTACAATAAAATATTAATGTAAGTAAAACTTCATGTGTGGTTTAGGAATATTTATTCTGTATGCTTTTATGTTAGTAAGTAAGTAGTTGGTTATGAGCCAAAGATCCAACTGCAAACGTGGAGAGAGCAACAGAAAAGTTTACATAGCTGAATATGTAATAAACATTTGAAAAATTGCACAGGTGTAAAAGAACAAATCTGTTTACAGACAATTCTCCTATAGTATTGATTTCTCTTTTTAAAAAACGTCACACTCTAGTTTTTCATGAGCAGCATTAATGAAAGGTCTTTATATAAATCCCATAAAGCAGATTCTGATCTGAGAAGTCAAGATATAGTCACCCCGGAGCTAAATATTCGCAAGGTAGGGCGTGAGGGAAATATTGCTTCACAGGCAAAAATTTGGGATTTCACTGTTATCGTGTCCTTAAAGCCTTATGAGGATTGGGTGAGGTCGCTTGGTCTGTTCAGCCTGGAGAAGAGGAGACTGAGGGGAGGCCTCATTGAAGTCTACAACCTCCTGTGAGGGGAAGAGGAGGGGCAGGTACCAATCTCTTCAATCTCATGACCAGTGGCAAGACTTGAGGAAATGGCATGAAGCTGTGTCAGGGGAGGTTTAGGTTGGATATCAGGAAAGGGTTCTTCACCCAGAGGGTGTTTGGGCACTGGAACAGGCTCCCCAGGGCAGTGGTCAGACCACCAGCCTGACAGAGTTCAAGAAGCTTTCGGACGCTGCTCTTGGGCACATGGTGTGACTTTGTGCAGGGACAGGAGTTCCACTCGATGATCCTGATGCGTCCCTTTCAACTCAGCTCGTTCTGTGATTCAGTGTGAGGAAGTTACATAGTGGAGGTGCAGAAATGGCAAGTCAGAAGAAAGGTGTACAAGCAAAATCATTTGAAGACAAGAGTAAGGGGTAGCACAATGGCTGGCTTAGATTAAAACATAACTGAAGAGAAAGAGGTTTCTCTTCTCAGTGCTTGACAGGAAGGAGAGATAGATTGTATGACTGGAAAAGCAAATGCTGATGAGCAGACATGATGTGATCCTTTTTTAACCTTAAAAGTCTATGGAAAAGCATGAAGACATGGAAAAAAGAACTTGTTGCTTTTCTTTTGAAGTTGTGGTGAGATCACTTGCTTTGAAATGCTGACTGCCATCAAAACCACACCTTTTCACAAAGAGGTTTTCTACTTTTTCATATTAACTCATTAAGAATATAAGGCCATTAAACAATTAATGAATATACTAAGCATGAAACAGTGATGAATACCACACCAAAGTGCGCTTTTTCTTGACCAGAAGAAAGATGAAAGATGAACTTTCCTGAAAAAATAGAAATTTATAATAAAATAAAGCCTAGTTAACGTTTAGGTGCTTTGATTTCAAACTAGGTATGAGTGCTGCCCTTTGATATCCTGGAACAAGATTCTGGAAATCACTAAGGCTCCTTTTAGGAGCCACAGCATGTTGTGATCCTTTCTTCATAAGGTGACCAGGTCCTTGTGTAAGTAATCCTAATGAAGTCAAAGGAACTAAAAATTAATTTAACTTTCTATCAGTGTCTTTAGAGGTGTTAAGGATCCATAATACAGCCACCACAACTTTATGTAGAAAAAGAAATGAGAGAAGGGATTGCACATTGTAAATTATTACTGAATTGCAAGCCTAGATTTGTTTAATTTAGAAAAAAATATTACCAAAATGTTGCTGAGTGCTTATTCAGTCCACAGGCAGAAAGATGGTATCTGTCTGTGTGAACACTGACAATTTTTAAATAAATACCCTTTCACAATATTAAACAATTTAAGAAAATACCCTAATAAAATAATAATAGTAAAAAAGTCAAAATGCATTATTGGTTATGACGTATTTGGTAATTTAAAGAGATGTTGTATTTCTAATTTCTTATATTTCTTTTCTAGTGCCCAAAGACACACACAAATATCTTGCTTCAAACACTGCACTTCTTTTTTTCTTGCTATATATGCAAAGCTCAAAGATTATCAAATAAAGAACATCCTTTGATGGCCTTTATCAAGGGTAATAAAGGTCATGAAGGCTGTCCTTTACACAGACTGCATCTGAATTTTTTCTAGAATATTAAGACATGTATCAATATGAGCTGTCACTCAACCTTGAGGTGCGGTTAAAATAGAAAAATGATGAGCAGTACTCGGTAGCTGCTTATTTTATTAAACTGGTCTGTTTAAAACAGAGCATGAGGTTCAGGGCAACAAAGAGTTGTGTGGCCAACTGGCATCTCCTGAACTCCATCAGTGGAAGGTAAGTCAGACTAGTCAGAGTGAACACAAGTTTTAATTTCTCACAGCACAGAGATCATGTCCTTAGAGACTTAGGTTTTCTTCTACAGAAAATAGAGGAATTTCATCTTTCAAGCCTAGCAACTAGTAATCTCTCCCCAAGGAGACACTGCTTACATAGATTCAAAGGTTTTGTACATAACGTTGGTATGTGTATCACTTGTAAACTTGCAAAAATACACTGGAAAAACATACCAAATTACATAAATCCCACTTGGCCAGGTAAAAATCTCAAGCCTGCGCAAGTGATACTATTGTTCAAGTCTGGTGAGGTTATAATAGGAATGCCCACAACTGTCACATGATTAAATCTTGTGACTGCACAGCTGGGAATCTTTCACCTTTACCCACTTCTGATTAGGCGTATATCTTTTTTATTCATAACATAGGATTGTATTGCCCCCAAATCTCAAGCACTGCATACAGACCAGACAGGTTCCATATAGATCAGAGCCCAAAGCTGTCTTCAGAACTCGGAAGATTTCAAGGTGAAATTTACTTTTAACAAGTCATCATTGGAGACTAGCACAATTTTACCAGGTATCTTAGAACAACACTCAGTATGTTTCGTCCTCCTCTTGCTTGAAGTTACATTATTTACCACCCTGACCACAGTTTTAAGATTAAAACTCAGCAAAATAGGAGTTGCACAATGACACCCAAACAGTCCTCTTTTTTTAGCATATCAGCAGGTAAAAATCACTCAGAAAAGGGTTTTCTCTTTTACTCTCTTACCAGCGAGGGCTTATCTAGCAGATCACTTGAGCACCTTCCCTGTCAGCAGCAAAGAGAGCAACACCTTTGTGCCACACAACTAATGATGCAAACATTTGTTCAAACCAGGAAGCATTGCAGTTAGCTTTTATCTAAAGGCAGGACAGTGAATGGTACTTGTATTGCTGAAAAGATGACTCATTTTGCTTTGCACCTTGCCATCATTGCAAACCTCTCAGCATCCTATCCTGTGACTGTGTTCTTCTCATGGATGTGAAGCAGGTGTTTGTTTACTTTACAGTTTGTTTTGCAGTCAAATTTTCATTCAGTCAATGGTCCTGCTGGAGTCCAGAAGCCAGAAATGCATGAGTTCCCCTCTTGGCCTTGAAACACTTGATGTGAATACACCCATTTCTCGGTAATTTTATCTCCTTTGAAAGAGTGTTGTAAAGAGTAATTAAAATTTTTTAAGTACCTTACAAATGTGATCATAGAAAGAAAACAATCAAGTGAATGAGGCATGGGAATGGACACTCACCAAGAATGAAGACGCTGAGTCACTTGCACAGATATAAACTTCACCTTAAAGAGAAAGCAGAATTAGTTACAAATGGATAAGAGAGATAATTAGCAGATTAAATATGATTTAATTCAACAGATGTATTTAATAGATGCAAATACAAATTAAAGAAAATACACGTCCACACATTGGTGCTTGTAATTCCCAGAGGCAAAGCTTCTGAGCTCCTACCTGCTTCTTATTCTCAATTTTGGCTTTAAAACACTCAAGCAGCATATTTTCAGCAGGAGGACACACTTTCAGTAAACATTCTGAATTAGTTATTTCATATTTTTCTTGACTCTTCCCTTCCTACAACTTTTAGCTAATAAAGACTGCAATAGCTCTCATCATCCGTCCCGACATCCACCTTTCCAAGCAGAATATTTTCTCCAACAGCAGAGAAAACCTATTTCTGACCCAACGACAAGCACAGCAGGCCTAGCAGGTGTGAAGCTATTTTCCGCTCACCCAGAACTAGCACAAAGAAGGAATTTGCCTGCCAAAGAAGACTCTTTTCATTATTCCTTCTATAAACTTCTCTATATCCCCCAAATAGCTGAACTTCCCCACTCACCCCTTTAAATGCAGTTGCATTAACTAATCTTTTTAACATACTTCCCCAGGTTGTTTAGTGACTGTTTAGTGAGCATGTCTCATTTTAGCAGAACCTTTGGCGGTTTCTGCTCTAAGCTTAAGAACTTCAAAGAAACAAGGACACAAGCAGAACTGACGGGTATGTGACTAAGTCATGATCCCCCAAAGCCCTGCTCAGCTAATGGAAAAGTATCATAGAAGTTGTTGTTAGGATCCTAAAATCAGAAGCTGGATGCCAGTTTCACATCTGCATATTTAGGCAGTTTTGAATCATAATAATTTTATTCATGCAAGCCCAGCTCAGATCCAGAAATCACTGCTTCTCTCTGACCGAGCTCCCCAAAGGATTTTATTCCATAAGTTTTCATACAGTTTGACTTAGCCTGACTTGCTTTTACACATCTAATTCTCTTAATATATGCACAGTAAAGAAGGCAGTAATGCCTCATTTTTAAGATCTCGGTGGCTGGAGGCTGGGAAGTAGAAGACCTAGATTTCATTCCCTCTTCTCATGGAGAACGGGATGAATGTTTTTCCCTTGGAAGAGACCTGGATTCTGATCGCTCCCATGTTTTTGACATGAAATACTAATTAGATGAAATACATATACTGATTTGAAATTAGTAAAAGTATGGGAACCTCTTCAAATAAAATGGTAGACTATTTTCTTAAATTCTCTCTAATTTTTCATTTCTGGTTTCAAAATGGCATTTCTGTTCAGACGTACAAACTACCCACCAGTTCCTAATAACCTTAAGCTGAGTCGGACAAATGCCTATGAAAAAACCAGATATAAGATCTCTCTGTTTAGATATTTTCTTAACTCAATATCCAAACTTACAGGCTACGTTTGAAAATATTGTTCTTCACTTTTCCTCAAGTCTTCTGTGCTCTAAGAAATGATGTAAAATGTTTTGAACTCATAAGAAAGACTGTCAGATCTCCTGAGCTAAGAAATGAAAACAAAACTAATAAACAGAAAAGCCAAAAGCTGTAAGTGTCTTACAAGCTAATAAAAGGGAAAATGCAACAAACAGCACAAAGCCTAAAAATAGCCACCACAGGGCTCCAGTTCCTTGGCTTTGTGGACTTTAAAGGTCCGGGCTCCTGAATGCAAGCAGGTGAAAATGATTACAGGAGAAGTGTGGACACAGCCTTCAATACAATAAAAGCCTTCCCTACCTGGAGGAAGGCTGTGTTTCTGTATGCGGTATGCAGCCAGGATATCTCAGCACTGTAAAACCTGAATTTTAGAAACACATTAATTCAAATGTTAAAACAGTCTGTTAAAGTTTTGAGAACTTAGATGTACCATTTCTCCTCAATGTATTATCTTAATATATGCATAGGTCTCAGGCTTCCACGCCAAATGCAGTACTTGGAAAACTAATTTGATCTTCCTCTGTAAATCTTGCTTAATATTTGTCCTTCACATTGTAATATTTATTTCTAAGCCATACACCAAAATACTGTAAAAATCTTGTTATTATTATTAGGTAGGGCTCCTTAAAAAAGAAATGTTCAAAAAATATATCATGGATTATTGACCTATGTTTAAATTATATTTTCACTTACTAATAATTAATGTAACAGAGTGAGCAATTGAGTAAAAGGTTATATCTATAAAATTATTAAAAAGGATTAAATTATGCCCAGCAGCTACTAGTGAAAATGCACCCAGCCATGGCTATCTATACTGCAGTTGCACTGTCGCAGGTGGAAATTGCATATTAATGTGGCCCATTTAGTTTATGCTATAGACTTCTCTGAAGAAGGAACAGTGAGCTAAGATAAAGTACTAATGGAACACAATAAAATGGGGATGCTGATATTGAGAAACGAATGGCAATTTTGTACTTCTGCTACTTTAAGTACACTGTTGTTAATTACTAATTTTAATTTCTTCTGTTAGTAAGTATTCTATTAATATTGAATCATTTTTCCCTAAAAGACAAAAGGTAGAATGACATTCCATTTAGTAAACACACTTTTATCAGAAGAAAAAAAAACATTTTAAAATCAATTATCTTTCAACTGCTTTTGCCCTTCTATAACTTTACCTAGCATTAATACTCATTTTATTCTATATTGTATATCTTATCAGAACATCTAAGGACCTGCCTAAGCACAGAGGCTACAGTTCCAATATTCAAGCTATATATTAAAAGGAAATAGTTTATTATTGTTAGTTTAATTTTTAATCAAAACTGAGTATCTCTTTTCTGTTTAATGACTTTTGCTACTGACTGATCCTTAAATCTTTGCTGAAGTCCAGAATCTAAGAGTACTTAACACTGGGCTTGTTTCAGGGCTGGAACATATATGGTGATACTTCAGAAGAATCTATACTGTGAATCCACTTACCAATGAATTTTTTGATTGTTCTTTATATAGAAACACACAGAAAACGAACAACTAAAAATACAAGATTTAATTCAAGAATTGCCTATAATTCTTTCAATTATCACACTTCCCCATTTCTCATCATCCTGAAGCTTTATCCACACAGTAATTAAAAATGATTTTCCCCACTCTGTTGACAAGTCTTCGATTTTGGTATGACAACTCTTGTTTTATAATGAGGTGAAAGGATATTACTGGTAAGGAAAAATGGACTTCTCTGCTTGCTAACGACTGTCAAGTATTATACTCCGTTGAACATACCGTCTTATTGGGAAGAAAATAGTCATATGGAGTTCCAAATGTGTACTGGCATGTTTATTTTCATAATACAAACAACCATGAATTTAAGGTGACTTTCTCCGAAATTAAAAAGAGAAAAGACTCCTTCTTGTCTCTAACACCAACTATTTCTTCTACTAACTTTAGAGGTTTTTAAAGAGCTGCGAACAAAAATCACAAACATGGAATTATCTTTTTGGCATCTTTACTGCCCAGTTAGGAAAGGGAGGATAAGCTCTGATGAAAGTTATGTCCTGTGTTTCGAAGGCTAAACCTCTAGACTGGAGGTTAACTGTCCATCTGTGTCATTTATGAAGTACATATGTAAAATCTGGATTGCTTATTTTAAACAGTATTTTCTTGGCTCTAAGTGGTGTTAATTTTCTGTTGCTTCCTTCTCCATTTGGTATGTAAAATCTGCATAACTCTCATCTCACACCAGCAACTACTTTAGACGACCTGGCTTCATTTCTGCAATATATATAGACCTTTTTTTCAGAAAGGATTTCGTGGCATCTCTAGGTGGCTTAAAAATAATTTAGGCGGTTCCTCCAGTAAAAGGATGAAGGCCAGTTTACAGAATGCTCTGCTACCCGACCTTCATAGTGATAACTTCCACGATGGAAAGACTTTCCATCCTCTGGCCTTTGGAAATGCCTAGCTTTAGTTAGATGCTGATTCATTTCCTGCAGCTCTTTAAACACAGCCAGCTGTGTGTGTGCTGCTGAGGGTCAGTATTATTTAAGTATTGTTTCAGAGACTTCCTGTCCCTGAATTCTGTAAGAGGGAAAAAGTCCTGTTTTGCTGTTTGGTATCAGGTTTTGTTTTTTTTCTTGGTTTTCTTTTTTTTTTTTTTACTTAGGGGTGTACATTTCTCCCTAAGTAAAAACAAGTCCTTGGGGGAAAAGCTTCTGTAAATGACTGATAAGGAGTAGAAAAGGAAGTACAGAATCAAAGCATCTAGTTTTTTAGCCAGTTAAATCCCTCCAAGTCTAGGGCATCAAAGAATCTGAAGCCTATGTATAAGAACAATGGGAAATTAAATGTATCCTTTACATAGTTTCATAAAGAAAAAGATGTTCTCATAAGGAACGTTAGAGATTATCTGATTCTGTGAGCCTTAATTTATCCGCTGTTACGTTGCCACAGAGTATGCAGTGACAATGACAGCAATAAAAGAAAAATCCAAGAGCTTTGAGACCTTGTTTCTCTATTTGCTTTCAATAATAATTCAGGGTTCGTGTCAAAATAATGATAAGTATGCCCACAAAGATGAGCTATTAGTGATGGGACTTTGTTTCTTAGTTTCTTATCACATCAAAAAGGGTAAGTCTTTAATTATTTTATTAAATATTCATTTTGGTGGCTGTGAAAATATTAGAAACAAAAATATATTACACAAATGGGTTTATAACTTACTCTGTCTCAAGGCAAATCCAGCCATAAAACACACTCCCTCTTGATTAATATCTCAGCAGTGTTTACTACTCTTCAACTGCTAGTACAATGTTTATTCTGTTCATTATACTGTTTCCTGTATCACTGTGATGTTTATTGTTCTTCTGTGTATTTTTGACCTCTAAAGTTCTATCTGCAGCTCTGCTATTAAATTCACTCTTTCTTTTTTTTGAGTGTGGATCCATCCTGCTTGTATATTGCTGAATTTTTCAAACCTTGAAAATAAACTTATCCTAATGTTGATTGGCAACACGAAATCAGAAGAGTTAAAGTAGCCTTGGAAAGAGCCTTTGCTCTTGGGGTGGTTTGTACAGTACCAGTCATGCTGGAGCCAGATGGAGTTCACCTGTCTAAAAAGGGTAAAACTATTTTAGCCTGTGAGTCGTCAGGGCTGATTGAGAGGGTTTTAATCTAGGTTTGAAGTGGGAAGGGGATAAGACCAAGCTCATCAGAGATGAACCAAGGGGCCGCATGTCCAGTTTGGGGGTGAAATCAATAACCCAACCGAAGTGCATCTTCTATTTGCTGACTCTGAATTGTGCTAAGCACTCTGGAACACACTCACAGTCTTATGGGGACAAGCCAAGGACTCCTACACCACTACAGGCTCTCCCTGGTGAACACAGTGGTTTTTCTTTTCAGAGTCTCAAACCACTTGTGAGCCGAACACATTTGGTCCAGTAACCAGACAAAATGTCATCTGATGTAAATTCATTGAAAGATATGTAAAGGAGATGGGAAGGCGCTGCGCCGGCTCCCTGCGAGCCACCCTCTCAAAGGGAATCAGCGGCTGTCCTGACGTGTCCCTGGCCACAGGGGTCGGCCACTGCTGTCAGGAGCTGGCTGCTGTTCTGAGCTGTGCAGTCCTTCCCGAGTGGGGAAGGGGGCTCTCAGCTGGTTAGTGGGTAGCGCCGGAGGCAAAGGAGGAGGGAAGGGCCTTCGTGTGGGTTCCAGCAAGATGGTTTATTGTGGAGGGTCCAGGGACGAAGACACTGGGAAAGCTGAAGATCTGGGTTTATAAGGGAAACAGGGCAACCAGTCAGGGAAGGGCAAATGGGCGGAGGGAAACTTGAGGGACAACCGGGGAACAAATCGGAACTGGGGAAGGAGGGACTGGGTAGGGAGGAACCAATGGGGTGTCGAAGTGAACAGAACTTTCGAGAACATAATGAATATTTAACAAGGAACACACATATTGAAGGAGAACATACATAATAAACAGGGAATACAAACAGGAGGGGGGAACACACACATATAACATATTAAAACGCAGTGTCCTCAACAGGTGGCTGGCAGCTCTCTCTCCTCCCTGGGCCTTCGCCACCAGGTCAGGGCAGTGGTCCGATGACCACGAGGGTGCTGCAGCCCTCCAGAGGGCTGAGCCACCACCACAGGAAGGGCTGCAGCACTAACAATAACAAACAGCTGATTAATTAGTTTTGCTCCAAATTGGTAGGTACTACAGAAACAGCCCGCTCCAGACATGAGAGAAATTCCCAGAAATCATGCAAGGTCCACTGAAGTCCTTCCTTGGCTTAAGTGGTACTGTGTTGAACACAAGATATTTCACATGAAACAAAACAGGTTTTGCTGGTCAGCTCTATTACCAAATGAGTCAAATTAATATATTGCCTTTTGGAATGCATCCCTATCCCTTTAAGTTCAGCGCTGGCTTTTTTTTTTTTTTTCTTATGATTTAAAATATCACTTTTTAAATAAATTTGAGTTAGTACTATTTTATAGTGTTTTCACCTGCTTCTCTATCAGTTGTAAATACACGTTTAGGTGATAACTGGTAAAGATTCAAACATACGTTTATCCAGATTGGATTTCAGCTTCTCTCTCAGTTGCTAACACCTTTTTAGTAGTGACCTCTTCCAGCAGATGTCATTATGTTGTAAGCAGCAAACAGAAAGCAGGCAAAGCCTGTACTGCAAAACAGGAGTACCAGAAAATGTTTAGTGCTCTTAATAATTGAATGTGTGTGTATGGAGGGAGTTGCATATTAAACAAAAACATTAGGTTATCTCTTATTTTTCACACTCTTGCTCAAAATATATTCAAACCACATTTTCAAACCTTGCAAGAACAAAATGACAAATCTTAAAATGCAAAACTGCCCCTAAATTTAAAGTGTGTGTTTGAGCTCCCATTAAGTATCTCATTATTTCCTTATGTTATACATATGGATTGGCTTCAATATTACTAAAATTTGACATTGCTGAGATGAAGTGCAACTTTTGCTTTCTAAAGAACAAATGCTATTGAAATTTTTCAGACAGAAAGACAATATAGTCTGAATTTCATGACTATGGGAATTACTCACATTTAGGGAGAACAGCAAGCTTGGCAAATCCTGTTATTTCTGAAGTATGTTATGATACTCAAGTGCAAGTAATGTGGGACATATAGTCAGGTACTATTACACCTGAAACTAATGATCCACGTTCTCATGTGTGAGATGGTTCTAACCTACAGACATGTCCTGATTCAGGAGAGGAAATTGTTCATTGTGGGATGTGTGTAGACTTTCCTGCCCCTCAGTTAGCAGATCTCAGAGATGACTATATGATTTCACCTCAGGGATGGCTGTATGCTTTCTATAACAATCAACCACCCACTGAGTATCCATAATTGCCAAACAAATCAGAGTATGTTAAAGTATCCCAAATCATGAGTACTGCACTTGTATTTCAACTGCAGTAGCATGACTGTGTTGTGAGCAGATGATCTTTCACGGTGGAGACAGGAACATCCAGAAGAGGAGCGATATCAGCATGAGGGAATGGGAAGCGTGACCGTCATCCCAAGTTGAGCCATTGATGCTCGTGAATATACAGCCAGACCCTGCTTAACTGTTACTAGCAGTTGCTGTTGTATTGCAGTAGTGCTCTGGGATGCCAGTCGGAGATTAGCATTCCCATGGCCAGGTGCATGAAATGAGAACCTGGAGGAAGCTGTGGTCCGAGTGAATAGCTGCTGTGCCAAACAGAGATTTCACAGAATGCTGCAGGCTTTCCGCACAGCAGTTCTAAACTCTTCAAACCCCAGAATAAACAGGGTTATTACAGTCACTTAAAGAATTACAAAGAATTTCTCTATGACACAGGCACATATGAGACTCTTCACAAACAATAGCACAATCTATGGAAGCACCAATTTTCTGCAGTATTGTTGAACACATATTGCAAAGATCAGAAAATACATTTTATCCTCAAAAGGTAAGTTCTGTTATTTTGAGAAAATAAGCTATTCTTTGATCCCCTTCTTCAGTGAAAAACGGAATACACCATTAATTATGCGCCCATGTGTAATGGTGGCCTTTTTGTTTCCTTATGCTCTATTTTGGAGACTTGTTGGCTTTTAATGCCAGCAGGACATATATATATATATCTATCTATCTATATATCTCTCAGCATCTTTTTTTATATTCTTATCATCAAATATCAAAAGGCTTTAAAAGAGCTTAATTGCAGTGATGTTCAATCTGTCCTAGAAGTGCCCCTGGGAATCATCTGAACATCAAGTACTAGTGCAGAGTGGAGACTGAGCTGAGCTAGAGATAAGTAACTCAAGAGTAGAAAGAATGTGGACTCTGCTCACGTCTTTCACCATCTCTGACACGATAACTGAATCTCAGCATTTGTTGTTTCCCATGTGAAGACAGACGTGGTAGCTTAAACCACACTTCATGGTGATGCAGCAATGGTTTCAACAACCTGCTCGGCTTCAGCTGAAACAGCCTTAGTGGTTGGTGTTCATGTAAGCAGAGAGCATGGATCAGACCAGCTGTGATAGCTAACAGCTGAGAGAGAGAATTCCTGAAAATTCCTCCCCAGCATAAGTGAGCTAGATATAGATAAGGAGATTAAAGGTGGGCATACGGGCTGCACACAACTGAGGAGCTGCGGAGACAGAACCAGTGTGGGCTACCACACCCAGGGAGAATGCAGAAACAGCACACCCCTTGACACGCTCTGCGGATGAAGAATAGAGATTGGCTGACGAAGACCCAGGCACACAATTGTCCATCAGCATTTGCAACACTTCTTTTTTTAGTTTTCGTAAGATTCAGGAGGGTGATATAATGGTATCATCATCCCACACCACTCTTTAAAACCTGTTATCAGATGTGCTCTATGAGGAGAGCATAAAAAAGCTTTTCAGCCTTTCATAAGCAGATGACTCCTCTGGTGTTAAAGTAGAAATGTGGAAGTGTTAGATGTCTTTTGCTGGATCTCTTTTGAGAAGAGAAGGTTGGAAAAAATTACCAATATAAGGACTCAACTGAAATCAAGTTACAGCCAAACATATAACAGTTTTCAGAGCAGAAAATATTGCCAGATAAAGACTGCTATAATTTACAAGAGGTTTGGAAACCTTTTCTTATGAAATGGAAAATGTTTATCCGCAATTAAGATCTTCAGATGCATGACCAGTCACAAAATTTTGTTCCAGAAGGTCAGCAACGCTATGTATTCAATTAGTTCTCTCAAACTATGCCTACATTTTTAGAAAGCTACTCTTGACAATGAGTGTGATGCCATCAGTCAGTGATAGAAAACATTAGCTTTCGGGTGAGTTTTCTTCTTTTTTTCTACATAATGTAAAAAATTTCTACACATTTTTCCTGCAGCCTTGAAATTATTCCTCTCGAGTCCTTTGTCCCACTTCAAGTTAAGTAAGCTAAGGTATACACTAAAGTAATTACACATATCCATATTAAAATTTGCTATAATGCATCTGTCCAATCTCTCCCCTTTTCTTGTGTTTTTTTTTCAAAGTATGCCTTTAGACTTGCTTTACCATTAGCATAAGAAAATGACTAACAGAATATGCATTAACACTTAATCTTAGGTGACTGAATTTACTGCACACTTATGGAACCTGTACGGGAGTGTTTTCTGCTTCGAGCCTATTGGGTTGCTTGCTGCTGGTGTATTTCACCCACACACCCTGAACATTTTTCCCCCACTAAGAGAAATCATGCAACACACTTCTTAGCCAGCAAATAAGGGAGTACTCAGAATAACATAATTGTGATTTCACAGCGCAGATTTTAAGTCTCATTTGAAATGGATGCGGCACACAATATTCCCCGAGTTCTAACACAATGTCTCTCAAAAATTTCCTCTGCTCTTTTAGTTTTTAGCTGTCATGCATTAGTAAATAAGTGAGAATGCTTGTGCCTTTTCTTTACTGAGATGCATACAAAATGCATACTCTGACTGCCAATATTGTAAAGTGATTTTCATTGTGTGTTTTACGGAACTGTTAGATATGTTGGATGAAATCATGGTCTCCTTTGAAGTTAAGGAGAGCATTACTGTTGACTTAATGAGACCGAGATTTCTTTTATGTTCAAAGTTAAGCAATGTTATTCACTTTCTTTTTTATTAAAATATACCGCAGAAAGTTAAAAAGTAAATCAGTACTTTCAGTGTTGCATCCACAACATCTAAAGGCCTAAAAATGTCAGTAATTCAAAAATCCCCATAAATGGCTTTGAATGCTAGACGCAAAGTTAGATAGAATTTGTATGAAGTCAGAAATATATGAAAAAAAGTGCTTTTTCCTGGCACCAAGTTTGAGTTGGATTAACAAATCCTCATGAAAAAGTTCTATAGAATTTATTTTAAATTAAAATCTGTCTTTTTATGAACTACTTACCTTCATGAAATTAAAAAAAATGAAACAGGATTTGTGATAAAATATTATGCCAAAGGATTAAAAAATAAATAGACAAAAAGATCTAGTTCTTTACTAAAGACAATCAACTTTTACATTGATTTCTAGGAAGTAAATTCAATGTCTGTAGACTCCGATTATTTATTTTGTACGACACCTCCATAGGGCATATGAGATTATATATGAGATATAAGAAATGTCCCATACTGAGCTATAGGTTTTGAGAACTAGAATTTATAAATACGTCATATGTAAAGGTAGCGTTTTAAAAGAAATTACTTCACATTTCAGGATATTTTAGAGGGTATTTGTGTTATGAACATGTTTAGACATAGTCTGAGGTCATTCTTCAACATCTCATTTCTGGAATGGATGTTGTAAAGCATTTCTTTCTGTAGAAGTTTATCTATTTTTAAGAGGTAGGAGTATGTGGACGCCATCAGTTCAGACTCAGATCCTAAACATCGCTTTGACATTTTTTGATGGAAAACCAGGATTAAGTAGGTTATTGTCCTTTACATGTCTTATTGTGGCTTAGTATCTGTAAGACAAGGTCATGACTGATGTTGAAACAATTACACAAAGCCAAAAGATGGTAAAACAAATATTTGACACTTCAGTATAATGGTTTGCCTCATTATTAAATGGGTATTACAAAAGCATGTACAAATCTAGCAATCTGATGCTTGGCAAGAAAAATTTGCAATAGCTAATCTGAGACTCCTGAAGGCTTAAAATGTCTGCTGACATCTAGCAAACACATCACCACAGTCAAATAGAAAACTTTCAGGATGCCTTGGCCAATTGTTTCTCCAGAGGCACTACCTGGAGCAGATGGCTGCTTATAACCAGTCGATAGCCAGCCATTACTGGGCTGGAGTATTTTGCTTGAATGCTTCTGAAGCTCTTTCTGTCAGTTATTCCATGTTCAAAGGATCAACCAATATTCCCAGTTCAGATGAATTTATAGAAAACATAATATACAAGGAATGTGTCCAAGAAAGAGGAGAAATGTAAATCTAAATGCCTCTTCTTCATCTTGTATTGGCTCAGAAGACAGAAAAATATTTCATTTCCTGTGTCACCCAAAAATCAAAATGCTAAAGAGATTGATATTGTTTTATCAATACACAAAAGAATTAATTTAGAATATTAATTAAAAATGTACCAAACACAGATACTTAGCCTTTGCCTTTACTTTATGCCACATCATTTTCTCCCGTTTTTACTCTATTTGCACTGTGAATTACACACAACAATAATGGAGAAATGATCACCTATATTTGTTAATTTATAATCGAGGTACACCTCACTTGTTAAAAGTAAGTTAAATGGAATCCTACACCCAGCCCAGAGCTACAGCTTATGACTTTAGAGTTGCAGCCATGGGTACATGTTTCCTGCCTATTTTCCTTTTCCTCCTTCTTCTCTGAGACCAAGTCTTTCTAGTTTAATTTTTTTTGAGTCATCTCACAAATTCTGGCTTCTGTATTTAAAATAAGAAGTGAACATTTTGACAGTTTGTTTTCTTAAACACGTATCTGGGAGAACCCTGGAGCCATGTACTGTATTATAGGCAACCAGAATAATAACGTAATGACTTCCAAACAGCATTCAAGTTGCTTTACTTATTCTAATAAGAAAGAACAAAAGATTTTTAAAAGGTGGATGTGCCTGACATTATCGTGGTCCCTTACACGGAGATACAGAGAATGGGAATAGCTACAATCAACTCATCATGAAAGAAACTCACTCTGCAGTATACAGGGTATGGAGAATTTGTTCAGTATGCAGCAGTATAATGAAGCAGTGAGAGACAGAGATTATGCTTTCAGTTTTATTCATATTATGCATAAGAATTCTGAATTCGCTCTTTGGAGGATAAGCATCCTAAATCACCTGTAAAACATTTGCTTTATCTTTCAACATTAAAGCTGTAGTAGAAGTACTGCTGAGTTCTAAGAAAAAATTAACTCGCTTAGGTAATCAGTTTAACATGTTGCAAGTCTTCCAGTGAATTGTAAACTTTTTATACACAGAAGTGCTTGTGAGCACTTAGGCCTAGAAAAGCAAACCCACAGGCCCCTCCTTACACCAAAATTTTTTTTATTTTTTTGAACTGAGTAGAAAATATGTATAAGAAAATGCAACTAAATATACTTCTGACAGCTCAAATGATACATAAATATAAGGGCTGACAAGGGTTGGTTTGTCATTGTAGTTCACTTCGATCAACTCTACATGGTTCTGTAGGACAATGAAATTCAATGCACTTATAATTTCCAAAAAAGTGAGCTCAGATTCTTTTAAAAGCATTTCTGTGTGAAAACGGATCATTTACATGCCAAAAGCACTTTTAATGTGACATATTTAGCACATGTATTATTGAGAACGAAAGCTGCTTGAACTTAGTGAATTTTAAAGTCTATAAAATGGCACCCTGCTGAGCAGAAAGGTAGCTGTTCAGTGAATTTCCCAGTTATGTGATTATTTTGAATAATAGACTTGTACATAACTTTTTTATGAAATTAAAGGTATGACATTTGCTTTAGTTCAGTCCTGTAAATTGCACTTTAGAACATAAAGAATGGGCTGATGTATGAATTTGTTGTTCCTCCAAGCAATTTTGCTGATTTTTTAAAGAACAGTTTTATGTTTCATCTATTGAGTAACACATCAAACAGTTATCTTAGTAGATTTAATGAGCATTCATGTATATCTTAACACATATGAGGACCAGCCAGGAACCTCGAAAATAAAACTATTGTGTTTTGCTTTGGTTGTCTAGGACTCACCCGGGCTCCAATGCAAGATGATGACTAGTTTCATGAAATGTCCTAACACTTAAGAAGCATAATTAAGAGCAGCATCTGGAAGTATGGAGGCATAACAGACTCATTTGATTTGGCTCAGGTACTCTTTGACTTGATTAAAGACACCGTATACTTCACTGTCATGGAATTGTACAGTGCTACCTGCTCCCAGACAAAGAGGAACCAGCAGAAGAATAAGTCTTATCCTGGATTTTTGACTTTGGTTTTTTCCCCATCAGGAGCGACATAAAGCACTTGAAAACATAAAATACATAGCAAAAATCATCCATGCATGACAAATGCATAAATAATCACTATTTCTTTTCTGAATAGGCTTTGGACAAAGGGCAAAGGTTACAATTTTAGCACGTGACCTAACTTCAGGCGAAAAACACCCTCCCTAAAAACGGTGCTCCATCTGCTTACATTGCTGTCCCACCGGTAAGAATTCACCTGACACACACAAGCTACGAGCTATGCTACTTGTATCACTGGAGTCCAAAAAGGATCCTAATGACTAGCTATAGACAGGCACAGCACACAGCCCCGTGTTAAAGCTAAAGAGTGAACAGATCGTTTGGAGTTTTATATATAGGCTTAAGCACTTTGTAGAATTCGGGTCTATGAAACAGAATCCAGAGCATAAAATGGGCATTTGGGAAGGGTATTCATGACATTTTCTGACTAAGTTGTTTGTTCACACTAGGTATATAGCAATCCACAAATAAGGGGCTTGCAAAGAGTGCAGAAAATCCTTTCTTTCAGGGATCACTGTGCTTTTAACTTAAACTCACATACCAAAAAAAAAAACAAAAAAAAACCACTACCCAAAATCCCAAACCACTGTAAATTGACTCTGTGTGGAGAGATTAAGTCAGAGAGCAAGTCTTCTTGATTTGTAAAAACCCCTGCCCTCAATATCAGAAAAGCTGCTCTCTCAGCGCATGGTGCAAACATTTCTAGCACTTTTAAATAACTCATGAGCTAGGAAAGAGAGCAGTGAGACTATCCCCAAAAAAGAACATTTAAATAATCATGTCCCCCCCATCCCTTTCTTATTAAACAGGATGCTTTCGGGAAAGATATTCAGAGGTATAAGATCAAAATGAGAATATTTCATATTACCTGAGACAGACTTTATCCGTAACTTGATCACTTCTTGCTCTTCTACGTTTCATTCCCTTATTGATGGGAGTGTGGAATTATATTTACTTTTGACTTCAAATCTAATTTAAAACCAGATTGTTATGACAAGCACAACAGAAAACTAGAAATGTAGATTCAGGCGCTAAACGAATCCAGTGGTTTACCTCAGAGGGAATGAAACTCTCTGCTACGTATGATAACTGCCCGAAAATTTCGGGGAATTCAGGGCTCCTAATGATAGACGCCACTCTTTTGGTTTAATGTGTCTCTGGAGAGGGCAAAGGACTCACAGGCAGGATGGGATAGGTCACTTCCTAAATGAATATCCATAGCAGTATGGCTGCTTTGCCAAATGTATGCACATTTTCCCTTCGTTTATAGCCTAGAATGATGCATTACAAATTAAATAAAAAATATATCAATCTTGCTTCCTTGACTTATTTTGAAGTGTGTCATTGAAAAAAACCAGTTGATTTTGAAAATGCCGTAAATGCGGCAGTAAAACAAAAATAAGCGCTTAAAACTGTTCCCTGTTCAGTTATGAAACGTAAGGTTTTGAAGGTTTTCTCAGATCACCCCCTGTTCTTCATACCCTGTAGTAATCCAACAGTTACTAATCAGACAAATATGTTGGGGTGGGGGGGAAAGGTTGCTTTTAGCAGACAGGCGGCAAGGTTTTAATTTGTAGCTGATAATTTGCTACTGGAAGCTTACCCTGATTAGTCTTCTTATGGCACTAACAGTTTTTGAGGTAGTGTGAATTACCTACTGTGTATGTTTTTACCACCCATTCAGGGATGAAAATGAGTTACAACCTAGGCCTCAATTAAAGCTTGAAATAAGAAAACCTAAAACTTCTTTTATGTCCTCACTTCTAAAGAATAGAATTAGTTGCTTCTGATATTATTGGAATTGTAATTCACACTCCTGAAAATCCAGCAATGGATCTTTCAACCCTTTACAATGAAGCACATTTCAGCTGTTACCCAATTATGCTGCCTTTGCTCCAAGTCAAATCATCATCCAACAGCTGAGAATTGAAACAGACTCCATTTGTGAAAATGAACGGTGTATTTATCTGTAATGCGGAATGTTTTTAAGTGTTACTCTAGCTGTCATGTAGAAATTAGGATGTTATTGCTTGTTCTATTAATTCTCATTTCTGGGAAACTGATTTGTAGGTTGGTCTCATCAAAACTATATGGTAGGCTTTTCTAACAGCATTATCTGCAAACCATGCCATAGGCATTGCAACAAACAATATATTGCCCATGATCTAAGCATCTTGCTTAAAATAAAGAACTCATCACAGAACTCATTATTTTTCAAAGGGGACTCCATGTTGCCCTTTTTGTACATTGGTGCTTAGTAATCCACTAATCCAAGGCGATTTTCCCATAGGATGATGGAAACTATATGGAACTAATAAATACAAATTACAGAAAATAATATTCCCCCTACCTAGGTTTCCCCACTTTCTCTTAACAATGTACAAATATTGTTAAGCTATGGTTTGGGGCCTGTTTTAATAAATAACCATATACAGAGCATACGACCCTTTTACCGAGGAACCTAACATGGCAGTTTTCCCTGATTGCCACAATAGTGTGGAATCCTATTTTAGGTTTCATTAATAATATTTTTAAGGAATGGAATAGTGAGAGAAATTCTAATGTTGAATATCATGGCAAGTATTTTATTCAGTCACTATTCACAGGCTCCTATAGATGATGCGAGACAGTGTAACAATAAACAGTGACACAACTGGCAGAGGTGGAGGATAGAAGCTGGGAGATAGGACATTCTTCATTAAAAGGAAAAAAGTTACAGTCACCAGGAGTCATGGGGAACATTCTGGCCTACCAAAAATACAACACATTTATTTAAGTGGCTACTCTGTGAAAAAAAGCAAAGTCACTGCTTCTTAGCTAATGTCAACCACTCTAGTGATATTAAAACTAGCCGAAAAAGCCTACCTGTGCTGAAATAAATTCTCTGACCACCTCTGTGAATATACTTTTAAAAGTCAGAGAAGACGAGCAACATTCAGGCAAAGCAAAACTATCACACTGATGAGTGACGATTGTCAATTTATGTGCTTTGTGTTAAAGTGGTATTTTTCCTCTACAATAATTTTAAGGAATCCTACACAGACTGCATAGAAACCTATTGGGTTTAATCCCTGTTAAATTAAATAAGTCTTTTCCAGGCAGAAAAAGTGCCCAATATAGATTTTTCTTTCTCCTCTACATCCATTATAATTTCTGCTTATTATTCTCTGGTTTTGTGGTAAAAGGACTTATTTAGACTTCCTTTGTCTTTTACCCCTCATTACCCTTTCATAGCAGGTTTTGTCATGCAGTCACTGTCAAGTTCTTTTTTTTATTATAAAAGTGACATTTAGAATAATGAACTTAATCTAATTCCATTTTTGTCATACAAAGGTCCAGATTCTCAGCTGCTATAAACTTGTGTATCCCCTCTGAGGCCCATGCATCTGACTTGTGCAACTTTATTTTAAAAAAGCCTGCCAGGTGCAAAAATTTCTTCCAAAATATTAAAATTCTATGGGGATTTTGTCCTAGATTCATTAGACATTTGTCCATTACTTTGGACATCTAATTTAGGTTCTCTCTCTCTCTCTGTCTCAGCTAAATACAATGCTTCTGGCATGAAGGGAACCTCCAGGAATTGCCCAACACCAGGAAAAAATTTAGACCTTTTCTGTTTGTTTTTCAAAGTTGAGGTCATAGCATTGTAGCCAACAAGCTTCTCCAAGCTGGTGTTAAAAAAATCCTAAGTGGCTAGAAAGGATGCTGGCTTTGTCTGCTGTTGCTACAGAAATGCTGTGATAATGCATCATTGCCGCTCGTCACGTGACATGGCTACCTTATGAAATTGTCTGGGCCAGAAAGCATTAAAGGGATGTAAATATGAGAATTGGGTTGAACAATTCACTGGGTATAATCAGTGCGACACAGGTCTTCATACTGGCCCTAAAAAAGGAGCTGGTTTATGCTACCCACTTTTTCATCTGTAGCTATTTTAAAATTTAAATTAGTATCTGGTTACAGATTATTTGCAATGTGTTAATTTTGACTCTTTGCAGGGTATTCTGGTCATTCAAGTTACTTTTTTCTTTTGCATCTCCTTTTGAAGACTCAAATATTTTGGATATAAGACTGGCAAGTTATGAACAGTGAAGAACAGACAGGTATGCAGGTTCACACCTGCATTTTCCCCATACAGATGCAGTTATTCATAACATTCTCTCCCATTCGTGTCTCCTGTTATGCCGTGTTCACCACAGTAGCCCCTGAAAGTGTATTGAGTGGTCTCTTCTACTGTATGTTAAGACACACGACACACATTTATTCCATGTTTATTTTGCACTGCTTACAAGCAAGGAAAATCATGTAAATTTTTAAGTAATGAAGTGTTTTGTACTTTTTATTATTTGTCAAAACTTGTAAATAAGAGGCTCTAGTACAAGTGAATGTAACAATTTCATAATTGTTTTAGATTTTAATTTCGTCTTCAGATGCATTCAATATTCAGACCATTCTCACAAAAAATCCCAAATTATCAACTTGTACATACATTCGAACAGCAACAAAATCTAGAAGGTTCAAAAGTCATTTTCTGTTATACAAGTAAACATTTCCTTTTTCTATTAGGGCATGGGTAGATTTGTTTCTATAGATTTGGAAACAGAAATTGCTGAAGAATATAGTACATCTGAAGGAAAAGAACCTATTTTTCATGTTAGAAAAACATCCCCCAGGTTGGTTAAAAAATATAGATCTGCTTTAGAAGAAACCACTACTAGAATAAAGAAAATTACAGAATGTTTATTTTAGAAAGTCCTATTACTAGAAAAATCAGGATGCCTCAGCTCCTGATTCCCATTTGCAAGAGCATATGGAATGCACCAGTACCACGTACCTTATACCACGCACTCAAGAGATTGAGTGTCAGCCTAAGTCTATAATTTTTTCTAAGTACAGCAGATTGGGTCCTGCCGCACAGGAACTTGGTAACCACAATAATAAGCAACTGTCTTGTGCAACGCAAAATCTGGCTTGTGCAGTGCTTTGAAACATCACGACATTTCAAAGTAATTTACCAGATATATACAATAATTGAATAATACAGTCTGCAGCTCCAAACTAATGACGGTAAGCAAAGGGAAAACAAGTGAGTCTTCTCCACTACCAAGGTAGGGAATCTTTCTGTTCCTTAATCTGTTCCTCTCCTGGGGCTGTCAATTGTGCAAAATGGTTTGAAATTATGGATTTTTTTTTTTCTCATGGACTACAATTTGCTCAGGGACTATTCAAGTAAACAAAGTCATTCAATTTATGTTCTGGTTGCTTCTTTTTCTCCTATATTTACAATGCATTTTCTGTAATTGTTACAATATTGATCAAGGACTGTATTGTAAATATTCTATAGAGTGGTGGTGTGCTCTATGTGTGGAAAAAATTAGATGATGTCAGTCCACATCTATTTTACACACACAAAGATCTGCACGATATTTTTACTTTGATGAAATCACACTTTTGATCGATTTTGCACATTCTGCAAAAAAAAACCCGAAAAAGCCTACAACCTGACAAACACCACAAGCTAAATAAAACTGGAGCTGTGGTTCATTGAAGCCAATGAGCATGTCAGTGCTGGGAGCATTGTACTTTGAAAGTCATAATGTACATAGTTTCCAAAGAGTATAAAAGAAATTCCTTTTGAAATAAAAGTTAAACCAAAGCAGACTCTTTTAAAGCCCATGTTCTGTTCTACTGTATTAACACTGAAAAGAAAGAGGAAAAAGGAGTGGAAATCAGTACCCAGCAAATATAGTGTTTACATTTAACACTCTCTAGGTTATCTGTGATGGTTATGATTTGCTATGTGCATTTTCCTTTATATTCCCCACCAAAACTCTCTATGGAAGCTATTTCAGCTAAAAACACTGTTAACTTCTTCACGTCTCTTACCAAGCAGCCCTGAAGAGAACATTTAAATTACAGCATGGCTTCCTTGATAGGCATGTTAGCATTTGGCAGCGATCCCCAGAGCAGCGTGGTGGGGTGAGCACTCTGTCATCAACTGTTACATTTCCAGGTGTGCCTGCAGGTTTGGGGGCTCCACAGGTGTTCTGTTACTGCCCTGGGTAACATGGCAAGCAAGCAGAGTCGTATTAACCGCAGCTTTATTAGACATGCTCAGGAGCCCGTACACTGTGTTGGAGCTTGGCAGCCTGTCCCTCAGCAGCAGAGTTCACACCACTTTGAGTTCACATTTCTGTCCCATCTCCTGTTGAAACCTGAGGCTTTTTCTCACTCCAGTGTAGTAAGTTACTCTACAGTGCTGTTTCGGAAGTTGCATGACTATGGTTTTCCACAAACCAGAAGCAGACTTTTTAACTTTCTAACATTCCAAGGTGTGAGAACCCCATGTCACATGAGTAGGGGTAAATATGAGCAACAGCTAAGTGAGGAGAGGCATAAGGGATGCACCCTATTCATTAATGCAATTGTAGAAGAGCTACTACACCCAAACGTATGGGACAATGGCTCTTAATGCTGCGCCAGCCCAGGGCACGACTAAGAAACACAGTCCCTGGGTACAACACCGGCCATTTACTCTCTCCTGTCCAGCACCACGTCCTGCACCAGGCACATGAAGCGGGCAAGGAGACTCTGGAGTCCTGTTTATAGTCTGCAATATGAGATGATGAAGAAAGTGTGAAGGAGAGTGATTAAGACCTGACATATACAGTGGTAACCATCTAGTAGAGCGTATGACATACTGGTCTGTCAATATTTGGCACTGCTATTGCACTTTATGCATTCCTACATATACAGTGATAGGGTGAAGACTGAATGGTGAAAGATGAGGGTTTTGTTCATTGACTGACTCTATTAATTATAAAATCCACAGCCTTTGGGTAGCATTCAGCATTCTACTCCTGCTTTACAACTGCACAGAGTGAAAATTCACAGTTACACATAATAATCAGAAAAAAATATTTCTTATTTCTCGACACATGCAATGTCTACTCATTGACAGAGTCTGTAAGGGCAGAAGGTTGCACACTTAACCTCAAACCTGAGAAAGGGGAAATGGACAAACTCAGAGTAGCAGCACTTACTCTGCCCTGTCACTGACCTCAACATCAGTCAGGGCACACCACGCTTTAAAAAAGCAGCAGTGGAGTGAAGTGAAAGCAGTTCAGCTCCTCTGCTGCTACAGATCAAGTCTGAGCCAAACTCTTTTGATGGAAGACTGTTAATTTAGGTGAATTATATGTGGTGGCCTTGTGATGCAGGTTACTGTCCATGAGAGACTGGGTTGAAAACAATGAACCCATTGTATATGCACATATAGAATCATAAAATCATAGTATGGCTTGGATTGGAAGAGACCTTAAAGATCACCTTGTTCCAACCCTCTGCCATGGGTAGGGGCACCTTTCACTAGACCAGGTGGCTCAGAGCCCCATCCAACCTCGCCTTGAACATTTCCAGATTATGTGATAAAGCTAGCTATAAATTAAGATATCTAAACTTTCACAAAAACTCAGTAATACTGAACAATGCAGTAGCTGCATTTTAGGTAACTGGACTCTGGATCTGAGTTTGCAGTTATTTCTTTTACTGAAACCTGAATTGCATTTCTGATTCTTACAGTGTTTTGTAGATAGAGTCAGCAACTAAGAAACAGAACTCTAAAATGAGCCAGTTTTCTTTTACTTTTAGCCAGCTGAGCCTCTTCAGCCATGATCATTCATCAGTTCTTAATTCATTTTTTTCCCCTCAAATATGGAGCAGTTCTTTTAGTCTGCCTGATCTGGTTTGTGGGCAAAATAATTTTCTGTCTACTGTGAAATCTGCAGTTTTTTCTTCATACTTCTGCCTTTATATCACTCAGACTTATACTGCACTAAAAGAAGTATCCTACTTGCAACATCAACCACGGAAGTTAGAAACTGTATTAGCTGAATGTGGTTATGTTTGTTGTAGATAAGGTTCTCCCCTTGTCTATGGATCCACCCATATCTTTGCCAAAAAATCTGTTCAGTCTGTCAAGTGTGGGCCAAGCGTGGGCAAACTGTCTCTATTTCCCAGACGGATTTGAAAAGATTTTTCTGCAGAACTCTACTTTCCTATATCAACACTTGTTTTACCTTGTCTCTGGGGCATTCCAAACAATAATTTCTGGAATGCCTTTTTTTAAAATTTGTGAATAGTGGCAAAAATCCCATTAAACTGTTCATCATGTGAAGCAATGAAACTTGCTTTTCCATGGATTTCTCTACTGTTGACTCTACTATCAACAAAAGTGTAGACCTCAGCTGCACTGGGATCAGTAGATGAGCGTCTCTCCCAGGTGTGGTTTCTGGTGTCTTTTAAGATGTGAATTATCAGAGAAGCCTTCTTCACTTGGGACCTCAAATACATTTTTTTTTTTTATTTATATCCTATCCAATAGATACTGTCTGTGAAATTCAGTGGAAATCAGAAACTGTTTTCAGAAGTGATTAGCAGAGGACATAGGTAAAAAGCCAGAAAAAAATGGAGACAAATACGTCTGTTTTCACAAGGAAACGAGGCTTGAGAGGTTTACGCAGTTGTTACAAACATGAAGAACAGATATTACATCGCTGATAGACAGATATAGATATAGATATAGATGATATAGATATAAAACCAAATAAGCTTTGTCCACTAACAGTGAAGTTTAAGGCAGGGCAAGCTATGTTATTAAGTGGACTAATAACTGACCGGCAGATGAGTCCCACAGGTGGTTTTCAGCAAAGAATTACCACAAAATGAGGGTATTTCTAGTATGGGAAACTGGCACTGGGCTTGGCCCTATTTAAAGTTTGCATCCACCATATGGCAGTAAATAAACTATCAAGGCTGATAAAAGTGGCAGGTAACACAGAGATCAGGACAGCCACGGTGAGCAGTCAAGATGGCACAGTACGCTGGTCCATCCATGCAAAATGTCAGCATAACGAAATGCAAACTTATACATTGAAGAGCAAGAAAGGAATATTCATAACATGAAAATCACTGCATGCTGGAAATCAATGGCTGAATGGGACTGGAAGTCACCACAGAAAAGTATCTTAACATGAGCTTCCTGACTATGTGGAAAGGCTTCCAAGGCAAATGGCTGGTCAGCTCCTTGGTGCTCCCAGGAATACAACTTCAACAGGCCTCATCACCACATCTGATAGTGGAACATGTGCTGTACCTGCAATGGTTCAGGCTCTCAGCTCAACTCAGCCACCTACACTGGAGGTGATAAAGGAAATGACACCATAACTGAATTTCTGTGCATAATTTTACATCTGAGAATGAACAAAGGGGCTTGGTGGCAGAATACATTAGTGTGGTATTCATTCATTGTTTGAGAAATACTGCAGTATAAACCAGGTCACACTGAAACTGAGTTTTGAGGTCTCTTTTTAGTTCTTATTTTCCCATATGACAGGCCCAGGAAGACAAACAACAATGGTATCATAGGTCACAAGCTACGTGCTTTTCAGGGATCCATCTTCTTGCAACACCTGTCTATAACCAATCCTACAATTTCCATAAACAGTGCATTGAGATGCAGTATTTTCTAAACAGTGAAGAAAACTCTGAACAGGTAAACCTGAGGTATGTCATGTTAATGGCAAGCATATTTTTTGTCACTCCACAGAACAAAAAAATTTTTTAAAAAATAAAAATAAGACTTAGTGACTTTTTAAAACATCTTTTCTTACCCAGATAATACAAAAAACATAACCTGACACAGGACCAATGTGCAAACTAAATATTTTTAAGAAACTGGGGTCAGCTCCTAGAGCCAGGCAGCACACTGACCCACGAGACCTTCCATTCATGGCTGGCAACTCCTAGGCAAAAACATCTGGCATTGTGCTGCGTGAATAAAGGCATTTTAGGGACCCACATGAACAGAAGATCAACCGTG
Source organism: Mohoua ochrocephala (assembly GCA_013398855.1). NCBI lineage: Eukaryota > Metazoa > Chordata > Aves > Passeriformes > Acanthizidae > Mohoua > Mohoua ochrocephala. Next base: position 152,258 of record VZTA01008453.1, on the reverse strand, counting down.
GTATATGGAAATTCCTCAAAATGCATTCTTCTTTCTCTGAAGTATTTTAGTGGCCTGCGAGGTTTAGGAGCACAGTAATGACTGCTGAGTGCTGTCCACCATGGTGCAAAGTAAGCAGCTCAAGAGTGGAGTATTCAGACTGGATGAAAATTAAAAAACCAAATAAAATAAGTGCATTGACTGGGAAAACAGAAAGGTAAGTTTGTGTGTCACACAGAGAAGCAGGCAGGTGGCACAGAAATGTCTGGCAACAGCTTCTAATTGGAATTAAATTCTAAAAGGAGCCTTTCCAGTAGGTCCACAGACCAAGGCCTGTTACTTTATTGGATGACGATGTAAACCATACAGTGTCTCAGGTTCCTTACTGAACAGTGTTTGAGCAGATGCACAACCAGATCCACTCAAAAAAAGGCTATAGAAGTAAGAAGGTTCATAAATGCCTGATTTTTATCTTTATTATTCTACATGCAAGCATAAGCACCCATCTATTTCATGCACTCTTTGAAGTTCACAGAAACATACTCAAAACTATGTAGTATTTGTTCTGCCATACACCTGTGCTATTGCCATGCCAAAATTTCCTCGAAGAAACTTAGAGTTGTATTTAAATTGTGAAAGGCTTTTACATTAAAAAAAATAAGTGATAAGTATTTTCCTTTAGATTTAGATTTATATTGGACATTCATCATATACAGTGTCCAAAAAGGAGCTCAGACTGTGTTTTGCACTAGAGTTAAGAAAGGAAGGAGGGAACACAATAAACCAGACACTTGTAACATGTTTCTCTGTGAGGGAAATTTGGTTTAAATATTAAGACAGATTTATAAATATGATAAAATTAAAATTAGCACAAACCAGTATCATTTATAAAAAATATTCTAACACAATTGGAAAAACATTAAAATATCAACAGAAACACAATAATTTAACTTGCTCTCTTTCTAGTTTGATGTTAATGACATGAAGCAAAAAAAAAATAAATTTATACAATAATTGACATATTTCCTTATCTGTTCTTTCAGAGACCATTTTATTTTTAGGTGTAATTGTTTTAAACTGCTTTTATACTAGCACAATCACAGACTACAGCCGGTGGTCTGATACAAACACCCCACTTTCACAACTCCCTGAACCATACGGCCAAAGACGCGAGTGTTGTCATTTCAGAGTAGCAGTCCAGGCATACACTTTTCTACAATCAGAGTATAAAGGGCTCTGTGCGATCTGAGGCAACGCCAGGTTAATTGGAAACAATACCTAAAAGCTTGAAGATACTGAATACAGCAACACATAGTGCTAGAGATTTGAAAAAGTGTATCTGTATTTAAGTTCTTTTGCTACTTTTCTCTTGACAGTAACAGCAACCACCTGCCTGTTGCAAACAGAAATAAACAATGAAAGAATACAGGATCTGCGTGTCTGCTTGCTTTCCCCCAGACAAGAAGTTATACCGTGAGGGCGCACTGTGGCCTGCAAAAGAAGGGAAACAGTTCAAAGGCTAAATGCGGCTGAAAGGGAGCATACAGGTCTGTGCGCAATTGCTCTGTGGCATTTCTGCATGTAATTACCATCCGTCTGTTTTAGGCAGACACCCATCTCACTGCTTTTGCATTCAGATGCTCCATTTGCATGCACACTTATGGTAATTTCAATTGTAAATATGGTGAGGAAATTGACCTTAGGCCTTGATTATTTTTTCTTTAAATGTGGTCCACGTTTATGAGAGCAGAGTTAGAGTTACCACTCCAAAATTCTGCTGTACAAAAATATCAGTATATACCTGGATTATTATTTTGTTTCCAAATATCCGGAAGGAAAGGAAAGGGGAAGGGGAGAACAGCTGCAAGTAAGAGTAAAGACATGTTTGAATGAGCAGGCAGAGCTTAGGAGAAGAAATAGAGTGACAATATTGTGATTTACAGATTAAACATTCCAGCCAAAAGCTGTGTATGAAAGCAAGATGCAGCACTGTTCCAAATAACAGCATAGCTCTTCAGCTGATGCAATTCAGCAAAGCTCCACTGGAAACAATGAAGCTACACTGATTTACACTGGCTTGAGATCTTGCTCAATATGTTTATAGCTTAATGGCTCAATATTAATCTAAAAATCAGAAAAATAACAACTTGTCATTTATTTAACCCCAGCATGATGGAAGGTTAAACTAAATACTGAAAGCCCATAACAAATAGCAGGGACATTCTAAGGTCACCAAATGAAGGCTGTCGTTTTTGTATTCAGGCCAGTGATAAAAGAGTTTTTAAATGTTTGGACATTCAATCTATGTAGTGCCACAACCTGAACATACCCCTTTGCCAAACACAGGCTCACTAAATCCTCTTGGAATGTTGTTTACCTCTGAATAAATCAAATTTGACAGAGTAGGTTAACTTTACAGATTCATTTTTCAATCACAAATGATTGATATTTTTTACAGAAAGCAAGCTACAAAATTCTTACTGCATTACTGACTATTGGAAGTCATATTGTTCTTGAGTGTCATATGAAATCCAAGTAATTTTTCAAGGACTTTGTTTCATAGCTATCCGCCCTCTCTGTGAGAACGCAGCAGTGAGTGTACCTCAAACAAGGATCACCCAGCAGAGATAGTTTATCAATTATTTTAAGTCGGTGTCTCTCTCCCAGAGGCTGAACATGCTATACCGTGCATTTTACAGCACCGGTCCAGTGCTAAAGTCCTAAATCCATTACCTAGGCTTATGTGACACAACAGTAAAGAACAGGGTGCTGAAAAAAACTGAATGAAAGCTGAGATATAGGAAGGTTTATTGTTAGCTGATTAAAAACAAATCAGAACAGAAAATAGGAAGGGGAGCTAGAAGCAATTTCCATCATTTGATTTTAAAATATAATTTGTTGAAAGGCCAGAAGTAATACAAAAAAGCTCCCTTCATGTTAAAAATGGTATGTATTTCTTGTTCCCTTAATTAAAAAATAAATATGCACATAAAATTTGATGCCAGCAACAATATTCATACATTGCATTACTTGTTTTTCCAACTGAATATGCTATTTTGGTTAGTATCTGTTTAATTATTATACGTAGTACTGCTTGAGGCTATCTGATATGGGTGTCTATGGAAAAATGACTGTAATTCACTTTTATTATTATAATGACCTTGGTCTATGACAGGACTGAATTAAATATCAGTGAGAATTTACACAATTCACTGTGCTCAGGTTTATGCCACTTAACATTCAGCGTTTAACTGGAGCACCTAAGTTAGGTGGATGGATTTAGATGTACATTTGTCCTGAGGCTCTCTGTACTGTCAACGAAGACTGATAAGCACTGCCAAAAGGCAGTTCAGATCTCAGATGAATGGAATTACACTTTGGGGTGCCTGCTGCCTCCATTTTCTATCGAGGTAGCCTAGGATAAGTGTTTCTACACTCAGTGCCCCCACTTGAGTGCTTAACAGTTATCTGGGGTGTATATTACATATACATTCTGTAGAAAGATATATTCTCAAACTGTTAATGTTCAAAATTGTTTTAGAAAACTAATATTTCCTGAGCACAGAGACAGCAACCAGTTGAAAAAATAAATCCAGTGTCCAAATCATTGCTTTGCACTGATCTTCTTGGTATTTCATTGGAATGCAGTCTGTAAGTACTTGAAAATCAGCTGTTTCTCAAGCAATATCAACTAATTTCTACAGAAGGATCTCCCCTGACTTTCAGCAACTCTCTCTCCCTAAAAACCCGTTGGTTCTTGTTTATAAATAGTGTCAGGTTAAGAAACCGAACCAAGACATTCACTACTCCCTGTACATGTTGTATCCACTGCACTACTGCAGTGCCAGCTCCTCCATTCTTACTATTTTTAAAGGAAAACCAATTCCTGCTTACTTTTTTGAAAGTGGAGACCTGGGCACCTATCTAGAGGAGGGGGTGCAGGGTATGTGAGGGTATGTGAGTCTCAAATGAAGGGTCACTTAGCTTTGGAGAAGAAGCCTGAGGAGTGTGACTTCAAGCCAGCCCCAGGAACTGCTGGGTTAAGTGAGCTTGTTCAAGAATTTTGCCCAGTCTGGCTACACCCTTTTTAAAGACTTTCATCTGAAACCTCTTGCACCACCTCTTAGACACCTCAGGCACAATCTTCATGGTTAAGCACTTGAACTAAGAACTTGAATTTGGTATCACAGCTCCTAAAGTAGGTTTTCTTTGTTGTTGTTGTTTTTTGGGTTTTTTTTTAATGAAACTCTCAGGATCAGGATTATAAAATCAGTGGGACATTTGACTGCTGGTGGCTGAGAGAGCACATTACAGAAACACCACTATGTTCACCTTTCTTTTGGCATCCAGTCTGGACACATCTGCCTCTGCTTACTGACAGACAAAAGAGGCAGGCTGGGTCCACAACCTTGTCTGAGCCTGTGCTGACAAGTAGACTGAGCAAGTGAAAATGGAGCAGAACACTCTGTGCCAATGACCAACTATAGGCACTAAACGTGTGTCAGTGAGTTCACACCAGCTATCTCTAGCCTGCTCCCTTGGATTTACTGCTCATCACCAGCCTGAGTGCATTGGAAGCACTGAAGCAGCACACCTCTTCTAGCACTCACCTTAAGAGAGTCCAGCTGGTGCGCTCAGAAACCACAAGATGTGAGCAAAAGCTGGTAAGTAGAGACTACTGGGTATTCACCTGCTCTTTATCCAAAACAGAACATTAACTTAGACACAACCAGTGTGACCATTTGTTTTCTGAGAGGCTGGTGTTCTAAAAAACATAGGTAAGTTTGCCCTTTTACTTTCAATCTTAGAATACGTGTTGCACTAGGACAGCATCAATTAATGTATTTTTCATAGATGAAATGCAAAGCTTAATAGACCTGACAATACCCAGAGCATCATTTTTGTAACAGTTGTAGAAAAGAACAAAAATGAAGAGCACTTTCTTGCAAGATTTTTTTTTTAAAAAACATTATGGTTACTGCTTTATGCAAAAATTTATGAACCTATAATTCAACAGCCCTCTCTCCAGAATCAAACATCATGTATATTTCTATATCCTGATGATAGAGAGAGTATTTGGTACTCTCTTGCCTTCCTAGATAGGTTACCTGTAGAGCTCTTTCTGAGGAACAGCCTAAAAGAAGGAGATAGGAGGCTCCGAGACACAGAATAGAAAATGAAAACGGATTAAGATATTTTAATACAGTATATGTATTTAGCAATAAAATAAAAGCAAATAACTAGGAATGCTCTCTTCCACTTTAGAATCAAAAATGGTAAATCTGTGTTATTCAATCAGTGCTACAAAATCAAATTAATTCCAGCACACAGTTAATTTTAATGGCCAAGTAAATAAATTGAAAAATGAGCAATTTCTAATAAGACTATCTTAACTAAAGCATAGAGGACATTGCTGCTGAACAGATATGAGGCTTCAATCAGGATTTTCTTTTCAATTTAACCCTGACATGTCCTACAAAAGCAGGCTTACCATAAACACAGACTAATGGAACTGTAAAACAAGTAGATATTGATTCAAAATTTGGATTTCAGAATTTGCCACGAAATATTGTAGGGCACACAATTCACATATGACACTTTGGAGGTCAAGTCTTGCTAACTAAAGCTATTTTCATCTTAAACATCCAGTTAGGATTTCAATCACTTCTGTTCTAGACATTTTAATCTGGTGTTCAACAAGGCTGAAAAGTCTTCTCTCTGGTTTATTTTATGGAAGGATAAGGCAACACATAAGCAAGCAGAGCACAACTCTCAAAATTATATACCAGTTCTAGACCCCATGGTTCTTAACTGGATCTAGAGCTGGAGATTTGGACAGATATTTTTTTCCAATTTTAACAGTTCTCCCTCCACACTAGTATACTACAAGAAGAAACCAACACTTTCCAAGGATTTTCGCAGAAAGAAAGGCAAAAACCCAAGGAAATAAAAACACTGAGGGAAAGATCATTACATTCCACATATCAGTAAGAGAGTGTCCATTACATCCATGTAGGTATGAGAGTTACTGGTTCAAGCTTTCAATTAATCTTAGGGTCCCATTTTCTAGATAAGTTCTTTAACTATCCTGATGTATATCTGAGCAGGACAAAGCTTTGCCAATTAGCTCAGTTTTGTAAAAAATTAAAGGTTCCTTTCATTGCTGCACATAGAATGTAGGCAGACTAATTAAGAAGAAAGTCTTAACTTTAGGTCTTACATCTACCAGAGGTACCACATAATAAGCAGGCAAGTGTTTGATACATTGTGAGTTGTCCTAACCTTGCACATATTTTTTTGGTTTTCTTTTTTCTCCCAAAGTCTATTTTAAGGTTCTAAGCTATTATAAACCTCAATTTTCCCATAAAATATTTTTTTAAAATGTTGCCAGGATCTATTAACTCCCTTAATTTAATAGCCAGAGCTTTACTGTGCAAACAACTGCAGAAATTATTATACATCATGGAAATTTCCCTTCATCTGATCTGCCTGCAGTAGAGAGGTGCTGGAGAAAATGAATAAATTTAACAATCAGGGTTACTAATGAAGAGTGAGCTGTTACAACCTACCCATGAATAAACAGGAAACAGGAAACTTTAGTGCAAAGTTCGGGCTTAATTAGACACACAGTCATTGAGTACATCCTTCTCTGACTTCTCCTTGGCACAGGCCACACAACCACATCTAGTAATTCACACAACACCTGGTGAAGAATCCACCCATATTTTTGCTCAAGATTCTTGATGTGGTTATTTAGTCATCCACTCATTTATTCATCCAACTTTCTGCTGATTTAATGGCAAATTTCTCACTCTCTCACCCTCCTTCACTCCAAACAGCTGCAGTTTGTAACATACGCTATCATTTCCCTGTAATTTTTTCCCTACAAATTGTCATAATGAAAATACTGTTATCTATTTTATCTTTCATTTACAATAATAATAAAAAATAATTATTGTCTTTTGCTCTATTGGAAAGACTTTAAATATTTGGATATANTTGTAAGATATTCCCTACTTACCGTTTCTAGATAGAAAGCAAGCAACAATGCAATAAAAGATAATGAAAAATGATAATGACTGGTGACAGGACCAGAGCCATGGGCACAAACTGAAATACAAGATGTTCCTCCGAAACATCAGGAAACACATTTTTACTACAAGGATGCCTGATCACTGGCACAGGTTGCTCAGGGAGATCTTGGATGTAGCTCCGATCTTGGAGATATTCAAAAGCCATTTGGACATGGTCCTGGGCAACCAGCTCTAGGTGGCCCTGCTTGAGCTGGGAGGCTGGACTAAATAACCTGCAGATGTCCCTTCCAACCTCAAACACTTTGTGATTCTGTAACACCTGCCAAGTGGATTTAGACTACTTGGCCCAAGCAAATGCTATTATTGCTTCCTTACCAAATACTACTGAACAAATTTTTACCAAGATCTTGCAAAGAAGAGGTGCCTTCAATCCCTCTACAGAAGTAGATTAATAAAGCAGGGTAATCACAGTCCCCTGCAGTACCTCCTAAGATGTCAGCCAGCAATGACTATTGCCCTCCAATCCAATTCAGAAAAGAATATTTCCAAAAGATATCATAATTCCATGCATTTGCACAAGTTTCCTGTAGGACAGATTTCCAGTGACCTTAGCCAGAGGCTGTAATTATTCATTACATAAAGGCCCCTTTTCAGTGCTCAAGAAAGTGAGGACCAGCTTCATACTGTCTAGATTACAGTTCAAGATGAGCAATATTAACTTTAAATAGCAAATTAATCTTTTTATAGACCATGTTTAATCCTTGGGCAGAACCTTACAGTTATGAGCACCACCTGGTGCAATATGCATAAAATTCACTGGCGCTGTTGAGAGAGACCAAAGCTTATGCTAGATTTCAATTCCACTTAAGGTTTCAAATAAGGATTTAAATGGGATTTGGGGATGTAGAGTGAAAGGGGTGGCTAAGCTAGTCATTTGCCAGGGTGGTGCACTTGCTGTGAACTCATTGTGTGTGGTTTCTAGACCAAAAAATGCAGAGTAATAGAATATGCCTTTTATTAATTATATAATTAGATTCTGACTATGTGTATAATTTTAAATATAGGCTTAATGTAGATGATAAAATATATTAAACAAAACTATGAAAAGAACAATGTCTTATCAGGTCATCTGTCTTATTTGCCTTTGCCGGACCACATGAAACTGAGCTAAAAATGGTTTAACTTTTTTTTGTCAGACACTACAATTAAAGAAAAATTCAGTGAGCAGATTTTTTTCCCCACTGATGTTTTATATCTGAGATACCCACAAACATGCAAAACTGGAAAAAAAGATTATTTTTCTTATTGATTTAGTCAGTTGGTAAAAAGGCTATGACAGTAAGGGGAACGTACAGTACCTGTGTTTTGATCTTTCTTAAGGTTGTAATAAAGAGGTTATACATTTCATCTGAGCTGACAGCAGTTTGAAATGTTATAGATAGGCTTCCTGAGCACAACCATTATTTACTGTTTGACTGCAATGTCAGTCTTTTTCTGCTTTTTCAATATTGTTTGCACTTTGCCTCTGTGAAAAGGGTCTTGATTGAACTATACAAGAGGAGATATTTCTATCTTTCTATAGGATCAATGAAGATGTGTTTACAGGTCCAGGACACAGTGTACACACCACAATAATGGATTTTAGTCTGTTTGTTGACTGAAAGCTCCTTTTCTTTGTAACTTGTCAATCTTGCATCTATTACTTGATTGCAACATAAAAGGCTATTTGGACAAGCTCTAAAACAACAACTGTATCAATCTAACCAAAGTGGTTAGCTGCACTAAGTATGCAGCCTTTAGCAAGATAAATCACTTAAAACTTGAAATCATGCAGGACTTTATTTGTGTCTCCATCTATCATCTCTCCTGCACGCGCAGTTTTCTTTAAAATGTTCTTATTGAAGTGGTACTGATCAACACGTGATTGCAATGAAATAATGAAAATTAAAACCACACACAATTAACTTTTATATTTCTGAACATAAGCAGAAACCATATGAATGAATCCAGCATGTATCTCTTCCATAATTGATCTCTTGTATCCTACAATGACCAATGCATATTTAATCAAGAGTGACTGTCCTTAGCTTTTAGACCTCACATTTTTAATGTTGTCCATTAGAGGAGCACAGCCTGAACTTCCTTACCTCTCTAGGTAGTGAGAAATGCATACCCTGCAACATCTCCTCTCGTCTCATCTCATTACATTTATTGAGTCTTGAAATATACATTAATTCATAATCCAAACAAAAGTATTCATCCCCTAAAACAAAATAGTTGAACTATTTGATTCAATGACCTTCAAGGCAAAGAAACTCCACAGGGAGACAGCATGCAGCATAAACTCTGTCAGAAATCTTATATTGCTGCACAGAAAACAAAGGAAAAAACCCACCGAACAAAAGACGCTGTGAATGTTGTAATGAGTCCAAGAGAAGTGAGACCTCGGGGAGCGTGAGCCAACAGGGAGAGTTTGCGCTAGACTACCTCAGAGGTAACTTTGCTGAGCCAAAAAGGTTTGCAGGGGCAAACACTGTAATCACAGCAGCAGGATTAGCAGAGACAGGGACTCAGAGTTCAACAATAGCTGTAATCAGCAGTGAATGTTCTTGAGTTTCCTCTCTGCTTTGTGCTAACTAGAGCCAGCAGTGGGAGCACCTGATCCTCCTAACTCAACTGCTCTCCAGCTCCAAAGGTCCACGTGCACGCAGTCTGTCGGCACACATGGCAGGACAGCAGTGAAGTAAAACTATCGTTTTCATTTCACAACAGAGTTTTAAGACATGCATCAGCTTGGGCTCCAGCACATTCCTAGCAGACCACTGCAACTGTACAGAATTGGATGTGCTTTGCTAGAAAGTCAAACGCTGAACCAAAGGTGATACTGAAAGAAATGCCAGGAAAGTAGATGCAGCCCTGAAAAAGAGCCAACAAAATATGATGTCCTCTTAACAAGGTTCAGCCATTTGAAAAGTATTCATAAACTGCAGAACACCGATGCATTTTCTTACCACAGTGGTAATTTCTAAAATTATCATTGCTAGAAGCAGCTATTTCTCAATTGGAATAGCAGAACAATAGCTGGCTTGACCTGCACTCTGTAATTCCCTAGTAAGGGGAACAGCAACACGAAAAGACGAAAAGGACAGCAAACACCTGTTTCAAAAATAATTTCCTATTCGGCAGTGATTACTCTGCTATCAAGGGAAAATGTTGCAGTCTCAGTGGTATCATACTGGAAAGCTTCAATGGCAGTAACAATTTTAGTAACACAGCTTTTCAAACTAAAGTGTAGAAATGTTCTCTCTAAATTGCATAAGACTGTGCCTGTTCTACTCGCTTTTGTTCATACTTGCTCACAAAAGTCACAAGTAATTAACTTCTACCTGAATGAGTCATGGTTCTAAAAGCTTATCCTTTTAAAAAGACTATGGCAATGAGTTCAGAAAGAACTGGAGGAGATCAGCATATAACAAATTCAGAATTATTATTTTTATACATTTCACATGCTGTTTCTGAGAAACTTTTGCTCTTCGGCCTGTACATTTCTGAGTCTAAGTAAGAGAAGCCCTATAACAACTTTAGAAAACATTTCTGTGGTTATTCAGTAATGGTTGTTCTCTTAGCTTTGCAGAAATGGAGCAGAAAACTGTATTAACATACCTTGGTCACTTAAATACACTGCTGTGTAGTTACATGGAGTTCCAAGTATTTCTCTGCGGTTTAAAGCAACCACAGAAGCAGTGAGGTGGTTCATCAGGTTCCCACACACACAGGTTGCTCTCTTAATTCTGTTTGTAATCATGTGGCCTAATCCCACACAACTCTGAACAAAGGTGCATTAACTGCAGTCTGCTGAATATTAAGAACCTTCAAGAATTTTTATAGAACTTTTAGTTTAAAAGGTAATAAAAAATTATTTGTAGAAGTGTATTTCCAGTTCCTGTAAGTACCTTTGTTTCAGTCTCAATGCCACATAATTTATCATATTAGTCATCGTAATATGGGACATATGATGCAGCCTGAAGAAAGAGAATGAATAAACTAAGTACATTTCTGGTTTTTTATCCTGTTTTCATAGTCTAAAAAGGAAGTTTCTAAAGATAGCAGAGGAGAGCAGCAGGAGCACTAGTAAGGGATGGAAGCTGCAGCAAATCAGTATTCCATTTACAATGCCAGCCAGCAAACAGCTTTCTGTAAAGCACAGTATCCAAAGAAACAGTTAAGAAACCTTGGGTTTTTTTGAGAAAGTGAGGGGAGACAAAGAACATAATCACTAAATATCTGTAATAAAATATATATTACAATGTCTTGCAGTTTCTGGTACTATGATAGCCAAAAATCCCTAAATAGGACAAGCTGCTACTAGTTACTTTATATAAGCATCTAAAGAGCCAAATTGTGGAAAACCAGCAAAACAAGCCAGTGGCAAGTGGCAGCCCCTCAGTGCCAGCAGCTCGGGTTCCACATAACAGGTTTGTGGTGCAGCCTCAAATGGCTTTGGTGGACCCAGCCTTTTGATAAGCAAAAGTTTGTCTGAGTAAGAAAAGTGCAGCAGGATGGCAAAGGTGAAGAAGTCTAAATTTGACAGAACTGATTTTTCGTTGATCTTCCCTAAGAGCCATCAATTTTAGGATGCTAAACCTCGGTAAATTAGAGGCAGGATATGACAAAGGCTACTTGGATTTGAATCAGATTTAAAGGACGCAACACTTTCTGCTGTTTTCTTCTAAAACTGTTATAAATTTGACATCCAGAACAACTTTAAAATACTACCTATCCCTGATTTAATTTGCAAACACCGGGGACATAGCACACTTTTCCTGCTTAAAGCTGCAGTGTGCACTCCAGTCAAGTCAATAGAAGCTGCCCTGTATTTTTGGTCTTAAACTGACTTCCCACTTGACAGCCTCACGTGTCACCTTGATGTCACTACCTCTGTCAGTCCCAGCCAGTTTTATTTTTGTCAGCCACAAGTAGAAATAAAAGAATGTCCACATATGTTCTTTTCAAAGCTTGATACAGAGACTATTTTTGTAGTTACTGCACAAATGCTCAAGCCTTAGCTGGATAACTTCAGCTAATCCACCCTATCACGTCAGGCTGACAAGCCCTGATTATGCTTCCTGCATGTTGTAAAATGTACAAGTGAGAAAACAGACAGCATTTTTCTGAATATATACATGTGTATCAGTGTCAAGCACCACCAAGATTACCTACACAAACCTCTGGCCCAGGGAACGATTTTACAGTCTAACTAAGTGATAGTAAAGTTTAAATACAATAGAGAGCACCAGTGGCATGGTATTTTAAAACCAGCAGCAGAAATAAGAATGTTTTTGACCCTAGGTATTTTAAATCAGAAGGAAATATTTGCACATTTCCCCTGAAAATGAAGAATTTTCCTTAAATTTTTTCAAAATCTTTACAACATAACTTTAAATGTGTTTGTGTAGCAGCCTTCTAAGTTTCTACAACGTGGCAATCAAAAAATTTTGCTAGTTTATGCAATCCTTAAAAAGTCGGATTTGAGAATCAAGTTTGATCTTCCCTCGAGTTGCATAACAGATAGAAGAAAATTATTTTAAAGCTAGGTCTGATCAGTAAATTCAGAGTAAGTTCAGTACAAACTGAATGACAGTCACTTTATGAACTGCAAAGATGGACACCTGCTTCTATTTTCTGCCACTTTTTAAAGGAAATGTACAAAATTTACAATAGAGGGATATAAAAATTTCTTTTTTAATACAGAACTTATTAAATGAACATGACTGCAGTTTGGTGGTACGACAGACCACATCATTCTTGGCTCAGGAGTCTCTCCGTGAAAATGACATGAAACAATTAGTAGAAAAAATACATAATGCAGGGAAGAATGGAATAAGGACAAGTTTTGAACCTTTTTTTCCCCTGGTAAGTTCCAAAGAAGTTCATCATACTCATCACCCCACTCAGCCCAGTGACTCTCTTGTGTTAATTATAATTAAGTCTGGTAGCCTTTGCAGCTTAACACTATTCTGCTTTCTGCATGAGACCCAGGTGCCCAAAGTTTAGATGTTGCAATCTGAGAACTAGATGTGTGTTCACAGAACTAGAACTGTGTCTAGATACATTTCTGGTTTCTCACTTTACCTGGGAGAGGGTACAAAGCAAAAACCTTTCTCCTCCATACAGAATAAGAAAGTTGCTGATGCAATGCTCTACAATTGCCATATAAGAGAAAGATGATTGACTTTGGTAAGTGGTCTAATTGTTTATGAAGTTGGTAACTTTGACCAAAATGATAATTTTGGAAGAATCTTATCGATCAAGGATTTTTCAAACATCATAGTTTTATGTTACAATGCTGGACCACCATGTGTGTTTATAGGTATTGTACGTATTTGTAAAATCAGATCATACATTTATGTTAATTAAATGTCTGCATAAATAAACCTATATATTTAAACATTATCTTAATGGGAAGCCATGATGAAATACTACAGCTGATTAAATCAACCAGGTAAATTCTCCCCACAGACACAGAAGGAATTTCTGCAAATATTTCCCAGATTTCCTTTTCCTGAAAAGTTGGTTATCTTGTTAATTCATGAAAGTATTAACTATCCAATAAATTCAGCATATCCCTAGTTGTAAGCTGTCAGGATGTGACATAACATCTTATAACATGATGCTACATGGTACATAATGCCTTAAATTAAAAAGAAAAAGAAAGCAAGACATTTCTTTCAGAGAAATAGTGGGTAGCTAATCTGAATATTTGGGGTAATTGGCTCTAGGAAGAGAGAGAGAGATCATTATTTCAGATTCCCTAGTGAGTGTTAATTAGTCATATTGCTTCATTGTTTGACAAAGAGAACATTGCTCGTACTGCTAAATCTATAATGACACATAGGCTTTTGCAGAACAGGTATTTTAAACTACCTTGACTGACTGACAGGTGGGTATTTCTATTCATAGTTGAATGCACTCACAGAGTTAAAGTTATGTTGTCTCAGAGGTATGAGAGTTTTCTCATCCTGAGCATGAGAAGCTTTATTTTTAAACAACAGGGAACAAATTGTACCCTGACCATTAAAATGGGAGTCCTCTGTTTGTAAGCATAAAGGGTGCCTGCTTTCCTTTGAGAGCATGGCCCCGGTGCCTGCACTTAGCCAGGCAGCAGTCAACAGCTGTAGGTAAATTACAACTACTTTGCTGTCACGTTAGGCATCCAAGTCCAACACTGAGGTGCAAGAGTGGCAGTATCACACCTGTCAAACTTTTGTTGTCTGCTTTTGACAGACAGATCTTTAGCACTAAAAACACAGGTAAGTGAAAAATAGTATCACAAAGGCAGCTGTATTGTTCTCTATATCTTTGACATGACTGCACTGTCCAAAAAGAGAGATGATAAATACTGGCTCTACTGCCTATATAAACCTCAGATTAAGGTTCTTATTCCAAATAACGTTAATTTATTGAAGTCAAGCAGTTCAATAGAAAGGACTCAGAGAAAACAAATATAAAATTATTACATTCCCAGACAGGTGAAATATTTTCAAATTGTTCTTCTGCATCCTCAAACTTGGTCTTTCACCTCCTAGCAGGATTACCGATTGCAACGAGACATGGGAATAATGTGTGTGACTGGCTATTGGATTTTTCTTCCCTGTGTTTTTTAAATGAGAAACAGATGATCTAGCCCAGGTATTCAGGTACCTGTTAAGTAACCCACTTTATCATCTTCAGTGTATCTTGCTTGTTAGCAGGGGGGATTCTCATTCAGTTCATTATTTTCTGTGTGCATTTTTGTGAGGACTCAACAGATAAACATGAAAAATTAAAGCTGGACAGATGAAAAGGTTCTTTCTGATAGTTTTGTGTTCTCTTTTTCTTAATCTACTGAGCTAAAACTTGCAATGCCCTGAAAGCCAGTTAATTGATCAGACTTCCCTACCTTGGAAATGTGTTTGGAGGGCAGAGTAATGGCTAAGAAAGGGAACAGCTTCACTCAGGAAGTCATCATTGCATGTCTGGCAGAACAACTAGACGACTCTCTCTTCCCACAACCTGTATGAACAATCTCGATAACACTTGCTACAGGAGATTAACCACCACAGTATCTGAATTCCAACATGGAATTGTAGCTTTGTTAAGAACCACCCTGGCCCAGAAAAGACAGCATTACTTTTTGCATGTTACAATGCTCCTCTCACAGTCCAGATCTAAGTGCACTTACCGGATATTTTCCTATGAAAAAAATATAGAGAGATTTCCACAAAATATAGGCTATTCAGACTTTGATAAAGTATGACTTACAACCCCCCCTCCCCCCACCTCAAATGTAAATACAGATGTAGGCGTAACTTTACTGACTTCATTGAAGTGGTTCGGTGACCAGAGTATTAGATGACTCTCCGAAGGTCTGCTTTCATTTTACATAGAACTTCTGACCTCTCTTATCTCACCTACCTCACAAATATAATGGAGGTTTGTCTTCATGAAATATCATAAGGCCTACGGTACTTTGGAATTGCTAAAAATTAGCTTGACTACCATTACTCAGCATGAAAATATATGTCTCATAATTATGACAGTCTGTCAATGTCTACAACAGGAGCACCTTTTATGAGAAGGTGATTACACCTTACGTGACATTGAAGGATATAAAAACTCCATCCATAGCATAAGGACATACAGCGATGAAATAGTTGCTACTGATTCATAATGACATTTTAAACAGGTATTAGGTATGGTAATTGATATGATATGGTAATAGTCACCTGTATCCAATCTTTTCTACTTAAACTTCAAAATTTGTTATGAGAACTTTAACTAGCGAGACTCCAGATGCCCTGGGACTGAATTTTTGAGGTTTCATGACAAGACATACGGTCCCACAGTATTTAAACCCCTATGTATTACTCCCCTCTTAAGGCACGAGAAATCCCTGTTATCAACAGAGGCATGTGTACAAAAAGAGAAAAGATCTCTAAAATGGTCTTTTAAAACCATTCTAGTGATATTTTTCTTGCAGCATGTGGCATTTTACATTTTTAAGGCACAGCACATACATTAACTAATGTATCCTGACAATATCCCTGTTCGTGTCTATAATCGTCACTGTTTACAGGTGGTGGTGCAACTGACACAGGAGGCCAACTTCATACATGAGCTACAGGAGGGATGCATTTAGCTAGATTAGTTAAGTGTCATAAATAATTTTAAACAAGTCCTTTCTGCGTGTTTGCAGCAAAGGTAGAATTAGAATCTGTTTTTTTTTTTTCTCGTCAGTCCTCAGGTGCAGTACACCAGTGTGGTACCTAATGACTTTAAGCAATTCTGGGCAACACCTTCAGCTGCCATCAGCAGCTGCAATTTTTCCAAATCAAGCGCAGTTGTACTGAAATTAGGCCAAAGGCTTCCTGAACAGTTTTGCACACAAACTTTTTATCTTTTTTTGGCAGCACCTGGTCTCTTCAGGAACACACGTTTACATTTTATTGAACTGCATGCATGCACTATGCTTTTTGGATAGCTGCAGACATATTAATATTGAACTGTAAAAAGCCACATATTGGTAATGAGCCCGTTTTGTGTCTTGGCTCATGGAAAAGAATGTGGAAATACCTTGTTCTGCGGTATTTTTCCTCTGACAGTACTGATACAGTGCCGCAGGCACTCTGAAAATAATAGCATGAGGTTAACTGACAATTGCATGTGTATTTACACCAATAGCCTGATATTATCATATTGTTAAAGAAAAAAAATCTGGGGCTAGAATATGCAACTAAATAAATTTCTAGACATTGAAAGCAGCTGATGCTAGAAGAGACATTATGCTTGAACCGTTCACATAGCTCACCCAGCTCACACGTTCTGTATACATGCCATTTCAGAAACCTCTGAGAATCCTAGAGCAGTGGCAGGCACAAGGGAAGCTTTAAAATGCAGCAGAGCATTAGCTCAGCAGTACTTACATAACCACTGCTCCCATGGAAGCTAACAGAATCTTTACATAAATGCACTATCAGGCCGCACAGAGCAAGCAAATTAAACAATGAAGGACTCATCTGGAAATGGTCAGGTTTTGAGACATGGGATTATCTACATTTTTCTTAAAACAGTAAGATATTTTTTCAGGAACTAGGGGACAGTTGAAGGCCTTAAGCTTCAGAGTCTCAAGGAACTGTATTCATAGGACAATAAAGAATTAGTGTCAATATGTAACACAGATGAATGTAGTACAGCCCACAAAACGCACTAAGGAGACATCCTAAATGAAAATATCCTGCTGGCTTCTCGAAAGCTCCCATCCTTACAGGCTGTACTAAGCAGAAAGACAACTGTTGCATTCAATGCAGAGTCTGAATAAACAGACTCTCTATGCCTCTCGCTGGGCCATGTCTTGCCAATCAACTCCTGTCTCCCTGTATCGCCTGTGCTACTTTTATGTGTCTTCATACTCATACAGGTTCCCATTAAGCTGTACGATTTACCCTAGAAACACTGCTCCAGAGCTTAACACTTTTCATACCTACAAAGTTAAATCAGGTCCCTTCACTGTGCTTAGACAACATGTCTTTTTGTTTTGTGTAAGGCTTTTGTTAGCAGCATTATTCTAGGTGTTTATGAAGTAATAATTATGTCTCTGACAGCGTGATACCCACTGTTTTTTCTAGGTACACTATTTCCCTTTAACTTTGCAGTCCTGACATATAAAATGACTATTGCATTTTACCTGCAAATTAACTAAATTTTCGTTTTCCTTTAACTTAGAAGGATGTAAACAAGTTTTGCTAATGTCATTTTAATTCCATAAGAAGTTTTATTTATTGTTTTCTCCACTGTACAACCAAAATTGAGTTTCCTAAAGCATATAGTCCTGTGGCTAGAGATGACTGCCTGGAAGTTTAGGTGGTATCATGTTTTTAGTGTTGATGACTGAAGAATTTAAGGGGCGATTTCTGGGAAAGTACGCTATACCTAACCTTTTCACCAGCTTTCTTACTGCCTGACTTTAAATATATTTTTTACTCAATCAATAATTTCTTTGCTGACAAAAACAATTTTCTAAAAGCTATGGTAGTATGTAGAATTTGTTATACAGCAGTAACTCAACTTGTCATGTTGTCCAATAGAAATATTACCAGAAGGCAATCTACCAGTTTCAGTCACTGTCACCAGAGTTTAAACAACAACATGGCATTTGAGAAACAGGGGTTTGCTATAAAATCTACGTCAGCTAGTGGTGGCAACTTTCCATATCATGTCACCTTACATGGTGGACTCAGTCAACACCTTTTAAATTGTTTCTTACGCAGACTAAATGAAATTGTGCAATGCAGAGAAGTGAAAACACTTTTAGACCACTGAGCTGGTCTGTTGAGCATGATACAGTATTGCTACTGGAATATCTATCAGAACAACCCCCTTAACAATTATTAGAGCCCTTAAAGTATCAGAGCAGAGCCCTTAAAAAATAGGTGCATATGCTCCCTCTGAGACAAATTTGCTAGAAAAGGGGAAATAACATGGAGCACAACAAGCTCACATTCTTTCCTTAACTCTCTCCAAATCTGTGGAGCTATCCCCAGTGTCCACAGCACCTGGAAACAAAGGGCAGGAGAAGGAATTGCAAAGCACAGCCACAGCAGCCCTACCTGCCACACTTTAGGAGCTTTCTATGTTGCTGAAGGAAGCGGGCAGGGGCTGACAAAGCTCCTTTGCCACCACGGAGGAGTCTGTGCCATATCCCACTATAAGTGATGGTCTGTTCCATGCCATGGATAAGTCAGCTCACCCTCAGCTAAGACGCTGGATGTGCATTCCAAGTTGTGAATTTCCAAGTCTTCTTTGAGGACCTCATATCTAAAAGCTAATCCAACTAAGAAGATAGATTTCTAACGCAAAATATCGTTTGATATTAACATTGTAAACAATGACCAACATAAGGGACCCAGGAAGTTAAGAAAAGTGACTTGGAAAGATTTGTTGCTTCTGTCCCTACAACAGCACCTATTGGTGCTTCTCTGCTTTGCATGACAACAGCTTCTCAGCCCCAAAAGCACGACTTCTTAACATTTATATGCTCATTTTGGTCTTGTGATACCTAGCACTGATCAAAGAAGTTGTGTAACGCTGATGTGATCCTCAAAATAGCACCTTAGTAGCTAAAAGCTAGGGCACAGATTTTACTAATTCCAGCTATATTTAGGATTGTGCTGCCTTACCATTTCTCCAATAAGCTTCTCTTAAGCTAAATGTCATGTGTCTAATTCCAGCATGCCCAAGGCCCAACAGCACTGAAAGAAACTATCCCAACAGCAAGGTCACTTGATTCATAAATCATTGCAACTGATGTCAAATTTTCACAGGAACTCTAAATCCAAGGCTTGAAAAGGGAGATATAAAACTTTCAAACAGAGAAGATTCATCATCTCTGTTTGCCTGGAAATTCAGTTTACTGTGACCAAATATGTAGTCCAGAATCTCCAAACAAAAATTAAGTTTCAGATACTTTTCAAGAAACTCATTTATGTATTAAATCTAATTAAAAAATGAATTCCTTTAGCGTGTGTTCAGTGAATTTTCTTAAGTTGTTCTCTTTGGGAGCTGGCTCTTGCCACACTTTTCATAGAGCCTAACTGCATCTGCAGAGATTAGAAAATAACTAAACTGAATATTACAATACCATTTGTGTCAGTGACTCATGTTAGTCTAAATATATAAGCCAAGAAGCAGCATACTGTTATTTTCCCAAGACTGTGCATTGCCTTACAAACTGTTGAAGTCATATCACTAGCCTTTTCTAAGCAGTGCTACAACAGACAAAGTCAGGCAACTTAAAATCTTTTTGCTTGCCTGCCATAAAGAATGCTTTATCCTTTAAAGTATATTCAAGTTTGGGGTTGTTTTTTTTTTCCTTTTAAGAAAATTTTATTTCTTTTAAGAAATAAAAGCCAAAACATTTTTGGGGTTTTTTTTCCCACTTTTCTTTTCTAGAGAAGTAGTATTATTTTAAATTTTCAGAATTTGAGGATTTTATGAAATCACGCTTATGAAATCAGTTTGTGAATAGTGGTAGCCAGTTTAAATCTGCACTTCCAAGTGACTCAAACACGCTACTGAAAAATTTAGCGCAGTTCTCCACGTATCTTCCTGGTTTCGCAGCTGCGGCAGGGATTCAGGCAGGGTCTGCTGTGCCAGGTGGGGTGGCAGCTCTGGTGCTGGCTTCCCTGGCTGGCACTGCTGACTCCTGTGCAGAGGAGCATCACGCCTGCTCTCCTAACGTGCTGCCGCCTATGGAAAAGACAACCAGGAGAGAAAGAAACGCTGCTGTCAAACTCAAAATAGAAGTGTGCTCCGTTAGGATGGCTGTGCCTCCTGCACTGGTTGGAGATCTGGAGGGGACCTGAGCAGAGCTCATGCACTGGGTATGCCTTGGAGACAGGCAGAGCCCATCTGCTACCACATGACCGGCTGCCCGAGTTCACCTCCTCCAGATTTCACCAACAACTCACACCTGTGCAGTTGCATTTGTTACATAAGAAATTACCATAATTTGATATTTTCCAAGAAGTAAACAGGGTTTATGCATTTTGGTTATGTGTAACACCTATCAGATCTTACCTGTTTATTAAGGAGGTCTATCGGCACCAATGTGAGGCGGTTCCCCCCTGTCTAGGCCTCCCAGACTACAACTCGTTTTAATTAATTCTCTAAATATCTGGCTTGATTTTTTTCACTATTATCCATAAAATATTTCTCTATTTTGCCTTTGCATACTTCTGAGCTGGATGCAATTGTTTCCTGCTGTACATTGGCAGTCACGGTTGTTTTTTCTCTCTTATCTCCTTCTTGACTCTGTGAAGAAATAATCTACAACACATAAAAAATTTTAATCCTTATCCTACCATCTATTGCAGGTGACTGTGTCATGCAGGATTTGATTAGTAAAGTTCTTGAGACCAATCTTACATTCGTAACATCAATTTCTTTTAGAGGAAGAACTACAGAGAGTTATGTGCAACCAGAGGTACAATATTATTAAATATTTTTCACAGAAGGAGCCTTGTGTATAGATATATACCTTAGGACCATCTATACTTCCAAAGCACTCTATCCTAACTCCTTCTACATCAGCCTTTCTCTTCAGCCACAGTTTCTCCTCAGAAAATTCCTCAAGAACTTGAAATCTCTGCTTCTTTTTCAAACTGGCATAGTTGGATCACTTCTTATATTTTTTTCTATATTCTAGGCTTCCTCCATAAGCACGTAAAAGCCAGTAGTAATCATAGCTTCTCAGTATTGGTCAAGTGCAACGCACCAGCAAAGGTAAGTGCAAATTTTTGCTTTTAAACACATGAATACAATTTTTATTAAACAGAAAATATTTTAAAGAAAATAAAGATACACCAATATTTAAGATATTAAAACATTAGAAATACTTCCCAATTTACTTTAAAGCTGAAGAATTTCTTTGTGCTTTTTTCCCCCCTCACAGTTGCTACTCATACACCCAAAATCACCATTCACTCTAAATTAAATATTTGCTCTACTGATAGCTCTTTGATGTCACAATCCAAAACACAGAATTGTTAGGGTGTGTTTAGAGCAACATAACAGTGTGGATTCAAAGGCAGCCAAAAGCTGCTGGAGAGCTTCAAATCTAATGAGGCATAATTTATAAGAAGAGATAATTTCTTCTAAGAGACTCATTGAATGTAGTTGTAGAAAGCAAATGAACCTTCAGCAGCACATGCCATCCTTCTGATTTTTCTCTGCCTTAGAGCTTTTTTTTCCAATTATGTTTATTAAATATTTTACTTTTCACTATAATCTATACTCTCTTTGTAATATCATGGCTACACCAATATTACCGATTCTAGCTTAGGTAATTGAATTTGCTGTGGTGGAAACGTAATACTTGGAAACTGCATTCCAGATTTTGCAGATACTGCATGCACATCATCATTAATTTTTCAGTCTTTGGAAAGTTGTTGTTTATTACACATGAAGAATATGGTACCTAATCACTCAGTATTGTAGAAGCATTCTGAATTGGAAAAGATATATTAGACTCCATTCTTCCACCAGTATTGGGGAAGGCATTCAGAACATCGACCTTGATTTTTTTGAGTACACACTTCTGATTCTTTCGGCATTGTAGCTCACTGTCTCCCACTTTGCTGGAATACTGTTATATACTGTTTCCCCACTTGGGAAAACTGTTATATACTAAAAAAGCAGCATTTATTTACCTGTCCCCCTAGGCACCAGCAATTTCCATGGCAGCTCTGACAGCACAGCATCATACCTGCTGGGATGAGGTGGAATGTTGTCATACAGCTGAAAGAGAGCTGGCAACTAGTAGCAGCTGTGTAGACCAAAAAATATATTTTAAAATTAAACTGAGAATACTTTGCTAACTGGTACATTTTGCAAGAAATTTTAATTTATGGTATGCTCTTAAAAATCTATGAGCTGGTTTTATCAGTTATTTGTCAGCTGGAAAAGACTTGAGAGATCTTGTTAACAACTTTTTTCTTATTAAATTTGTTTTGATGTAAAAAAAGATATAACCTCCTGCTGCAGTGTTTGGTTCTCACCTCTTGAATAAACCATGAACAACACTTTAATCAAAGCTTTTGGTCTGGTCCACTATAAAGGAAGGGTGACTGCAATTTTTTTCATTCTCCAGCTCAGTTTCTGAATCTGGTCCTCAGTTAAGTATAGCAACATGTGAATTGGGCTAATTACTCATTGTTAGTTTTTGAGGTTAGAAAATGATTCCTTTTTCCAGGACTAGGACTGTAAGTTATAACAGCCTGACAAAATTCAGCAGACCTAGGGCATCCATCTCATTGTGTGAAAGCTACCAGTATTAAGCCACTGTGCCAAAGAGTATCCTCTTCTGAGAGACTGGACTGAAGTGAAAAGAAAAAAATAAAAATCAAGGATTTATTTTATCATCAAAATTGAAATTAAATTTTGAGTAAAATAGAAATAATTCCTGTTCAACTTGAAAGGTAGCAGTCAAAGGGAGAAAACAATACAAGCCACTGGCAGGGATGGAGCTGGCTGCCACCTGCCTGCTCCTGCCCACAGGGCTCACTCCACCACCCTGGTCCCTTAAAGCTGGCTGCTGACGTACACATGAGAAAAGGGGATGACTGGAAGAACAAAACTGTAGACCCAGGTACTCCCACAGCTAAGGAAGGTGGGGACTGTGGACAGGAGTGATAGGACTCTGCTTCCTTCCCTATGAATGTGTCCAAGAACGTGGTTTTTTTTATTCGAGCCCATTTTGTACGTGCAGGCTAAATCTGGTGTGGAACTGTTTTTTAGTAAGTAAGTCATCAATTAAAATGTTTTCAACCTTCCTGGGA
Organism: Mohoua ochrocephala; assembly: GCA_013398855.1. Classification (NCBI taxonomy): domain Eukaryota; kingdom Metazoa; phylum Chordata; class Aves; order Passeriformes; family Acanthizidae; genus Mohoua; species Mohoua ochrocephala. Next base: position 128,872 of record VZTA01008453.1, on the reverse strand, counting down.
GCGGGGTGGCCTACACTTTGTCTGCTTGGCAAATACCATGGCTGTTATTACTATTCCAAAAATACTCCAAAATAGTCTTTCCAGGACTAACTACTCAGCGCCAGAAATGTCTGTTCCTTGTGGCTGAAGAGATATTCCAACTGATCGGTAGCATAGTAGATAAAATGAAGGAAAGGGTATATTTATACAGCAGCTTGATGGCCTCTTCATCAGTCCTTGGAAAGCCTTATAGGGTCAGACTGCTCTAGGCTAGATACATTGCCTTTTTCCCTCTTTGACACTGTTTACATACTCTTTCTGTAATTAACTGAGTTATGCCTGTGTGTTTTCCCCATGGGGCAGGTGTGCTGGCTATGTGCCATTCATCTGAAAGAGCATTCAAAATGTTTCTGTATAAACTAACATCCAGCAGGTTTCCACTGACCACATGCTTGAGAAGGTGCTTTTAAACAAGGAGTGATACAGTTTTCCTTTTCATTTTTCTCTGCCATGTAACGGAATAGCACCTCTTAAGTAACTGAATACTTTTTATTATGTTTAGCAAGGAGTAGTTGACATCACTTAATAGGAAATGGAGAAAGCAGCTGATTTAATACTGTAGTCTTGGAGAATTACCTCAGCATTGTTTCAGCTGGTTCCTTTGCTTTAAAAATGCGGAATTAAGTGTGGTAAAGATGCTGTTGTTCCAAAGGATCACAGCTACACAAGAATCAAACACAAAATTGTACAGAGTCATACAGTCTTCTGGAAAGGCACTTAAATGAAAAAAGGTGGTTAGCACTGCCAGTGTTAACTGCAATGTTTAGATACTCACAAGAGAAACTCAAAAAGTATAACTTCAGTTTTATATTTAGCATGCTTTTCTTAATTTATGAAAAGGACTTTTGCACATTTACAGATATGCATTCAGATTTGTGTTCTTAAAAACACTTGCACACAACCTGTAAAATTACAGTGTATATTGACATACATTAAGTCCTCAACTCTTTTGTCAGCTACATACTCATATTTTCACACACGGGTTCAAGGCAGTAGTTATTCATTGACTCCATGGCATTTTGAATAGTCTTTTCTTCTTTTTCACACTATATCAAAACAAAATTAAGCCCTGAAGATTTGACCCCATCTTCGGTCCTCATTTTTGATCCATTCTGTTCCATCTCTACTCACTCTGTTCTTCTTAAACCTTTCTGCTACTGCCCTAGGCTTGGAATCATTTCATGACTATGAGGAAGGAGTTTTAGAAAAAGTGATCCTTGTGACAATCCCCATTTTTTCTATTAAAGGTCAGATGGATGTCTTGATTAATTAAAATTAACTCTTTCTCAGAGGAGACATTGCTACTTATCATAGTCATTCCTGTTGGCAGAGGAAGGACAGTTCAGTACTATGATTAATATTAAGACAAATCTGGATTAATGAGGAAGCTTTAAAGCCTGATTGCAAGGTAGAGCAAACAACATATTTGTCTTATATATGCCGGAAACTCTATGAAAGTATAAACAAATGTCTTGAAGCAAAACCCACCTAAATATGTTGAAAGATACCCAGTAACTTTGAAGGGCATTACATCAGCCCCCAATATGAACAGTAAATTAGTGCATATATGGTCTACTGGAAAGAAGACAAAAGAAAAAGGAAGGTTTCGCTGTTCTGGATAAAACTGTAGTTTGCTACTGTGGCCAGTTAAACTCTATAGTTGGTAAAACAGTTTAATAGACTGAAAATGCAACATGGTTTGTATGCCATGGAATCCAAAAAATTAAATTCACGTACAAATTCTTTTTCTATGTATTTGCTAAATTCAATGTGTTTTTTTTAACTTTGAAGAACTCTTTTTTTTTTTTTCCTTTTCCTAGTTGAATAGTCACAGAGATTGTTCTTGAGATACAATGTGAGATCTCATTTCAGCAAAGTGTTTCTTCTGTTTGGTCCTGTCAGTGACATAATATTTGCTGACTAAAAAACTTACCTGGTCTTATACAGGAATTTCTAGTGGTAGCTGGAACAATTGCTTCATCTAACTAGAGCTATTTCTGACCTGCTTTACTCTCTCACTGCTTTAATTTTTCTCACTTGGATTGCAGCCAATACCTTTGACCATAGCTGATATTTTAGGGCAGCAGAATTCACATATACCAAATTTTGAAGAGAATATTTTGCTCAACTTCAACAGTTTTTGTATCTGCCTTTGCCACTCTGGCTAGTTGATCTCAGCTAATGAAGAAGTGTCATTGCCCAGAGTGTAAAAAGTAAATGTGGGAGAAGATATTTTTCTTTAATCCTCCTTATGATAGATGAAGTCTTGTTCCTAATAACTTGTTTCACATCACTTCACGAGTAAAGAATGTAAGCTAAGCAGGCAGTACCTGGGAAACTGCTTATCAAATTTTTCTTATCTAAAGCAACCAGGACAAATATTTGCAGTTGCACATACAAGACAGCAGGTAAGCTTCTGACTTAGGAGGTTTTTTCATTAAGTAGTCATGTACTTTCTGCATGATATTCCTTCGTTGCAATTTTTTTTAAAAACAATTGCTCTCCTATTCCTTCTAGCAGCAATACTGTGGGTTTTAGATTTGAATGTGGATAACAATTAGAAGCTTGAATAAGTTGCTGTGTGGGAAGAGGTGCAGCACTAAGCTTATACCCTAGGGAAATAGAAATAAAGTTGTGTTAAAAGACTTCTGTGTTCTCTGGGGGGTTTTTTGTTGACTTTAGGAGCTGAATGGTTTAGCTTTAAGGGCTTGTCACCAATGGCCTGGGGAAGTAGAACTGCGCAGAATCTTCTAGCAAATCTTCACACCTTCCCAGTTTGTTACACACCTTGTTTACTGGGTCTTGACTGTGGCTCCCCCCCCACTCCAGGAGCTCCTGAGAAGATAGTTTGTAGGTCTCTCCTTTAATACCTTCAACAAAAATAAAAATAATAGGTCTTTATACTACCTTTATCCCTTTTTGCCCTCTACATGTAATCAGTCAAATCCATAATCTATGAAAGGTTTTTGTACGAGCAGAAGCTTAACTCATATACCAGAAAAACCTTTCACAGAGGGAAGCCTTGAACATATCTAACCCAATATTTAAAATATTTTGCAATAGAGGCCAATAAAAAGCCATAAAATAAAAAATGCATCTGATTCACTTTACTCACTAAAATTTCAGAAAAAAAGCTACAAAATGTAACTTCAAAAGTCTTTTACAATCCTTATAGGGCATTTCTTTGAAATCTATAACTGGCTTGATCAATTTCAGATGCTGCTTCAGTTTAATTACACTAACAGAAAGATACTTAAGTGAAGTTGCAGGAAGATATCAATTTGCATTGTCTATAATGTTTTAAGATGCCATGTTCTTGACATGTCAATCAATAGGACCTGGTGTCTGGTTATTTGAAGTTCACTGTATATCATTTAATGCTGACTATCACACCATATCCTCAACAGGTTAATGCATTATAGGTGAATTCAGTCATTTGGCTAGGAAGATGGGTAGAAACCTGTTCCTTCATAGTGCCATATGCATATAATGAATAGCTTAATAAATAATTAGAAAAAATATATACTGCACCCCACGTATTTTCCTGTAATTATGCCATTTTCTTCGCACATCTGGAAAAAAGATCACTTTTTTCAATTGTCACAAATGAGTTACTGCCAATAAGAAAAGATAAAAAGTGATTCTTTCTAATATTAGCAGATACGTCTTTCTTCCCTCATCTAACTTTTGAAAAGCTACCACAGTAATGCCACTCAGGCAATGCCCTGGATCCTTCACAGTCAAATACTGGAGGAAGAGTAGCCAAGCAAGGACATGGAACTACTATTCTTTTAAATTCTATTTCTGGTACATCTTGATAGGTGACATTATGTTAGAAGGAAATGTCTAGAAGTTAGGAGTATACATCAAGGAAATAATACAACATGCTTGCACACAATTAGTACTCTTTCCAAAATTAACAATCATTGCAGGAGACCTCTTATTTCAAGTGCTGAAAGCTCTTAGCTGAAGCACCAAACAGGGTACTGCATTATTCTAAATTACCAGGTCGATGTGGGGGAAGAGAGGACAAGTTGGTCCACACTCACTCAGAACATCAGAGTTCACATTGTACCTACTTCCTGTAATGTGAAAACTACGGATGCAAAGCTGGGGACATACCGCCCATGAGATGTGTCTCTAAGGGCACCTGAAAGTAATGCATGCACTCAGAAGGAAGTAACTCGGTCAAACAGGCACTACAGGAAAGCAACAGCCCTGAGAAGTATTCGGGTTGTTAGGAAATGGGGAAAGAGACAACCCTTGCTAAATGGCAGCCATACTGTCTTCCTCTTTGATGAAAGACAGCCACAAAGCTGAGAGATTTTTCATGACTCGCTCAAGTCCGACTATCCAACAGAATGGCACCTTTTTTATTGTTACTCCATCTCCTTCCCACCTTGTACCATCTACATGCATTGAATCATTCTCAGCATCTTCTACACATAGCTGTTTCCTTCTTCTCCCGTGTCCTTTTCCTCATCATACAATCTCCATCACCAGGGAAGGCATACCCTCTCAGTTTTTTTCTAATCTAATTTGTCTCAAAGTGGTAAATAGGAATTAAAAAAAAAATTACTTGAAAGTGTTGCCTTTTCCTGGTCTTAAAATTAAGAGCCAGACACGGTTAAAGGGGAAGGGGTTTCTACCTCAGTATTTATTTAGGATCCTTGGTGCACCCCATAGTCCAAGTGGAGTGTGCCGAAATGCACACTGGATTGCACATACCCGATAGATCGTGTATACAACTTATAGGCCTTGCAAATGAACATCTCTGTCAAAGATTCCCCAATGAGAGACTCGAATGAATCCCCCATTCTGAGGAATCTCCCCCCTGGATAGGCCTATCTTAGTTTACAGAATGTGTTCTAGAGAGGACCTTGGCGTCTGGGGCTTTCTGACCCTTAGAAGCGAGGCTTCCGAAAGCAAGGATGTGCAATTTTTGCTAAACATAAATAGAAATTTTAAGCACTTTTATGCCATGTTCATATTGAGTTGTCACATCATATGGAGTTCCTGACTTCCTGCAAAGACCATTCGGAAGATCTCTCAGTTGATATAATCAATAGCTCAGCACACATGGGAACTTGGGATAGTATCTGAGGGATACTAGATACTGAACTCCGATGTGAAATACTGTTACTTTTCTCCTTGAGACTGCAATTTTCAGATCCATTTTAGCAGCTGCACGTGAAGGCAAAAATTCTCATGCCCTGTCTCATTCAGCAGTCCTACTTTGCTGACCACATGGGAAAGAATTAGCGTTTGAGAGGCTACAGTGGTAGAACACATAAGTTTGGAGGTAAAACAAGGCAGAGCCCTTTTAGCAGCTTCCCTGAACTGATATTGAGGCAGAAGAACCAAGAACAGTCTTGAAATGAGGAAAAACCACTATGAAGTCTCTAGCTTATTATCTGTAACTTTCTCATCTGCTGCCAAGTGATGAGTAACAATGAAGTGACTGGGTCAGAAACATTAGCTTGCCATGCTGATTTGAAAGCATAAGTTTCTCTGAGGTCTCCAGCCTGGTGTGTCTAAAAGTGGTAGACTTTGTCATGTGCCCTTGAAGTCACCAGCTCATCAGTATATTGAATAACGCAGTGATGTCAAAGCACAGGCCTCTCTGGAGAACTGACTCAGGCCTTCTGTCTTGCTGGACTGGTGTCAAAACTTCTGTAGGATCAAGCTGGATGAAAGCCAAGGAATAGGCTCTTGTAGAATTACTGGCACATCCCCTTGAATTTTCTGGGTCTATGTCAAGATAATGACAAGGCCATTCTGTTTCCCTTAGCTTCTGTGGAGAAGAGTACGTAGTAGGGTATCCATTTTATTATGCAGAAATTGAAACATTAAAAGCAAAAGATTCTTACTCTTTTTCTCCTCTCCAGAGGATCTCATGTACACCAGAAATGGTACAGGTACAAGATTTTCAGTATTGACTTAGGTAACTCTCCTTATATCCAGGACTGATCTATCACTTCTGTTAGCATGGAACTAGAAGATCCTGAAATCCCCAGTATTTAAGACCTTCTCTAATGCCTCCTTTTACCTGAAGATTTTCTCATTTTCAGTGATTGAAATGAAATTATAAGAAATAGCTACAGTTGCATTTGTGAATAAGGAAACAATGCCTCACTTAAGGTATTAAAATAAAATGTAGACAATTGTTCTTCACTGAATTATAAATGAGAAATCTATCCTGGTCTAAAATGTGCCCCATGGATTTTTTTAATGTAAATTCCTTTCCATGTCCTGTGAAATCTGTCGTTTGTAATTAAGAAAACACAATGCTCTTATCATATCAGAGCATCATTATACGGAAAGAGAAGACTTATATAAGAGATTATAAGCTCTCTATGTATCTAGAATATATTGAGTTCCTATGAGCTTTCAAGAAGAATATATTTTAGGCTATGAAAGACTCAGGATACAGAGAATAACAAATAAATGTATTTAAAAAAATCATTTGAAGTGATGCCAATTTCCCAACTTCTGTGATTCCAACATTAAACTGTATTGAGAAATAAAAGAATAATAGTCCCTTTGACGAGAGTATTTAAAGAAGTGATAACAACACAAAGTGGTTCTTGAGTCAAAAGACTGGCTACTGCTGGAACTAGGGCTAATATTTAGGAAGTTACCAAAAGTGACCTGAGATTCTGTTGTTTGAAGTGACAGCAGTGAGTGACAGAAACTTCACTGAAGGTTAGTAAATTTATGCACTTATCTGTATCAATTTTTTTTTAAAGTATTAAAATACCTATGATGAAGGACTTGTAGGCTTCATACTTTTAAAGATCCAGTCCTAAGTCACTTCTGAAATCAGAACTCAGGTTCTTAAGCGATGTGAATGCTTTTGAAATTTTTTCCTTTTATATTCCCTATACATTATACAGATTGTTGACAAAATGCAATATATTTTTTAGTAGTCTTTGGTATCACTGCCCCATTTCAGTTGAAAGGAATTAAAAATTGTAATATAGATGAATTTACTATGTTTTAGTTTTTAACTAAATAGGATGCTTGATTTATACTGTTTGAAATCAAATTTAAAAGGATAACAGCTTAACTATATTTAGAAAAATATAGTGCTGTGCTAACAAAGCTCGCCTCTAGAGCTGATACTTCATCAGCCTGACATATCACTATTAATTTGAATGTGAAACTTTCAGGAAATAAATAATCCATTAATTTATATATATTTTTTTATGTGTTCATGTTTTATCCATCAATTGTTTTAAACACCCATTGCTGAGCAGGGCATTTAATAGCTCTTCCTATGTTTACTGGAGCCATCTCAAGTAAGTTTAGCTTTTTTGAGAATAATATAGGAAAGAATCAATTTCATTTTTGACTCTGTAGCTCTGTAGACAACCTTATTATATTTAAAATGCTACTTTTATGAGTTGTAAACCATATTTTCTAATAATTGCTATAGCTTGAAGTGTAATTTAGTGTATTTTTACAGGCTTAGTACTTTTTGTTCTATTGTAAACCATATTTCCTGATAATTACTATAGATAGACAAATAATTTAGTATATTTTTATAGGGTAGTACATTTTTATAGTATGGTAAACCATATTTCCTTATAATTACCAGAGAGAGAAAAATAATTTATATTTTTATAGGTTAGTACATTTTTATTACTGTACATTTTCTGCAGATTAAGTACTATGTACTTTTTCTTTTTAAAGCAGTCACATTTCCTCTGTAACCACTTTTTTATTATTTATATAATTTACATATGATGACTTCTTAAACTTGTTTTCCCTATTTTACATTTCGAAGTTTCTATATAAATGTATGTGCTGCTAATTTTGAAGGAAGAACAAAGCATCTGTGAGACACTGCAGAAGTTAATGACATTGTTAAAATGATGACAGATTGCTTTAATGGTAGATATGCACTTAATTGGAGGAAGTATAACAAAATGTGCTATTTCATACTACTAAAAAGAGTCAGTCAGGAGCCATCACCCATTTACTGTCTTGTCTTCATCCAACTCACAATGCATGTACAGTATGATAACTGATAGACATTGCTAGGCATGTATTCATGTACTGTACATTCATTCCGACAACCCATTAAATAGTGTTTGTTAACCTTTAATTCAGATGTCTGCAATAAGATAATACAATGTAAAACACAAGTCAATGGAGGGTCGTAAAGCTGTATCTGCTACAGTTTTTATTAGCCTGTTATTCAGTGTAGAATGCAGCTACACCCTGAAGCAAGTCTTATATAAAAGTACAATGTCAATATATTACGATGCAAACTCAACCTATAAAATCAATGACAAGTACTACGCCTGTTGCTATCAGCTACTAAAATATAGATACTGTTTTTAATGGATGCAGTGGTGCTGGACTCAACATCGTTGTGCCATTAAGCTTAACCCCTTAGGCATGAAGCACAGTTACAGGGCTCCTGGACAAGGAATGCTCATTGTAGGATGCTGCATATCAAAAGACAGACTGACCACAGTCAGTGGAATATGCTAGTGTAAATCAGTTTTCAAAGCATACTAAAGCGAAACAGAATTCCAGTGCACACCACGGTGTGATTCTCCGTAATATTCCACTTAATCTGTAGAAAAAGGGACCATCTATCCCATTATCCAGGTGTTTGTATTTTGGCTAACAATTTGGGTAACTGAATAGAAACTGTTCTCGTGAAATTTGAAAATGGCATTGAGTCAAGGCGGATTTGAGTGTTCTGGAGAATATGGTTAGAATTCAAAGAGACCTTGATAAATTGCAAGGATCTGAAAACAGTAAGATAAAATTCAGTACAAATGACAGCAAAGTACTGAGGGAAAATTTTCCCCATACCCCCACCTGACTGCATAAATGAAAATTCTGAGAAAACTAGAAGGAAAAATGAAACTAGATCCAAGCTGAAAAAAACGATAATGATATTGGGGGGGAAAAAAAAAACAAAAAACAACACCATAAAACAACAACAACAACAAACAAAACCAAAACCTAAAAAACCAAAACCAAACCCAAGTGTCATTCTGTCATGTACCCGTAAGATTGTTGCATTTAAGACCAGAAGTAATCACTATACTCTGCAAAATACAAAAAAATTTGCAACTGGAATTATGTGTCCAATTTTGAGTAGCACAGGGTTAGGTCTATGGAATAAAGTATGAAATGGGGTAGAAACATTAGAGAGCACCAAGCAGAATTAGGGAATGCCATGTGGAATACGAGACCTGCAAAGACAGTTGCAAAGACAGGAAATTAATCTGTAGTGGCAGAATTTGGGGGTAAATACGTAAGGAAAACTGTTTTAGCATAAAGGATCATTTAATTAGGATGGGTCAGCTAGAGATTGTGGAAAATGACAAACATTTGTATACATATCCTCACTTACAGTAGAGGAGAGGCCTAGATATTGCTGAAGATCTGAGTCAGTGCAGCATTTCTATGAAAAGCTGCCTGAATTGCTTCTGTCTTGGAATGGTTAAACAAAAACACTTGTAGAGCAAAAAGAATCAGAGCTCTGTAAAACTAATTTTGCCAATCTATCTTCTATTAAATGACTGTTTTCTGTATCTAAAGCAATGAAATAACTGCTAGCAATGCAGAAGGATTTGATGCAGAGTAGGGAAATACCTGTAGAATACAGTGCTAATGCGTGCTGTATTTTTTTGTTTTGTCATTTCCTGTATACCCAATTTTTGTGTGGGTGGAAGAAAGTGTGTCGTTCCTCACAATGATGTAACTGTTGGCAGTGCATTCACAGATATCACGGCTGCTGACTGCTCTGCTGTTTCAATTTCATTTTCATATTTCGTTGAAGGCAAGGTTGTTTGCTATACACCCTGTTTTGAATGGTGTGGAAAGTCCATATCATTATCATGATATGAGAATAGTTCTGCAATAATTGATGGATGAAGTAATTCATTATGAATATGATGTAATGGAATAGGCACCATGATTTAATCATCAGAAGAGGGGGTCTGTGGAGCTCACACAAAGGTATCAAAGTCATTCCCATGATAAATAGCATGTGATAAGCTGTTTAGAAAACGTTAATGCAAGCCACAGAAAAATGTGCAGGAAGAAGGCATACAAATTCCTTGTATGGAAAGCAATTGACTCCTAAGAACTAAAGAGGTAGTCTAATGAGGAGGGGAAACAGCAGTGTCAATGGATCCATCAATATTTTGAAAATGATCCTGCTTGATAGGCACATTTGTTAGGATTAAAACTTATTTGCTTGACTATTGTTCACAAAGCATTTCACACTCTATTCACTGGGGACCTGAGTCTAAGAAAATGTTTTTATGGTGATTTAGACATATAGTGTGATCTTTTCCGCTTTTTTGTTTTCTTTTGGTATTTCCTTACATGAAAAACTTTTCTCAAGATTTTTTTTTAAGAAGTTGTAAGCCAATTTTAGTCAAGGTAGGAACTGCATCTCAATTTCAGCTGCAATGTCTTGTCCTAGCAGAGACAACATGATCCGAGATGCTCTGTTTTTTTTGTGAGATACAGAAAACAACCCTAGTGCAAATCAAAATTCTATATTTGCAATGTATAATGGGGAAGATTACTGAAAAATTAATACAGGAATGGTACTTCTTGCTTTGTAATAGATTTATCGCAGTTCATTGATAGTGTCACTAGTCATCAAACACCAGCACTCTTACTATTATTCCTCTAGGTCTTTGCATGCCATCAAGCAAGAGATGAAAAACTGGGACTGAATGAAGACAAACTATCCTGATATAAGAGGTTTCAATGAGAAAATCACCAGAGGTTTCCAGAAACAATTATTACCATCATCATTGAGACTAGAGAGAACTAAAAGTGTTTGCTCTTGATCTGCTGCCATGTTTCATTGCAGAGAATATGGTCATCCAAAGAATAGTCATATCCTTTCCAAGCAGAAAATATGCCCTCAACGTTCTTTTCAGATTTCATTTACAGTACCTGCTGATCAATGTAAGTCCAGCTCTCAGATGAACAGTGTGGGGAGCATAGTATCCATTCCAAATCAGGGAAATTTAAATCGCTCCATTCACTTTTCCTGAGGTGGTCCACAAACAGCAATAATTGAAGTTTTCAGTTCTAGAATACATTTTGCCCTGCTGCCACAAACAAAACCTTTAGTTAACACCCACAGGTTCTCAAAAACTCCTTGTTGAGAAAGAGACAGAAACAGGATTATACTAAGATACGTGCTTTTCACTGGATTGTCTCAGCCAGTGTCTAGATATGAGTGCTGTTTGCTTTGTTGTATGTATATTCAGGACCTTGTTAAACACACAGTTTTTACTTTATGAAGAAAAAAATAGCCATATAAGATTATTTTCTCCTGAATATGACAGAATAACTAAAATAGCTCATTTTGAAAATACTGACCGAGTGACATCATGTCCTGGACCTACGTTCACATTTGGAGTTCCTGTAGAGGGAATAACTGGATACCAGGAGCTATAAAACACTATTCTTTATGGACTAGGCTTGTCATCCGGGCTTGTAAAATGGAGAGAGAGAGAGACAGTATTCCAGAGGATGCATGGAGCTCCACCTGGTGAGGTGCAGACAGATGATGTCAGAGGATGTGGTTGCCCAATGTTTTCCTATAGAGCAGCCAGGCATCCTTTGCTCCAGATAATCAAATACATTCTTTGTTGGGAAACTGCAAGGCTAGAGCCTACAACTCCAAAAGATGAAAAGGGGAAGAGAGATTGTTTGGGTGGCAAATATAAAAGCTTTTTCTTATTGTGTCACTGAAGTGTTCAGGTCCAGGAGGCAACTCAGCTGCCTCCTGTATGAAAAATTGCTGCATTTACAATTCAGATAAACATGTAAACTCTGAATAAACACATATATTTGGGAGACTCAGCTAAAGCAGACAAGAACCACAACATCCTTTGAAGCAGGCCCATCACTGATAATTACGAATGTGAGATTAGCTACCGTCATTTATTCTTGTAAATAGTGTCATCTCTTCCAATTAAGATCAACTACTTGTATCTCCTCAATTGCTTTATTAGCATTGTTGTCAAGTTCTGCAGAAGCCTTAATTAAATAGTCATCATGATTATGGCTAGTTTCCCAAATGATTGAAGTAAATAATTTATATGGGTTATAAGAAAAGTTTTTACTTAATGAAATACTGTATTTCAAAAACTTTCCAAATGCCTAATTACATAATGTTTTAAATCCATCCTTTAAACAAGTTATGCATTATAAAATAAAACCTAAAACTGAACTAACCAAAATTTTGTTGCTTCAAGCAGTTATATTTCTTCTAATGACATCTAAAGTAAAATTAAAAACTGAATGCAAAAAGTTTCGTATCTGAGGCATTGAGAAAGCATTTAAACATTTAATACAAGCTACAACCACTAATTAATTGTATTAATGAATACTGGATCATACAAAAATGAAAAATAATAATATGTGAAATCCAAGATACTGAGACTTAATATGCTGTAATAATACATCTCTATCAATGAGCAGCGTAGTGAGGTATCTTTTACCATATACATAGTAAATATATTTTTTGAAATAATATCTGAAGGGGAAATAGCTGTAAAGCTCTTTTCTAACTTTTATTTGCTGATTAAATGTAACTTTTTCCATCCTACTTTCTCTACTACTATCTAAATGGTTTGCAGATTATTTTTTTTAAATTGAGATTAAAAAGTAGTATTATAAGAAGTTCTCAAAATGACCTAGTTCTTTTAAATTGAGACTATAAACTTTAATAATTGACATTATTACTAACAAATATTATAATCAAATTTTACATTTTCCTCTTAGTAGAGACATGTCATTCCCATTGCCCTTAATTAGTGTTATATGTGCTCTTTGAGAGAAGAATAGGCCCTTTAGCTATAAATTTTGTCTTCTGAAACAAGAAAGTCATAACCTTTTTGTGTTTCTGGTTGAAGTAACTGCAACATAATTTCATGCAACAATTGTGGCAGATCAGAATCAAAACATGGAATGAGGGACACTGAAACTATGAATTTATTGTTGATTTTTAAAACTGTGGCTCAAAATAGAATTAAAATAAACATTATTAATGGTATTATGCTGGGGTAGGTTTTTTCTGTCTCTATGTCCCCCCTATCCTACTAAGCTATTGTCTGCTTTTGGAATACACCAGTGTATCCTGCCGAAGGACACTTGCTTTGCCAGTGGACACGCATTTGTTGTGTATAAAATTATCATTTCTCTCTATTGAATGTAAATGGAGGCCAACTCTATACACCTCTTTACGTTTAGTGCATCTATTTATATAACACAATAATTTAAATGTTGTGGCCCTTGAAAATTTCATGAGAGCATTCCAATTCCCACCTTCCAATTCTCATTAAAGGCTTGACCTATGAAATTTTAAAGGACCTGCAAGTTATTTCTTCTTGTATCGTAAATTTCTGAATTTAGATGCCTTTTGTTTTGCAGGACCTGCAAATTCCCTTGGAAGAGCTATAATATGTGTGTGTGTGTGTGCACATATACTTAAAAGTTACTCCACAGAAATTTCTGGCGGGATTGCATAATAAAGGAAGTGAAAAAGATACTCCGAAATTACAAATAAAAATATTTTATTTGATGCATCTCAACTACTTAATCAGTTTTATCAAACCAAAAGCGGGGATGAAAACCTGCGAACCTCGATTGCAGTTTCCAACTGAGAAAAATTTTAGCTTTGACTGGTCTATGAGACTGTAATTCAGGCAAGTTTTGTATACAACTTTCTTTTTTTCTGAGCCCTTGCCCAGTAAATAACTATGCCCATTTAGTGTCCCTGCATCCACTTCTATCCTGTGGCTATGTAATAAGATATAGGTATCAAAAAATTGTTGAAGGCACTTAGTGCCTCGCGCATGTATTCACAGAAGCTGACTTTGTTTCATAATAATTGTTTTCAGTCATATTTTACAATTTGGCATAGTAAAATAGGGTTGTCCAGGTTACAGAGAAGGCACCGGGGAGGAAGTTGTATTCTCATCATGAAAGATAAGGGAAAGATATGTTCAAAGCTGTGGAAGAGAGAAATAAAGATGGTAATCTAGGAGAAATTATTATGGTATCTTGAAAGCAATAGAGTGACGTGCATGTTACATTAGATAGTACAGATAGATAGATACAGATAGATTACAGATAGTTATTATTGCTGGTAAACAGGTTAAAAAGCAAGAGAGTAAAACATTTAGTATAATTCAGCATATTCTGCAAGAATATTCAGTATATTCTGCTTCATTTTCTCTCTACCAAGCAGACATAGGAAGTTCTCAGAGCAAGAACCCAAAAAAATATTGGAAGACACCCTTTCTCGTATTTCTTTCATAGGGATTGTACCACTTTAGTTATAACTGTAAATTTTTAAAGACTGGATATATAGAAAGCAATGTATATTGGGGAAATTTGATCACTTTTACTCTCAGAACTCTCTAAAAAAAAGACCCCGAAATTAAATTCCGTAGCTGCTACTGAAAGAAGTTTAGGCAAGGAAGCAAAAGAGTGCATTTTTCTGGAAGTATAGGAATTCATGTGGTGACCCTAAAATGGGTGATGTCAAAGAAAAAAACTCATCAAAGCTAGAAAATCAGAAAAGCATCTGCACTTCTTCCCCACACACCTAATTTCCTACTCAAAAGGCTAAAATATGCAAGTACATTAAACATCGCCTGGTGCAACCGATCGTATTTCTGAGAAGTGTTTATATGTGATTACGAAAAACGAAGATTCAGCACTGCCCTACTGCTCTTTGTGCCAGATACAGCCAGCCAGAAGGGTCACAGTGTAGGTATAATATCTTCCATGTGTCTCAATGATCCTTTACTGCTACATGCCTTCTGGAACCGTGGCAAGGAATAGAAAGTAGATAATATGGCAGTTTCTGTATCTTCCCTAATGCATTCCAGGGAGCTGACTCTCTAAGGGAGTCTAAGAATAAGAAAGACACGAAATGATTCCTGTATGATTCCTACATAATTAATTCTGGAAGCCAGAATCCAGACATAGTTCAAGTAGAGCTAGGAAAACATTTGTGATCATATATTGTATTTAAAAATAAAAAAAAGATTTATGTTGATAAAAATTCTTGTTAAAATGATGCCTAATTTGGTGAACAGTTTCAGCCAGCATCAAAATGGAAGAAAAAAATAATTTGAAGGGTTTTTTAAGAAATATTTTATATTTTCATCAAAGTCAATATTTATAAAATTAAAATAAAGCACACAACCTGGAAATGAAATAATCATTTTATGCTATCAGAAGCAGGTTTTTTTCCCTCATTGTTCTGTGGCTAAGAACCAAAACCAAACAAATAATCCTTCCTAATCAGTCTAAAATGATCAGTCCCTTCCCCCACTTCCAGTTTTTCAGTTGTGTCAGTGAACCAAAACATCCAATTATTTGTTCAGGTCTAATTTCAAATATCTACCAGCTGGTACCAGTGATAAAAATAGGAAAATGAGGAAATAATAGATCAGGATCAACATTACAAAAAAAAATCTACTATTTATATCATGGTCCTAGCTGAATGCCATTGTGGTGGCTTGACTCTGGCTAGATGCCAGGTGCCTACCAAAGCCTCTCCATCACTCCCCTCCTCAACTGGACAAGGGAGAAAAAACATAACAAAAGGCACAGGAGATGAGATAAGGGCAGGGAGAGGCCACTCACTGATTACCTTCATGGGCAAAACAGACCCAACTTTGAGAAATTAGTTGAATTTATCACCAATCAAAATCAGAGTAGGATAATGAGAAGTGAAACAAATTTTAAAAACACCTTCTCCCCACCCCTCCCTCCTTCCCAGGCTTAACTTTATTCCTGATTATCTCTCTCCTCCCCCACAGCAGGGAGATGGGGAATGAGAATTACAATGCGTTCATCGCATGTTTTTTCTGCTGCTGCTTCCTCCTGAGGGAGAGGAGTCCTTTCCCCTGCTCCAGTGTGAGGTCCCTCCCACAGGAGACTGTCCTCCACAAAATTCTCCAATGTGAATCCCCACCATGGGCTACATTTCTCCACGAACCGCTCCAGTGTGGGTCCCGATGGCGTCACAAGTCCTACTAGTAAATCCTGCTCCCGTGTGGGCTTCTCTCTCAGTGGGTCCGCAGGTCCCTGCCAGGAGCCTGCTCCAGCACAGGCCTCCCATGGGGTCACAGCCTCCTCTCAGGCATCCACCTGCTTCAGTGTGGGTCTCCTCCACGGGCTGCAGGTGGATCTCTGAATTCCTGTTGACCTCCATGGGCTGCAGGGGCACAGCTGCCTCACCATGGTCTGCACCCTGGACTGCAGGGGAATCTCAGCTCTGCCACCTGCAGCACCTCCTGCCCCTCCTTCTCCACTGACCTTGTGTCTGCAGAGCTGTTTCTTTCACATGTTCTCAGTCCTCTATTCTGTGGCCGCAACTACTTCTGTGTAATAATTTTTTTTCCTTCTTAAATATTTTATCACAGAGGTATTACTACCATTGCTGACTGTCTCAGCCTTGATCAGCTTTGGGTCGGTCCTGGACCTGCCTGGAATTTGCTCTGTTGGATATGGGGAAGCTTCTGGCAGCTTCTCACAGAAGCCACCACGGTAGCTCCCCCGCTATCAAAACCTTGCAGCACAAACCCAATGCAACCATCTAAAACATGTTGAGCATTTTTTTTTTTTTCATGCAGTCCTTGTTGAAACAAATCCTGCTGGTATGTGTTCGGTTTGGTTTCAGGCTATTCTGAGAATTTGTAGCAATATTTCTTTAGTTGTGAGAATCTTTCTACATCTGGGTTTAGTCTGCGAATTTCTCTTCTCTTTTATTTAGTCTCTCAAGCTTTTAGAAAATGAGTAAGATCAGTGAACGTATGCTTAAACAAAAATGTCAAAGATGCCCTCTCTGGTGTTTCTGATTTCCTGCATACTGCTGTTTGCCAATCAGATCTTCATTGATTTACTGTGATGTGGTAGATTATGGCAGTCTAACATAATCTGTGGACATTTGGTTTCTCGTTAACTTGCTGCTAAATGACTGCATCTTTCCACTAAACTCCACTATCACAATCTCATCACAAGTGTAAATGTAGTTTAGAAAAGCTTTTTTTCTTATCAGAAGCTGCAGGCTTTTAGAGAGCAGCACAATGTAATTCCAAAATTCAGTGGGATATACACGGAGTAGCTAGTACTATACATACGGGCTCTCTGAACTCCGTACTGTCCTACCTGTAGCAACCAGGGGTGCATGTCCTCCTTATGGCGTAGCAGAAAATATACTAATAAAATAATGATACATGCCACATGCTCAGAGTAAAAATGGCCATATATAACAGCTTATCAGTTCTATTTAAGACTCATGAAAATTTATCTCTAAACAGCATCAATACACCATTTTATGGATGCTATAGAAAAGAGTCAGACTGCTTTAGCATATCTACCCATATCTTGCCCATCTGATAAATGATCAGAAGAAGATAAGGGAAGAGTAAAAGTAAGTATATGTATGCATTTTGTCATCTGGGAACACATCTTCCAAGCATCTGGCTGTTACTGGAGCAGGGAGTCAGAGGTGGACATTTCACTATCAGCATGATATTCAGTAACCACCAATGGACTTCGGATTCCTCTTCTTCTATCCTGTGTTTTGTAGACTTCTACTACGAATTCACTGTATTCACCGTAAATGAGTTCAGAGGAGGAAATGAAGCTAGTGACAGAGGAGACTTGCTTTATTTTGTTCCCTGTCAGTTGCTAGCATATTTTATTGCCTTCTTATTTTGCCTTGTTCTGCTCCATTCAGTGGAACTGGTTCACATCAAACACATTATCTGAAGCGCAGGTTCTTACATTGTTTTTTTTATTATTTTTTTTTTAGAGGTTTTTTTACAGAGGTCTTACAAGATGGGCTAGCATTGAAAGCAGTTCTTAAAGCAGCTTGTTGATTATCTAAAGAGATGTAAAATCAATATGACTGCTACACATGTAGAGAGAAGTAGAAAATTGTAATAAAAGAAGTGATGTTAAAGAAATCGTTGCTCTCAAGGTAAATAGTAATAGGAAAAGTATGCCAGGGACACCTATGCTGAAAAATAATGTTATTATTACCTTAGTACTGTTCACTTGCAATTAAATTCATGATAAAAGGCAACAGGGTAAAAAAACTAGCTATATTTGAAGCAGGATGGACATCCTGCTCTCCTGCAATGTCTATGATGTAGTCAGGTCACTCTATAAACTCATACTTCCTGCATGAGTTGATAACAAGCTTGTTTTTAACACATTTACCTCCCAATTAATGGGAAAAAAGGTAAATGCCTGTGCCTTTTTTGTTTGTGTGCCTTTTCCCCTATCAATGTTAAGTACTAACCCTACAACTGTTTCAAACCTGGTAAACATAATATATCTGAAATAAGGCAGGAGCGTGGTCTGTGATTCCTGTCTTCTATATATTTAATTAAATAGCAGGATATTACAACTTAAAAACTCGTGCTTAAATCAGCCCTTTGTTATAGGCAGCATTAAGTCTCTGATGTCGTTCTGGAAAATCTCTGTATATGTTCTACACTCAGAGCTAACAGCAGAGCTCAGACCCTGAAAATCTGCCTCAGCTGCAGATCCCACACCTCATGAAAATTTTTCAGAGGAAAGTTTGCCTGAATAAGGAGTGAAGAAATGAGAATAAAAACCACTTCCTTTGCCATTAACTATTATGATGCTTAGAAATTTAACATAAAAGGTGATTATATGCAATTGTGATAAATGCAAAGGGAAAAAAATCTACTTAAAAGGACCTAAAATAATCCTTTTTAAAATTTTCAAAATCTCTGCTTTAGAAAAACATTTTCTGTAGGCCGAGTGTATCATGTTAGATCAGTTTATCTGTAATAAATCTTCATTATTTCTTCTACAAAAGGTAATCAAAATATGTTTTTATGCAAAAAGACGGATTTTCATTATGGAAGTGTTGCATACAGCCTATAGAGTGGGATCTTATAGCCGAGCAAAATGGGTTCCCGTTTTCTGTATATATATGTATATATAATATATCAAAGAAATTCATAAGGAAGAAACCTGTATATTGTGATTGCGGTTTGCTTTTTTTTGTGAACAGAACTGCAGTCTACCTACAATGGCTGCAGGTTATAGCCAAATTTTATCTTTGTAAAATATCACTATCAAATAAATATACTAAAATATAAAAACCTCATTCATCCCTCTCTCTGTTGAAAATATACAGTTATTCAATGGCTTGATGCAAAAAAATCCCCATAGCTGAATCCTAAGAATACGCTGGAAAGAGTAAATGAAATAGCAGCAGTAGGTTTACTTTTACAACTGAAAAAAATGTCACATGTATTAATGTCAACAACTGGAATTTTACCTCATTAGGCAATTTCTGATCTAAGGCTCTGATGATTATTCTAAGCAGAAAAAATATGCTAATTATCCACTCTGAATGTAGAAGGAAAAAAGGTGTAAAATCTTCCTTTAGCCGTGTGACCATGTACTAATTGCATGTCATGTGTCAAAATAATGCAACCCACTTTGCCTAAAGCAATTAGACATACAGAACTCTGTTAATGAAGCACTGTCTGTCACTAAAAGTGTTTTCAGAGCTATAGTTGAAGATTAAAATATTAACTTCTCAAATATTTATGATAGTTACTGACAGCATTTCAAAATGTTACTTTTAACAAAAGTATTTTATTCAGCTCCAGTTTTTAATTTGGATTTTATATTCAAAGACATTATTAACATATGGGAGTCGTGAAATTTCTATGATCTCCACTGAGACTTCTTTAGAGAGGGTACATTAGCTCCTTGAAGTTTACAGCACCTTTTTCTATTGTAATATAAACTCTTTCAGAACAGAAAAATTGTTAAAAACTTGTCTTTTCTTCAAAAGTCATTAAAAAAAAAAAAAAAGAGAAGGAGGAGGTTCTTATTGTACCTTACCTATTTTCTCTGTGTCAAAGAAAATGGCCCTTCTTGTCAATATATCACTTGGTGCTCTCCTTCCTTTTAGGGTCATTGGTCATCTATGTTCACGAGGACAGACATTAACCTTTTGAATATCCTTATGCAGTAGGAAGGCAGGGATGTATGTTGCCAAGCTGTTTGTCGAATCTATCAGACATGCTGAAGAGCAGACAATCACATTAAAAAATGTAATGCCTGCTCTGCATTACCACTACTCACCCAGCTGCTTGGGAAAGGGTTTTACGCACTTCCTCCATGAGCAATACAAACACACAGCTTTCTGAGTGCAGAAGAGGACTGCTTTTATTCAGCATCCCTAATTTACAAGAAAAAGCCCAAACCAAACCAAACCAAACTTATTCAGGCACTTGTCCCAGTAAATTGTAGTGGAATATTTGTATGCAAAGTTGAATGGACAAGCCCTTAGTTTATGTTCCATATGGAGACTGAGATGACTGCTGTGATATTTGAGGATTTATAGGTTTACCAGGACTATGCAGGAATGATACCACTGTAATATTAGGGAATTATTACCCTTTTTTTGTGCCAAAAATCAGCAAATAAAAAAGCCATGTTGTTAGCACTTCATCATTTTCTAGTACTATGGTGGTAAAAACTGACTGCTATTATGTATTAGTCCTGCCACTGCTTTTATGTTTGGTAAGGGTATTGCCTTGGTTTTGGAGCTATTACAGTCTATGGGAATCAATTACATGTACTTGAACTAAGAAGGATTTACTTGGTAACTGTAATGGCTCTGAAAGAGCCATTATGATCTGTCATGTCAAAAATGCACATGTGCCTACAGTAGAGACAAACAAAGCTGTGCAAAAAGTTTCCTACATAAAGAAACCCATTTCGGTTAGCTTCCCTGACAAAACAAAATAAGCATTTGATGCTGAAGTACTTTCACAACTTTTCATAATAAATGAAAAGGAGTTCCTGCCATTCCTCTTTCTTGTGCTTCGCTGAAGGGAAGCTTGAGTGTTGCATGAGAGGGAATCAGGGGAGATGCTATTGAGGAGCAAAGCTCAATGAATCACAATGTTTTGGGATAGAAAAAACCAGTGTAAAGGGGAGAAAAAAGTGAAATAAAGTGAAGGGAAGAGTTACTCAAGTAAGGGAAGGAAACATGATTTTGCTGTCTTTATGTACACAATTATACTGCTTTGGTAAGACTCAGCATAGAGGTTATACCTCAACAACTTTAGTCATGTCATAGATGCATGTACAGAACACCAGAACATCTTGGAGCTGGAGTTAAGAATAAATGAGAATAATGACAATAAAGTTTCCTGCCAATGCTATAGGATAGATGCAGTCTGTAGTCTTAGTTTCCTCATCAGACAGACTGGTGGACCTTGCTGCAGCTCCCCCTATACCTGTTTATCCAGCTGTCTGCTGAAAGGAAACCAAAGTACACTGAGGAGCTGCACTCACGTTTTTGTTTCTGACCTGGAGTGGAGAGGCAGCCAGGGAATAAAGGCACATGGCCACACCGAGCATACTGGCACAGCGGGGCCCGTGTGGCTTGCACGAGGTGTGGGATCCAGTCATGCTGGGGTGTGTGCCAAGAGTGCATGGGGGCATCGTGCAGCCCAGAGTAACCCAGGCCAGTTGACCAAGCGAACAGCTTGTGCCTGAGACAGCTACAGCAGGGAGGTAGATGCAGGTGCAACAATCACCTACACAGCTGAAAGAAAAGCTCGTGTAAGAGCTGGAGCACGGAGAGCAAGGTCTTTGCGACACACTGCTCACTAAACTATTTCTAGCCACATTGTTAATTTCTGCCTGTAAAATGCCCTGCATGGGCATTTATAAGATCAAATCTTATAAATTTAAATATATTCTTGCGGTAAAGGGTGAGCATTATTAGTGTATTTTCTTCTAAATTAAACAAAAAGGTGGTAAAAATTGGTCTAGAAGTCATGATGCCCACTGATGTATTTCCATTGTTGTCTAATAAAGAACTTCATTATGTAGTTTTATTATTGTTTTTTCTTTTTTTTTTTCACATTTGTATATTGACTTAAGTAATTGTGTCAAAGTTGATTGAAGCACTTCCCCAAAATTAATATTGGTAAGGTATGGGGTGAAGAATAGTCTACAGTGGTGTAGCTGTGTGGTTTGCAAGTTGCTTGTTTGTTTATTGGTCTAATTTTCAGTTGCTGAGGAATGCTATTTAGAATGCAGTGAAAACCTTTCAATCCCAAACGAGCATATCCAAAAAAAGAAACAGAGATTTTACTTTTAGCTCATCTTCAGATTCACAAGGGACAATAAGGGAGATTCATTAGGCCATTTGTTACTGTCATCTGCCATGATTCAAAATGAAATACTAAATGTTTCATGGACGCAGAAAAAGAGCAGTATTTGTCTTTGTGTTGGCTATGCAAAGACTCTATGGCTTTCAGCCTCCATACAAGAGGTCTGATGGATGAAAGGGGGAAGGGTGGTGCCATCTGAATGATGATGGGCTAATATCATCATCCTCTTGTCAGCTGTAATAGGCTTTTCCTCACAGAAATAATTCATAAAACCGCTACATTATATTCTATCCCTGACAGGCCCTATCTATCCTGCAACCCAGCAGGCTCACAACTAATAAGAAAATATGTGGTTCAGGAGCCCTGAAAAATTAAACAGGTAGTTTATGAACAATTTGTTTCATGGGGATGTTTATTATGTTTATTAAATATTGAGCCTTTAATGTTTTCCCAGTACAGATGATATCATAAAAATGCTGACTTAAGCCTCAGTTGTGTTCTTAGAAAGTGGCATTTTATAGCTCTTGTAGTACCCAGTAAATAACTAAATTGCTGTGGTTTATATGTACACACAGAATAGAATTTATAGGGAGTGAGTATATTTTTATTGTGCATAGGCAGTGTATTTAATATATTCATAATAGACACGTGCAAAATACCAAATTATTGATCATGTTCTTTGGTTTAAATGCATTTTTGAGAAGACTAGTATTTTAGAGCCTTGAGTAGGGAAGGTCAGGCACTTGTTTTATTGATTGTACCAAAGGTGAAAAACAGAACTCGGTGTTTGAAGTGTCAAGGCAAAAATCTGTGTGGGCTCTAAAATATAGGCAGGAATACTGACTTGTAAGTATAAATTTTTATAGAAAGTCTTTAGATGTATTCTTATTAAAGAAGAACCAGGGTAAAATGGCTAAAGCTGTTGTCTAACACCAATAATCTACCATGCCTTTCTGTAAAACAAGTGAGGGGTGCCAGAGTTTGTTATCCACAAACAGGGCAGATTTGCAATTGCCAGACAGAGCGCAGGATTGGGTTTTGGAAAAGACCTGGAGCGCAAGGGGGAAGCATAATGTGCAACCAAACTCTTTCTATGTCCATACCTTTATATTCCAACTCCTTCCTCAGAGTTTATTGAATAATTGATGATTCTGCGGCGGGGTATGAAAACTGGCAAGTAAAAAACTTCCATTCTTAATGAATTTGTAATAATAAATAATGCTTATGATATTAAAAAGCTGTATTCCACAGACATATTACAAAGAGCATGTGTATGACATGATTTACAAAAAAAAAATAAAAAAAATGTACAGATCTTTCATTAAGCCTTTCAGGAATCATGAAATCATACGAGCTGTGCTCATATCCTTCTATTCCTGGTAAGAAGGTAGACTCTGCAATAAAGACTAAGATCATTGAGCACACAGACAGAAACTGTCTAGCAGCAACATGACTTCTACCACAGGAAATACTGCCTCTCTAACTTGCTGGAGTCCTGTCAGTAAGCACATGGATTAAGAGGATACAGGAGCCGTAAAATATTTGGATTTTCTAAAAGCCTTTGACAGGGTTAGTAAAGAAACGCAGTCACCACAGCTGTTGAGAGAGTGTCTTTTATGGATTGCAAACTGGTTAAAGAATAGGAAGCAAAGAGTAGAGCTCTTTGGTTCTTTTACAGAATGGATATTTCATTTTCAGCAGTGAGGTCCCTGAGGGATAGACACTGACACTGGTTTTATTAAACATTTTCATCAAGGGCCTGGAGAAGAGAGTGCGCAATGAAATCTCCAAGTCTGAGGATAATATGAAGCTGTTCTGTGTGGTCAGAAGTCATTGCCAACTGGCTGAAGGAACTTCAGAGCTGAGAAGGAAGGTGGCGAAACCGAGCAGAGAAGCAATATGTCAAATGAACTCCAGCGTAGAAAAATCTAAGGCAATGCATCGGGGAAGAATAATCTGAGCTGTGCTTCATGATATTGAATTCAGAATTACCATCCAGCAGTCGGGAAAAGTATCTTGGAGTCATCCCCGGCAAGTCTCTGAGGTCACAAGCTCAGTGTGCAGTATCAAGCAAAATCAACAAAATGCAGGACATCACCAGAAAAGGTTTTTCAGACAAGACAGAGCACATAACTTTGCTGCTGTATAAAAATGTGTGTGCCCACTATTTTGGTGCTGTGTACAGTTCTTGTCTCTGTCTCAAGAGATGCTGTGAAATTGAAGGAGGAGCATAGGAGGCAATTGAAATAATCAAGGAGATTGATCAACTGTTTATAAGGAGGCTAAGAAGCCTGGAATTGGAGAGATCTGGGGAGAATTGTGGTTTATTACCAAGTGGATAATCTGGTTGTGGAACTGGTAAACAAGTTCCACACAATATGAGAGCAAGAACCAATCACTAAATTCTGTAGGACTCATCTAAAAAGCAAACAAAAAAAGTAATTCTTTGTGCAGAGTCTAGATCACTTTAGACTTACTTCCACAGAAGGCTGTGGAGGACAGATGGGTGGTATGAGCAGGTTCAGAAAGGAATCAGAAAAGCAACAGGTCCATGGATGACTCTTACAAAGACTAGGCAGGCATCTGCCTTCTGATATCCCTTAATGCAGCAGTTCTGCTTACTGGGAGAGTATGAGGGGAACTGACTGCAGAAAGATGTGGGCTTGTGTGTTGTCCATTGTCTCCTGCAGTACTGTCAGAGACAGAATACTGGAGTATTTTGATCATGGATGGGTCTTTTAATGTTTTTAACGTGTCTTGATTTTATTCATGTCTAATTTGCTTCTCATTTACCCAAGTTTTACATTTGTGTAGTTACAGAGACTTTAGTTTTTTCTCCTCTACTTCAGATCAGAGTACATAAACGTACACTGGACATCGGGTCTGCTCTCCTCTTTTGCAATACACACAGTTTTAAAAGTTGGACTCATAGCCAGAACACAAAACTGGAAAATTCAAGTAAAGAAAAACATGTCAGAATAAAGAGAGTAAAAACTTAACTTGATGGCTTAAGCCTGAAAAACCAATGTACCGTTTTAAAAATCCTTGCATTTTCTTTCACTTTTCACTGAAAAATGTTTGTGTATTGTTTGCTTTTACAAAGGCTTGGCACACACACTACTTCTTTTGAACTTCAAGTGTAAACAATAAAAGCTTTTTCCGGCTGCCACCCGCCCTCCTCCTCAAATATCTTTCATTTTTTCCCTAATGGAGATGGAAAAAAACTCTTGTTACATGTAATCTTTATGACGAACTTTTCAAGCAGAAAAAAAATAATAAAAATGTAATTTATTATTAACTATGAACCACATGGCTACCTTGCTGTCTCTGGGTCACATAAACTCATTTCTATAACAACCCAGACCAGACACAATCCAGTTATGGTTGTAGGCTCTTCGGCTGTATGTCCTCTTCCAAAAAAAATCATTTACTGTATCCATTGAAGGGGCAAGAGGTTTATAAGGCACATTTGGGATACTACTTCCAGTTTCCATTTCACAATTCACTTCACTTTTTTTGGAAACTCACCTACTGTTAAAATTTGGTGAAGCCTGTATTGGTCCTTCTCCGATGGCAAGCCACTTTTCCAAAGCAATGTCTCCCTACTGGTTGAAGGAGGCTGTGTTTGGCAGCGGAGCCATCGTGGACAGGCGTTGTACATCTCACCTGTTAGGCCAGTGGTGCAAACCTGGACATCTGCTGTCCACCCCCGTGACCTATGGACAGTTTGTGCGCCGAGCTCCATGGTCATTCTCCGGCAGAGGCGGTGGCTCCAGGGCACCGACTGCAGGAGCAGGTGCTACTCCTCTTGTGTACATGCAGAAACATATGCCTTATTCTAGGGTGTGGCGGTGCCTCAGTTTCCCTGGGGGGCCGCAGCTGCCCTCGTGGTCATCGGACCACTGCCACACGTGTGTGTTCCCCCCTCCTGTTTGTATTCCCTGTTTATTATGTATGTTCTTCGTTCAATATGTATGTCCCCTGTTAAATATTCATTATGTTCTCCAAAGTTCTGTTCACTTCGACACCCCATTGGCTCCTCCCTACCCAGTCCCTCCTTCCCCAGTTCCGATTTGTTCCCCGGTTGTCCCTCAAGTTTCCCTCCGCCCATTTGCCCTTCCCTGGTTGGCTGCCCTGTTCCCCTTATAAACCCAGATCTTCAGCTGTCCCAGTGTCTTTGTCCCTGGACCCTTCACAATGAACCATCTTGCTGGAACCCACACGAAGGCCCTTCCCTCCTCCTTTGCCTCCGGCGCTATTCCACCAAACATCTGAGAGCTCCCTTTCCCACTCGGGAAGGACTGCACAGCTCAGAACAGCAGCCAGCTCCTGACAGCAGTGGCCAGCTCAGGTGGCCAGGGGCGCGTCAGGACAGCCGCAGATTCCCTTTGAGAGGGTGGCTCGAGGGAAGCGACGCGGCGCTATGGCACACGTGTTGCACGATCTGAGGTGCTCTGGGGTACTTGGAGGCTGGCGGTGTGCTGTGTCACTGATTTAAAGAAACACTCTCATTGGCAGGCAGTTGGAAGCAATTAATTACCAATGGATGGCATGTACAGCTGTTGCTTATGTATGGAAACAGAGGAGAAATTAGATTTAATTGGTTTCACATAATGAAGAAAGTGGCATTTATTTTATTATAGCTTTTATAAGCCGAGATACTTGAATTTAATTTTCATAATTTTTTGGAAATAGTTGGGCAAAATTCTCTTGACAGATGAAAAAATCCCAGAGGAACAAAAATTGAGGATGTTCAACTGCCTCATTAGAAATTTGCAGGATCAGAGGAGGAACATACATATTAGACTAATGAATGATTAAATTAAATATTTTGCTATGTGTGCCTATTGCTGCAATTTGGGCTAACTTCCAAATATACAACAGACAGTAGCTGTAATCTTTTTCTTGAAGAAATTCAAAGTCCAGATTTCAATAGGAAGAGCTTGTGTCATTTACTAAATCATGGTGAATAGATATTTTTGTTGTTTATATTAGACCTACTGACACGAAGAGATAGTGAAGAGAAAAACAATTATATCTGCATGTGAAATGTAAACATATTCTGTAAGTACAAACCAAACTCTATTACAACATATCTGTAAAGTATTGATATTAACAGCTCATCTTTGACTGGATTCTGCTCCCACTGTTCATGAAGTAACTATGAGGTTAAATGCATCTATTTCCTTAGCTCAGGCTATAATAATAAAGACAAAAATTTAGTTCCGTGTGACCCTAACATTTAGCTCATTAACGTTTTTGAAAATACTCCTTGTTAAGAGGTGCTGTCCGTGTACAAAATATTGATATGGTGCTGCAGCTATTAAGCCTTATAAATAAACACATTTCTACATTACTGTCAATTTAATGCTCACTTTCTAATTATTTAATGCGAATAAATGCAATATAATCTTCATTCATGCAGTGCTCTATTTGAAGACGTGTTTGTAGATCTGTAAAAATTACTGCAAACTAGTGTTGGTGATGTAATGCCAAGTTTATTTTTCACATTCACAATTAAAGAAAAAAATATAGGTACATACTGTGTAGCTGCATGCTGTGCTGCATGCAGGGAGACTAATGTTGAAATGCTGGGGGAAAAATAGTTTAAAAGTATTCTGAATACAAACATTTCCTGTTGATTAAAGAGACCGGTTGTATTTTACCTTCAGATTATATCGCCTTTCATAATGCCAAACATTTAGAATTTTTTTTCTTTATTTAAGAACAGCATCTTATGTCCCTGCTATGCCTATCTTGTGTCCTGCCCATGATCGGGGAACTAGATGGTCTTTAAGGTTGCTTCCAATAAAAATAACTCTGCGATTCTATGATTCTCATAAATCATTATAATGAGACCTCATGGATTTGTCAGGCCGAACGTAGCCTGTCTACAAATGTTTAAAGAAATTTTTAAAATTTGGAATGCCAATGAGAGAGAAGAGAAGAGAAGAGAAAGAGAAAGAGAAGAGAAGAGAAGAGAAGAGAAGAGAAGAGAAGAGAAGAGAAGAGAAGAGAAGAGAAGAGAAGAGAAGAGAGAAGAGAGGAGAAGAAGAGAAGAAGAGAAGAGAAGAAGAGGAGGAGAAGAAGAGCTGAGCTGTTACAGGCTCTGGGTTTTATTTTTTTAATTAAGGTTTTTTTTAAATTTCTGTAGACATTTCTCATAGACAGGGACAAACATATCCCTCTTAATTCAGGGGATGGGTGAAAATCAAATCTAGATATGAAGCTCAGTGATTTCCTTTATCTCAAAAATAGTCCTTGAACAGAAATCCTGAACATCTGGAAAAGACCAGAACCAGACTGTTCTTTTCACAATGGTTAAAATTGTCCAGGTAGTTCAGTCCAGTACCCAGTGAGACAGAGAAATGTCAGCTGCTGGATATACCAATATAGAATTCAAAAGGGTGTAAAGTGCAGAGCAAATATTTCAGAGTGGATAATGGTCTCAGGCAGATGCTGTAAATGATTTACTCAATCACAAAGAAAGGTAAAATTTTAATAAAAGCCCAAGTTCTGCACTCATATATCCAGTATTTGATCAGTTGATTTTGGCAGCTTTTTGAAATTACTCACGTTGAGAGACAAGTATACTCTGTAAAGTAAAAATGACCTCTGCATGAGAAACTGTACATTATACAGAAAGTTTGTGTAAACAAAATTAATGTAGGATTGCTTACTAAAACCATAAACTGATGACAGATATTTTCATTGTGAGCATTTCTGTATATCAGAGTGCTGTGGAAAAAAAATGCCATCCTATGCTACTAATTCATTTTATTTACCTTTTAAGAAAAGTCTCAGATGCACTTAGTAAAAGCAGCATGTACCTGTCTGTCAGCAGAGCAGCCTTTAGTGTTTATTCACCTCCTATTCTGCGGAACACATGCCTGGAGCAGCTGGCAGATGCATTCAGGGAAACAACTGGTCCCTGTCAACACCACCCAACCTTCTGAGGCCAAGCAGGCACTTAGAAAGTCACAAATAAAGACCAGTGTTTTGTTTTGCCAATAGCCTGGTGTGTTTTCCCCTCCTCTTTTGTTCAGAATGTGCAACACCATCAAAGGGACCTGATTAGAACAAAGGAACAGGGATCACTGTAACAATTATGATAGAAATGAAAATGCATAATAAAAAACAAACCCCAAAATCAGGAAAATAATGCCAGGTGAAGATGAATACACATCCGCTGGGAACAATTACATAGCAGATGCATCCAAAAATTCATTATCAACGTATAATTTGACATGTTCCTAGTAATGTTATTCATTGCATTTACAAATAATTCATCACAGGTGTTGTGAACTAAAATGGCATACAAGATCCTTACGTTATTCACTAGGACAAGAGGAAATGTCCACTTTGTAATCGCACATTGCATTCAATTTTATTAAAAGGTTTTGTCTTTTGTTGTGTAAATCCTTCTGCCATGCTGGATAAATCAGATACAGCAAATGTGCTTTCTTTCCAAAACATATTTATTCTCACCAAAGGAGTGGCAAATATACTATTATCTCACTTTTTCTATTTTTCTCCTTTTCCTCAAAACCAAAGTACCTGATTTTGCAAGCTCTGTTTTGTATTGTTAGTTTCACTGATTTCAGTTACTTCTGGTGTACTTCTAATGTTGCAGATCTTGTCCCTTTAAGCTCCTTTTTAATAATCAGATCTTCTAGCAGAGGCAAGTCCTGTTCATTCAAGTGAAGCACTATTATTTTAAATAGGAAGGTATATGCATGGATATAGGAGTAGGATGCAGGATTGCATCCTAACTTGGCTCAAGGCAAAACTCTTGTTTAAACTTTTTATTTATTGTTTCAGGATGAATTCTGCAATGAAGCTCTGCCTAATTTTGCCTGTGTTAGTACAAAATCCAGTCATCAGTAGAAATTAGCAAAAGGCAGCATTTCATTCCAGGTCAGATTCCATAAATAATGACAAAACAAATATGCCTGCATTTCTCTTGTAGTCCGAAATTTATGAAAAAGATTCACAGTCCTTATTACAAAGCTTTATTGCAATAGTATAACAATAATTGATTAACACTTGATGTTAGAAGCAACCCAGCAGCACTGTGTTTTTAATCCTAGTATGCAGTGTCAAATAGAACCTTCAAGCACATACATGCAGATAAATGCACTTTTGAAAAAAGAATTAATTAATGATTAGCCCCAGCCTGGTTAATATATGATGCATTCTGATCATATCGTTCTGTCAGGAATTTCAGATCACTGATGTAAACACAGTTGAAGGTTTTTTTAGGTAATTTTTAAGTTAGCAGCTGGTTGCTTCATATTTAGCCAACTATTGTTCTTTGTTATGACTTCTCCTTGCTACATTTGACCACTACACCAGATGCAGGGGTTTGCTGTACAGTGATGCAATAGGACTTTGCAGTTTTGCACCTGACCTACTCATAGCTCACCTGGCTCCAGCGTGGCAGCACGTGCCACTCAGGCAGCTGAAGATGACAGCTGTCTGTACCTTATTTAGCACGGTGGTTTGCAATTGATAAAACCTATTCAGTAGGCCAGGGAGAGACACTGTGAAAGCAAACAAGACTAACTCACTGGTTGCAAGATTCCACTGAGGAAATCATTCAAACAAATTAGCAAAGAAATTGAGTTCTAGTCTCCCCACTGCCGGGTGAGTGTTATATTCACAAAGCTAAATAGTGACATTGGGTTTCCGTGTGACAAGTACTGCATGAAAAGGGAAGAAGACTCATCTGGACTGAAATCCTCACCTCATTTCAGAAGAATATATATGGTTTGGGGCATAAAGCACCTGTTGAAATGATGTGGCACTGAAAACTTGTTGGCCCTGGATGATTGCTCAAACTACCAAACTATTGTCTTGGTAGAAGCGAAATGTTGTCCTTGACATTTCTTCAGGAGGGCATGTTTTGATTATGGGGAATGATTTCCCTTCACCTGCCACACTTATTCCTTTAAAGAAGAGGGCTACAACCCTACTTAGAAGAGTCTTAAGCTAAGACTCTTCATTGGAAAAAATATGTACTTCCTTGAAAGGCATATTGATAGAAAAAGGGCTGACTTCCAGACAAATTTCCTCAGTGATGAGAGGTTTGAAGAAGCCCAAGTGTCTTCTTCAGGTTTGTGGACTCTGCTAATTAGGAGCTGTACAATGTTGTTGTATCATGGCGTTAGGTTCTTCAGGTAAGAACTTGAAAAAAATTATGAAAGAACATCTGACGTTTGGAAATGGTCTTCAGAATTTCTCCTCTGTTCCCTGGAGCTGCTGCTCACCAGTTTACATTCTTCAGAGAAATCGCATTCATCTGCTGAGATTATTAACCCTACCTCCTGTTATGATTAGTCAGGATGAGACACCACCTCCTTGTGACAGCGCCACCAATTTTCTACAGCTGAGGGCAGGAGGCAATGATTTGAAATCAGCAATGTTACCTTTTCAGTGACCTGATGATTCTTATTGATAAGGAAGATGTTGAGAGAAGCTTTAAAATTTTTCTACCTGTCTTAGGGAACAGAGTGGTGCTACCACATGATCCTTGTTTTTTCAAAGGAGGAATAGTTTTTGTTTTCAAAAACCTCTTCTTACTTTAAAAAGAGAACCGTCAGGTAGTAGGATTTGCATATAATTTATGCACATTGATGCTGCAAGGAATGCTCCAAGTAGAAGTAAAATAATATTTAAAAAGGAGATTCAGTGATTAAACAAAAAACCTGTGGATAATTCAGTACAGTAAAGTAGGAAAATGAAAATTCGGTCATAAAGGCTCTGACAGGTTTCCCTCTTCTGTAGGATATTCTTCTCTTAACATAGCAAGCTAACGTTCTGCAACCAGACTCTGCAGTTGCCATTATTTTTACCTGCCAAAGTAAGTTAGGATCCAGAAACATGCTGCAGGACAGTCTGACTGCAGGACCAAGATCCAGTTTTAAGATATTAAATCATGAAGAACGTCTGTGTAAGTCACCAAGGACATTTTACATAAGTGTCCCTTTCCACTGAAATATGTAGTGAAACAAAGTGAGTGCCCTATCTCTTACAGAAACTGTACAGAACCATCCCATCATGTTTATTTACAGGGGACAAAAATAACATCCTGTGCTAGAATACAACGTGAGATAGCTGCAGACTAAATTAAAGAAAGGAAAATGGAAAAAGGGAAATGTAAAAGGTGGAGAGGGCAGGGCGGGGAAGAAAATAAAGAGCAAAGCTGGACCAGATGTCTCTTTGTGAGCTTGCCTTCACAGTCCCCCTTTGCATTATTTGCCTGTTTCTTCTTTTTATGAATGCAAGGAATTTTTTTTTATGTGAAGATAAGCAGAGAGACCATGCACCAAAGTTTCACGATAGCAATGGTTTTTGGCATTGACTATTTACCATCTAATATAGGCA
Source organism: Mohoua ochrocephala (assembly GCA_013398855.1). Taxonomy (NCBI): domain Eukaryota; kingdom Metazoa; phylum Chordata; class Aves; order Passeriformes; family Acanthizidae; genus Mohoua; species Mohoua ochrocephala. The sequence continues at coordinate 96,236 of VZTA01008453.1, read as the reverse complement.
AATTGTAGTTTTTGTCACAAATGTTTTAGTCTATGAAATATATGCCAGTGGACAACCTATGAAAGGTGACTGGAACTTATTGTTGTGATTTGCTTGTGAACACCTGCAAATACGGGCATTTACACAATAACTTTATAATTCTGTTTGTTGTGCTCTATCATAATGTAACTCACCAAGTTATGCTCATTCTGTATACTTGTCTGGAAGCAGGAGAAAACATTCATTTAAATTCTCATCTTGTTTCAGGTATTTTTTCTTTGTTATATTTCAAAAAATAAATTAATGAAGTGATTGGAGAAATGGGGAATAAACTAGTATTATGGTTTCATTATAGGCATTGTAATTATTATAAAACTCTTTTTTCCTCTAACTCATCATGTATAACAAAGCTATCATTACATTTTCACGTTTTATAGTATATCTACTTGAGGACAATATGTCAGTAAGCATCAGTTTCTAAGTGACTAGAGTTAAAATCACTCTCAGTAAATCTTCCTTTGAATCTTTTAACAACAGTGTTAATAATGTTATATAAAGTGTCATCTATTTTCCTTTTTAAAAACTAATCAACTCACAATTTAATATTTGGTGAACTTGCATTGCCACTTGGAATAAATAAATAAATGCAGCCAAAGGACAGTGACATTTAGGCTTACATTTCCCTAAATAATGTGAATAAAGAAGAAAGTAAAACTAAAATAACTGTTTATAGAAATGGCTGAAGTGTACGAAGACAATTCATTTGTTTTACGTTTTTATCCTTCTTGTATGGAAAGGAGTTAATTTTTCAGGTAAGAAAGAAATTACAATAAAAAGAGAATTAAGGAAATTAAACAAAATTAAGGGACTTCCTATTTACACACCCTCTTCCTGCCCTCATTTGCCTGAATTATATCTGACTTCAATCCCACATAAACATCCTGTCAGCACTTCCTCCACAGGTAGAGTGACCTCCCCCTGGATGTGAAGAATGACGTCACCTACATGTTCTGTACCGTTTGGCCTCAGTCATTTCAATTTCACAATTGTGGACAGCAACATAATCTGTCAGTTCTTATGCCAGAAGACTTGTCTTTTTTTTTGTCTTTGTACAATAGTAGAAAACTTTTCTGTAAACTCTGTGATGTTTATAAGCACTTCCTCAAATTTATTCCGTATGATTTTTGAAAACCTTTTATTTAAATCTGCCAAGATGGGGTAGATAAATCACCCCTGGCAATCATTTTTGGATTACAGTGCAGTAAGCATTTTTATTGGGTTGGATATCTACAGCAAAACAAATGTGGTGTGTTCATAAACGGAAAAGAAGTCAACATTCCATTTTATGCTTCATGATAACAAATAACCACAGATATATTGGAATCTATTTCTACCAGGTCCATTTTAGCAGAGCTATTTTAGCTGGTATATCACACAATACTGCTAATAGGTCTCTTCTGTGAGTTTCCTGTTGTTTTGCCAGAGGAGCTCTCCTAATTCAGTTTTACATTGTTTCTCCTGAGGTAGATGATTTGAGTAAATGAGTTTCTTGGGACACATTTCTGTATCCTAGTAGTTGTGGTCACTAGAATATTTAGTGGCAGTTCAACATAATACAGCCTAAGAATTCCTTCTCTCTGTAGGAAAAAGCGTATCTGGGTGTTCTGAAATTCTTTTTCAATAGTAGAGAATTTATTGTCATTATAAAAAAGACAAAGAATGCCTAAGACAACGAATATGTGTGAATGCTAAGCATCTGACCAAGATCTGAGACTATGAAAAGCCCTTCTTTTTTTCATCTGTTCCTTCTTTCCCCACCTGAACTCTTTCAAAAATAGAAGTATGAATAACAATTTTCTGTATAAACAGAAGAGCTCAGGGTTCTGTGCTCTGACTAAATTTTTAGTCTTTATCCATGTGGTATCATGTCTGGTGCACTGCTACCTCCATGCATGTTTTTCTTCTGTTGGCAACCTTTTTAGAATCTAGTATTCCACAGTCTTTAACAAGCTGACTATACAGATAACAGCAGTCTGCCTTGTTTTCTCCTGCCATGTCTTATATAAAGATACTTAATCTAAAGGTCTTGAGCTAAGAGATCCATAGAGGAATGAATGTGACTTGGTATAAAAGGTAAAGGTGATAGGGAGCATCTGTAAGGGGAAAGAAACAGTGTAGGGTGGTGGCTATTAAGGTTAGCTGCAGGGTGAACTGCCTTGCAAGGTCTAGCAAAGAACCAGAATGTGGGGATGACATATCCCAAAGGGATTAAAGCAAATGAAATCCTAACTCTGTACCATGTGAAAAAAAAACACCTTTATCTCCAAAAAGATTTCATTTTAAAGATGGTGATGATGATTTTTAAATTAACTCATTATTTGCAGTATAAGTTTATACCAAGGAGTTATTCAAAACAGCATATGACATTCTGTTCCACTGAAAATGCTGTAACCACCTAATTGACTGGATTTTACCTTTATCTTATATGGAGGATACTGGTCTTGAAGTGGTACATAAAAATAATATATTTTCAGAGATTGTTCAAAAGATCTTGCAGAAATACTTGTGAAATAAAGTATACAATGCCTCCTTTTTATTTTCTCTTTTTTTTTTCCACGCTCATTGCCTTAACATCTTTGAGCGAGAAAGCACAGTTTTCATGTTAATAAAAGGACAAGACATCGTCCCCAGCTAGGACATAACTAGCTTTATAGTCATTAATCTCTATTTGAAATATTCATAATGTCTATTATCTGGAGAATTATCTAGGACATCAGCAAATTTCTTCTTGACTTCAGTAAAGTTTACAATAAAGACTGTAGGAGTTTATACATATGCTCAAACCTAACCCATCCCTATATGCAGAAAAATTAAAGGGTTAGAGTGGTCTTGGGAAGCAGAGTTCCTCCTGATATACTTGTTTATTTAGAGAACTTTAAAGTTGCTATACATGACCTCAGTGGTATAGAGAGCACGTTGAAGTGGGAATAATCTCTTCCTAAATGCCATTCCTTGCTGCGGCCATACCCTCACTGAAGAGCAGTTCTTGCATCGCCTGTGACCCGACAGAATGGCACTGAAGTAATACGTACATCAAAGACCAGTTAAACACAGAAGTCTCAAGGTACAAGAAGTTCAACCACAAATTCAATTTGATAAGTAGACAAGCTCTATTTTTACTTTTCATAACTATTTTTGCTAGACGCACTGTTTCTTGGAATGTTTAAGGGTGCATGAACACCTGCACACGTGCTTACCATGCCTAATGTTTCAAGTCCTTCTCTTCCTCATGAATATTTCAACCATGCAGACAGAAGGAAAAAAATGCCATGTTATTCAAGTAACCAGTAAGATCAAGTGAATAAAAATAGGCAGAAATAATCAAAACTACAGTCTTAGTAGGTAATTCATGACAAACCACAAGGCTTAAATTGTTTGCATAAAGAAGAGAAATAACTTGGAAAGAAAATCACTTTCAAAACACAAAATCCCTACTTATATAAAATCTGTGAACCAAAAGTATGCTAAATTTATTAAAAAAACATAGCTGCTGCAAGTAGTTTACATAGCTGAAGTAGTTCACCAAGCTCTGATAACAATGCAAACAACTTCCAGTATCTAGAGCTTTAACAGTATTCAGAGATCATGTATATCTTCCCCGTTGATATCTGTCTGGTGAAAAAGAATAGATATTCCTAAAATACACATAAAACTAGAATGAAATCATTTGTAAGCAAAGCAGCTCGAAACCCAGCAAACAGTATCTCAATCTTCCTGTATCCTTTTTTATTCACTGCACCATAGCATGAGTAATTTTGAAACTGCAACATTCCATTTATTGTACAATTATGTTCTATTATTTTCCTGTTGCCACAAAGCTCCCATGAAAACACGCTCCATATATGCCTAAGCAGTTTACCTTGTATGAGTATTTGCATTAAATAAATGAAAATTCACTCTTTCTAAAGATATCATGCCGAGACACAAAAGTATTCCCTGCTATTAGGAATGTGCTTGTACAGATCTAAAAATTGTAAATGAATTTGTAGATGGTTGGTTCCATTTAAGCGAAATAGACTGAGCATACATCTTTATGAAAATGTGTTTGCTTAACCAGAAAACACAAATATTTTTATTAAATGGGCTGATTTCTTGTGGATGTAAGATTTTAGAGAGCTTACTTAAGCAATACTTAAAAACAGTGTTCCAATGACAGTCTATAGTCTCTTTCTCTAACAACATTTTAGGGTGCAGGAGAGGCTTCAGAAGTCCAGTGGAAAATTTAGATAAATGCATGGTATAGCATCTAGGGGAGAGATTTATCCATTAATTTCCCCAATACTGAACTACCTAAATAATTGATTTACTTATAATGGGGATCTTACAGCTTCCATTGTAATTATGTCTACTATTGCAAATTTTAAAAGTCAAGCTGACTGTTTATTACTTCCATTAAATGCAAAGTACATACTACTGAACTTTATTTTTATTTAAAATTGCATTACTTTTCTGAATGGTTAATGAAGAAAAAACACGAGAAAACAAAACAAAATGACCAGCAGTGTGTGTGTATATGTGTAATACACAATGTCTAGGGTTTTGCAAATGGAATTAAACACCAATAGGGGAAAAAAATCACATGAGGAGAAATGAAGCTTCAGAACAAATGTATTTCTGTGATACTGTCTGTAATTCATGCTAGATAATCATGAACCCGGCAGCTAATGACCTCCATCTACTCTGATACATTAAGTCCAACCAAAGATAATGGTGTCCTGCGTAAATTAACAAACCCAGTGGTAAACTTGCTTCTAGTTCAGCGGGAGACAGTGTGCAAATTAGCATTGGTTCTTAATAAGATCAGTGTCCTGTAATATACAGTTCTGTGGTGTTCATAATGCTGTTTCTTTTCAGGTGAAAATTTTTTCTCTGGAGGACACTTGCACAATACATTTTTCTGACAGAGAATCATCCTCACCCTAATCAGTTCCCTCCTTGAAAACTTTCCCTGTTTCTTGTACTTTCATGCTGTGAGTGCTGCTGTGAGTTGTTGGGAATGATTATTCATTTGTAAGCTTCTTTAATAGCATTTCCCTTAGATGTAGAGGTACCCAACAGAGCAAACCAGGATTTGATTTTATAATTATAACAATTCAGCAAAAGTAATGGTCACTCTATTGGCAATCTTTTTCTAATTTGTTCATCATAGTTTATTATGTTTTGAAAATTTCAAATAAACTATTATCTGTTACGTAATTCAGAGGCAAACTATTATCAAGGACCTTATTCTGGAAACAACACTGCATACTGCCCCTGTATGCTTAGAGTCAAACTCTGTCCATCCAATTCTGAAATCAGATTGCTCAACAGCTGCCCTGAGGTGTCCTGCACTATTTGACAACCAGCCCCAACTATAGCCCCAACTATACCCAGCTCTCCACATCATAGGGCATAGCATGCACAAAGCTACATTCAGGAGAAATTTGACACTTGCTGCTAAAGAACAATTATATACTGGATATTAAGCAACATCATCTATGTGTCTTAAAACAATTTGATGGTGTTTCCCTTTCTCATCTATAAAATCACAATTGATTATTTGAAAGCAAGATATATCTTTTAAATGCCTTTTTTCATTTTTTTTTTTCAGATTTTTAAAAAACACCTTCTAAAACTGGTAAATGAGATTATAATGATAACATTTAGATTAATATTGACTGGCTTATTTGACCAATTTTTTCCATCCCTGGTTGAAAAAGATTATTCATGGGCAATCTTTCCACTATCCAGCAATCTCTGTAGAAGATTAGACCACATGTGCCAAATAAAAAAGTTATGTATGTTGTCCAACAGTGGGTAAGCATTTTTTCTATGAACAAAATTTTTACAATATTAGATGAGGTCTAGTGAAGGCATTTCAGCTACAAATTATGTGCTGAAAAATGGCAACGTTCCCCAATTTGTCCGTGTATAGTGAGGCATGATTATGGAGCTGGGGGCAGGCGGATGTTCCGGTACATACCTGATGGAGAGACGAGACTGTGGTATATTCCTCTAATGGGAGTTTAGTAAGAAAAAGTTTAATACACAGCTCTTGTCTGAACAAACCTCTCACTGTAAAATGTTTACCTTTAATGACATGCACTATTATTTCATGATTATTTTAAAATACACTTAAAGAGTTTTACATGTTAACCAGCTACTAAGAATGCCTTAATAGACAACTAATTTTTGTTAGAGGTGTCTCGACAATTTGAATTTTATATGCATGCATTATGTTTTCTTAAAATGGGGAAATTATGCATCTGAAGGAATCTGTCTAGAATAATGGGGTTCTATAGAGGTTACTTTAATCACGTTCACCAGCAGTTATAGCTGTTTTACATCTTATTTGCAACAAAAGGGAACTCTAATTATCTTCCAAAAGAGCATAAAATGGTGTGCTTTGCTGCTGATGTAATGTTGATTCGTGAATGCTGCTGATCGGAACTGACAACTAAATACATGTCACACTTTTAAGAAATCAGTGGTGGTGACAGGATAACCCTCTTTTGTGACCTGGGGACCAGGAGATGAGGTATATATTTGCTTGCTAAGTAGAAACAATTTACAGTTTTTCACTTTGAAATAAAAATCAAAATGCTGTTATAGATGAGTTATCGATGATTTTTAACAATGCACCGATTCTGTTGTGACTTAGAATCTACGTTCTGTAAAACAGATCTAGTGCTTGCAAATCCCAATAAAATAGTAAGTTTTTGCATATTAGTCTCGTTTTTTAGAAATTAGTGACTCTTTAGTTTCTATTTCTATATACTTAGAGGAATAGAAGTCCTTACAATATCTATAACAGGTATATATTTGCTGCACTTGTCATAAGGGACAATAAAGAATTTCGATCTCTTTGCAACATGGTTTCAAATGCTTGCAATTCAAGCTCAAACTGCAAATTAGAGACATGCAGCCCACCAAAACCTGCAAAATTCATCAAATATGATTCAACTGTACATCAACACCCATGCCACCCATGCATACAAAACTGTTGGCTTATATTCCATTTCAGTATGGAGTTAATCCACAGAGATCTAAATACATTAGGCATAACTGCTATTTGCTACATGGCACTGTTTAAGTGTCGTGGTGGAAAGTTGTTACTTTACATCCCATGCCTGAATGCTCTGTGTTTAGCCTAGATACTGAGATACTTGCCGAGTATGAAGGTTTAATTCACACCCTTGTTTATTTAAACTAAGGACAGTAATTAAAATGCTTATATAGGCTGCATTCAGCCTTCTTTTATCACTGTCAATTTTCATCAGCATTGCTGGGGTTTAACACTTCAGGTCTAACTCTGACTGTATAAATTTAAAATAGTCTGTATTTATTACAGTATACCTCTTGTATTGTACTTACTGAGTAATAAATATTTGTACTATATTTCTTTTTATAAATTTGGCAGCTTTGCATGCTATTTGAATGTGTGACTCTGTGATAGTATGCAGTAAATCATTTGTGCGTGGTTAAATAAAGCCAAAGGTTTTCCTCAACTGAAAAAAAAAAAAAAGAAAAACTTGGTCCACTTCAATCTATCCACACAGTCTATGGCTTAGAGATGATTAAAGTTGAAAATGTATTTTATCAGAAGTCTTTCTGATAGTATCTCTCCTTCAGTTCACTTTCTCTATCCCTTTGTGGAAATCATCTACTCATGTAAATAATTCCAAATCAGTGATATGAGTACCATTATTTTCCAGTGCTTTCATTTATAGGTGTTGTCCAACAATTTATTTTGTACCCATTTTATATCAGTATCATGTTAATAACAGATTTGATCCAAAAGCTCCTACAACTAGTTTCAGCAAGCAAATGATTTCAGGGCAGAAATGGGCATATGATTGACTAAAGGTTGGTTTTGAGAGAGGAGGAATGGTACCAAAAGCTTTTCTGTCTAGGTTCCTAGAGATTTTAAGTAACCTATTCATTATATGTGGTCTGTCTATTCTGATGCATTTTCTTTACTTGGCATCTGAGCAATACTCTTACACAGAGCCTTTAAATGGACAAGAATGGTTCTCTCCTGCCACATATCTGGGGAATGTCCTTTGAATTTTATGTTCTATTTTTTTTTCTGCTGGGTACCAAGACATATTTTTTTGTAATTATCAGTACATTACTCATCATTGCTCATATGGAAAGAAAATACAGTTTTACGAATTACTGAATGGTACCTTTCTGTTTAAAAAGCAAAAAATCAGGTGCAAAAAATCAAGTACAAAAAATGCAGAGTTGGTTAGTTTTTTATTCCTTCGTTTCTGTGAAAAATTTTCCTTTATTTTCATCACTGCCAGTTAGAAGCTCTGCAAATGTGGGACAGAAGCAGTTATTTCTGAATACTTAGGAAGATACAAAAAAAATTAGTTTGTCATATGTGTATACCGCAAATCCACACTTGTCTTTTCCATCTCCACTTTTCCATTAGAAATAAAAAACATATTTGACCTATAGATGACACTACATAGGCTGTTTCCACATCTATTACCATTTCAGGGAAGGACCTCTTCTTCATCAAGTTCAATATCCTAAATTAAATTTTGTACTTCATTAATCTCAATTAAATGCTTTGTACTGCTTTAATTTGCTGCATAAACACAAAAATACTCATCTCTAACAAAAAAGGAGCTTGAGATATGGATAGTTTCAGGTGTTGGTTTCTTTTAGTACCATTTCACTCATGACCTAAAAAGCATTTCTGAACTGGTGGGAGGGTCTGGTCAGCCTTGTCTTGCTTCTTCTATGAGGCTCCTTCCTCTTACCACACTCCTCAGAAGGCTCCTCTATATTGAGTGAGAGTTCCTGGACTGCTAATGGCCCAACCCACCCCATCTTTGAGTCAGGACATTTTTTACATGGAAAACAATAAGTATACAGAAATGTAAATATATATTTAAAAAACAGTGAGATTTTATATTTTTCTCAGAAATAAAAGCTTGCATTTCTGAAAATTCTGTGAGTTCCTCTTGGTCTTGATATTCCTCCTCAGAAAACAGGAAAATGGTACTTTGATGTTGTCATGCATTATTTCAAATAATAAAAATAACAGTATTGAGGATTTTGAGCTGTGTTTCCTTTTCCAGATTCCCTGTCTGGATTGAAACCTTGTAAAGGAGAAACATGGAAAATCAGCAATGTGATTTTAAGCGTTTGGTGCTACATAGAAACATAGAATGGTCTAATGAGCTCCTCAACAACCAATTCCCTGTTATCAGCTTCCTCAGCCCTGCACAAGCATGGTCTCCTCCCCTATCAGGCTGGCCCCTCTTGAAGCCCCATATACCCAGCATTGAGACCATCAGTTTGCATCTCAGGCTGTGCCCTCAGCTCCCATTTCTCTCAATTTTTTTCTCAACCTCTTGTTCCCAATCTCCTGTAAAATCTTACCAACATACCAGCCCTATTTTCTCCTTATAGGCTTATTTTTTTTCCATTTCTTTACTGCTGAAGGATCCTTTTTAAATTCCTTTTTCAGCAAGTAGACGCAGCAAACTCCCTGTCCTACTGCGTGTGGAAGGTGGGGAATGGACAGTCCTCTGTAAGGTTGCAGAGAGAAGAGAAAGCCCTCCCACAGCAGGCTGCACTGGCTCCTCTCCTCAGGAAGGGAGTGAGCTCGGGAGGCAGGTAATTATGAAAGGCTTTCCTTGTGACAGAGCCAAAATTTTTTGGAGGCCTGGAGGTTCCCATGTCATCTTGCAATCTCCGCCAGAAGCCCATTACTCATCCCTAATTCATGGGAGCTGGCATCATTACTACATGTTACTCATTAGCGTTGCTACAACTGTGGGTGGGAGCTCCGGGCAGACGTGTTACTCTCCAGGCCCGGTGTTCACAAGCTGGCCCTTTGTGCAAGAAGTATTAGTTTTAAATGTCAACCATGTATTAAGTAATGACTCAAGGGACTAACAAATCAAAGCTCAAGGCTTTGAGTGAGACACTCATCTGTCTAATAAACATGGAGTTAGACTGTAATGGATCTCATTTAACTACCAATCACCCTCGAAGCTCAGCTGCTCTATTTCCCTATCTTGTATCTAAATATCGTATCTAAATATGCTTAAACTCAGACCTTCTACAGGTAGCAGGGCCAAGTGTGAGAAGCAGCAACAAAGCCAAACTTCGGGTGTCAAGAAAGCACTTGGCACCTGAAGAGCAACACAAAGGAAAAGAATACTGTTCATTGACAAGTTGTTTCTTTTCTTACTACTTAAAAATCCAGGCCCAAAATATATGACTATAGAGCCTGATCAAAGCCTATTAATTTCCATAGTATTCTTGGCATTGACTTTGATAGGCTGTGAATCAAGCCCATCCCCAAGTAGAACATATGGGTCTCTTGCACAGCTTATTTCTATTCATACTTCACATTTTTTTTATTTATTTCATACATTATTCACAGTTTGTGATGGCAGAAAGACAGTTTATATCAGTGACACAAAGAAGACAAAGAAAGAAATACAGCATATGTGTTGTCATTATTATGAAAACTAAGGCATATTGGGCACAATGCATTTCATTTTCATTATATTACAGGATTCTAATAAGCATCATTGATAGTGAAGTCACTTGTCCTTAGCACAAGTAAAGAAGAAAGAAATGAAAACTTTTCAGGTTGTTTTTGAAAATCTTGTATACTGTCTAGGCATTTTAGGCACAAATTTAATTTCACTTCAACATCACAAGTTCCTTTGATGACAAAGTCACGTATCTTTAGTCCCAAACACAAAAGTAAATAAGACATTTAGATAGTTTTCTTTTACTTTGAAGGCAGTTTTATATTTGAAAATGTGAGTGCCTGTGTCAGACACACGGAATTTTCTGGTTCAGTCCAGCTCTGGGCTTAGTAAGGGCAGTTATTTAACACCTGTTAAAACACAACGGCGTCTACCTGAAGGTCTACAGAAATACATGAAAACTTTAAGTAAATACAGATTAGGATGGAAAGGCAGGATGAACTGTGTGACCAGGACTCTGGCCCCAGCCCTATGCAATGTGTGCAGTTATAACCAAGCTCACATATTAATTAATCTAAGTTATAACTCGGGGTCTCAGAAGACCTGGGGAATGTTGAGCTTTGGCTCTAATTTTATATATTTTATTTTATCTGAATTTTAATTTCATTTCATTTAATGCAAATTTTTACCTAATATCTATCAAGTTTTTTTTTTTCCCAAAGCTCCCAAATATTCCTTTCACACACTGTCTGCACTTCCTCTCCACTTAGATGTGCTTTTTTGTGCAGATTAAAAATTAATGTCTGGTTGCCAGGAGGAGAGAGAGTGATTATGAAATCCACAGTAGCGATATTTTAAACAAATAAATAAAAACAGCTGGGAAAAGTCAACAAGATCTCCAAGTCAACAGTATAATGTCTCTTGAAAATATGGACAGAAAGTTTTCTTGTTGAGATGTGGCAATGGTATTGCTAACAGCATGCAGCAACTAAGAAAGAGAAAACCAAATGGCAACAGCTTTTTGTGGTGATTTTTCTTTTGGAAGGAAGAAATGAATGAGTATGATTTTTCTTGTGAGTCAGTGATGAATATTTTCCACGTATGCCACTACTGAGTTTCCTGTAGGTCATAACAGATACAAGTGGGAGGATAGGATAGTTGTCTGGGAGAAGATCACAGAATTAAAAAATACATCCCCAGTGTTATTTCATTATTTCCGTGAACAAAGAGAATTCTATTTAAAATTATCTATTTTAAAGGATACTTTCTCAGATTTTTCATTCTGAACTGAAATTCACTCCCCACAAGAGCAATAAGGTCATATTTGTATGCACTTTATTTTGCAGAAAATTCTCATTCATCAGCTCTGTCCCTGAGTTCTGATAATCCACACGTGTGTGCTCTTTAATAGATTTTAAAAAATGCTTCTTATGAAAAGAAGACAAAGTGCTCTTATGAACATAGTTTCCACAGAGTAACACATGGGTATAGATAAGCTACAGACCTAACCACTTAAGCATTTTAGATCATTGGCCAGTGTTTAGATCATGGATGTGTTATTTAGAGGCTAAAGTGTTTTTAAAGCTTAGGATTTGCTAGGTCATCACATCACGATTTAAAAGACCCAGTCAGGAAACTCTCTTCCAAACCTGAGAAATGTTTTTCAAGATTTTTTTGCTTTCCTATCTCTAGGACTGGGGCTAATTTTAGTTCTCTGCCAAATAAGGTCTCCTGGCCTCTAGGACAGCAGACCTGTTCTTCTAAGAGGTATGCACAGAGGTGACCACTTTGCCAGTGCTCAAGTACTGTGCACCCCCAAAGTGTTTATACTCACTTTATTTCTCACCAGATGGATGTAGACGGTCTTGAAGAAAACAGCACAGGTGGATAAGGGTCTTCCTGAAGGACACATGGCGGCGGAAACATCTTGTGGCATTGTGAGAGACCAGTTTGCTCTTGAACCTTAAGCTTGTGGTGAGCTTATCGAGGCATTCTGCCTTGTCTGGGTCTCCTTCCTGCATCTCCTTCCTTCCACTTCCTTCTGTGTCACTCTCTCCCTCTTGTCTGGGCACACAGGAGTTTGCACATGGGAGGACTATTTGAAGTGGAAGGGCGGTAGGCACAGACTGTTGCATGAAGCGTGTGATCTATCCATCTCTCCCATCTGCCCTCCAAAATCTTCCTGACTTTCCAAGACTTGTTATCAATTCTCTTCTCACTTTACCTTGCCCCAAAACACCTTTGCTGATTCTTGGTCCTCACACCTAAATACCTGGGAAACTCTTTTTTGGTATAGCAATTTTGAATTTTCTACTTCCAAGGGTGAGAATGATGCAAACTATTTTATCCTCATCCTTAGAAAAATCAATTTTCCACTGTCTCTTCTGCTGAGGAAACATGAGGCTGCTCTAATTAAGAAAAAATGAAGTTTCCAAAGTTCTTCTGAAAGATAAAAAATAGAAGCAAAGCATGTGACAATGAGATGCAGTGCAATGGTCAACGGAATATGGGAAAAGGCAGCAAGTTTCTAGAGTCAATGTCTCTCCAGTTGTGACCCAAAAATCTGTCTAGGGTTTTGACACTCTTACGACATTGTATTGTGCAAACAGATATTACTTCAATAAATGTTAAATGTTTCCAATAAACTTTGAAAGAAATTTCAATATACCTAAAGTGGAGAGAATTTATAGAGACTCTGCCTAGTTTTCAAATAAGAAAAGTGCAACTTTTCTTCATATTTGTCTTCTTAAAAAGAACAGCCAGCCAATGCTATATGCTCTTTCAAGTATATTTCAAATGTGACTTTTTATTAATGTCACTGTGATTACTTGCTTTCCTGACTCCATGTAAGGAATAAGATTTGTTTAATCTCCTTTCTCTCCAAGCCTACTTGTCATCCTGAGTTCCAGCTTTAAAAAAAAAAAAAAAAAAATCTTA
>VZTA01008453.1:25000-82750 GCA_013398855.1 Mohoua ochrocephala | reverse complement strand
CAAAAAAAAAAAAAAAATCTTAATCTGGCTAGTTGTCTCATAGTATTTGGCTTCTTCTAGATTAGGGTGGGTTTTGTGTCTTTAATAAAAGGAGGATATTTTAAGAGTAACTCAGTGCTGACTACCAATATGAAAAAAACTTTTAATATTGCTGACTTAAGGGCTATTATTACAGATAAAATGTATTTTGATCTACTCAACAATGTGAAAATATATTTGCAGCATAGAAATATTTAACCCAACCAAAACCAGCAAAGAGAAGAAAATCCAAGAATTCAAAACCCTGGGAACAAATCATTAAAGAACAAATCTTCAAAGTATATAGGCATTTGTCTCATAGTATGAAACCAATATCTGAACAAAAATCTTTCACTTAGAAAATCTGTACAGACACAGATGGAAATAATTCTTTGTTCAACAGCTTCCTCTAGTTAATAGCTTAAAGGAAGTTTTAAATATTGTCACATTCAGAATTGGATTCTGAGTTTTATTTTCTTTTAATGACAGTTCTCATGACTGAGACTCCTGAAACTCATAATTCTGGTTTACATGTTTAAACAGGGAAAGGAATGAGTTCTGCAATTTGAATAGAAACCTCAAAAACAAAAAAGAATTTTACATAACTGTGCTATATTAGGAGACTGAAGAAAAGCATCAATTTAAAAGCCATATAGTGAAGTGGCTGAATTTATTATCTACAAGACAAATATGAGACTGAAATTAAAAAGTAATAGTTCTTTAAGACAGTGCCTGTGTGCCTCAGTTGTAAACTGGGGCATAGGTATTAACATGAAACACTAAGCAAACATACAAGATTCTTCATACGCCAAAGACAAGACAATTGTTCCAGCAAGAGGGATTTTCTTTGTTACCACCATCTTCTAAGAGTATAGGCAGACACAGGTTTGCAAAAATAGGGCCAGAAAATGTAAACTTTTTTGGTCAGGCAAGTCTTTCTTCAGGTCATATGCGTCAAAGTAACATAGATATTTCATGATTATGTCAAAGCCAGTTTTGCAAATATTTAGAATCAAAGTAAATGAGGTCAGAATTTTGTGGAAAAGACCAGTCAATTATCCTATAATTAAAGCCTGCATAATAATGCATTACAGCATGGAATATAATTCACATTCAGTGTGCAGCTGTACAACTGGTATTTCCTAACACCAGAATAATAGACTGCAATCTCAGTAATTGTGGCACTGACTAGAAAATCTTGAAGATACAGAAGATGTAAAAGACATTCTCCCCAGAAATTGTGGGTTTGTTTTTTCTTTGATAAGCACAATGACATTATGTCTCTCCTCCTCATTCAAAACTGTGGTGAGCAAGTCAGTTTTGTGCCTTGTATTGTTAAAATTTTGTAATACTGTTGCAAGACTGACATACGTGGATAAGACTAATAAAGCCACACCTTTTAAACACATACTCTTGTTTCTCCTGGCCTGCAACTGCTTACCTTATTGCATCTACTGTACATTCTGCCCTAAGGAGGAAATATGTTCACACTCTGCATTAAATACCTTTATAGAGCAGAAATGCACATGCCCGTAAAAGAAGAGTAAACTGGCCCTCTCTGAGCTAGAGAATCAGATTGCGAATGATTGACTTCGCAATCAAAACCAAGTATTTACATGCCTTCAGCTGTATCTTGCATAGAAGTGAGTCTTCCTGGTTCATTTGCTACGGTCTTCTGGCATCAGTAAGATACTGATAGAGATGGCAGTGTTATTCATGCTTAAATCCATTTATTTCATGAAAGCAGAAGTTGCTACTTAAACTCATCTGTAAAAGCTTCAGAAGGTAGTAAATTATTTCAAACATCAGGCAAGAAATCAGGTGATTTACATATATACATGCATTTTTAGGAAAGCCTCAACAAGAGTAAAATATCAGAGCATGGTTTTAACCAGGTCCTGCATTATAACCAGAAACGTGAAAAAATTCAGATGTGTCCCAAAAGATGTAGCTGATTAGTGAAATACCCAGGTTAGCAGAAAAGTCAGGTATTCTGGGTGCTTCTTGTAATTTCAGTGATGATTCCTCAAGATTTTCTCCACTGAAAAATGCATTTTTAAAGAATGTAAGACTATCATATGAGCCATAAATAGAGGTAATGACCTTAATCCACTGTGCAAGCTGTACATAAGAGGCATGTACCAACTTCAGTGTTTCTCAGTACAGAGTTTTGCCAGCTGGGAGGTGAATAAATCAATTATTGTTCATGACTGTGATTTTATGGGTTGCAAACAGTGCATCTGAGTCCATCAAACTCAGATTTTTATCCAAAGGAATAACTGACTGTTTATGCCATTAGACATGAATTGCTGCTTCATTAATTATTAGCTAGCCACTATGTTCAAAAATGGTGACAGAAGAATATTGTGTGCACATATCTTCATGCAACTTACACCAGAGCTGGAGTATTATCATTAAAATAACTCTTGTTGTCAGTCATTAGGGCTTTTTTCCAAGTTCTGTTCATGCTTATATACTCATCGTGCCTCTTCTTGTTTTTGTAACTCAGTGATGCACAGTGAGTTCTAAATACCATTTGCTTGTTCAAGGCCTGGGTTGTTGGCTCCTTCCCTTACAGTGCTCTGAGCAAAATCAACATTTTTCTCATTCATTCTACTCCTTTGCTTTTCAGGGGCAGAGCTACCACTGAGGATGATTTGCAGTTTTTGATAGATCAACACGGCTCTGCAACAAAAGCTGTCTTGCATAAATTTTAAGCACAGAGCTTGAGGAGAGCAACCACACTTCTGTGTCTGTAAAGTCTATAGGTAATCGTCTGCACTGCCTTAGAAACTGAGAAGTGTTTTGCACTGCAGGCACAAGGTTATGCATTTGCTAAATTTATTGTATTTGGTAAAAATAGAAGGTACACAATTCTAAGTCCTAATAGAGGCATGTAAATAAAGAGCTATGTGTAGCTGCGTTTAAGTCTTCTGTCATTTTAAGACGAAATTTTAACAGAAAACACCTGGATGTGTAATTTTTCTCTGTCATCATAAACAGAATGTTCATTTGGAACTGTATTGCATTTCATTTCTCTAAGCATATTGGGCTTTTTTTAGTGCAGATTTTCTTAAGTTGTATGGATACGACAAGCAAACATAATGGAAAAACAAAAATGAGACCTGGATTTCTCTCCCTTCTTGTAACAACTCTACAGTGTTGTTAGAAGCAATGACACTGTAAACTCTGTTGGGTACTGTTAAAATATCTTCAGGAATTCATCAGTTATGACATTCTATTTCTATTCTATTTATTTTTTATTACTGGTCGTTCCAAATGTGATTACACACAACTTTTTAAAGGGACGTAGAATCCTCGCATACCTTTGCCTTTAAGTAGCTCTTACCTTTATGCCCTTAGCCTCAAGCAACTCCATTTCTGGGCAAGGGCCTGTTCAGCTCTCTGTGCCAAAAAAAGGAGTTCATAAATTCATGATCAGCCTGATTTACTAAACTAACAATAAAAGTTTTCAACTTGAATCGATGAGACATGAGTTACCACATCATTTTGAGACACCCCAAAAGGCAAATCTAGATAGTTAATCCACCACTGTCCCAGGTTTTCTAGAAGTCTCAAAAATTACAGAATGACAATTTGAGTTTGGATGAGACCTCTGGAGGTCATCTTGTCCAACCCCTTCCCGTTCCAGTATGGTCACCCAGAGCAGGTTTCCCAGGACTATGTCCAGATGTCTTTTGAATATTTCCAAACTCCATTTTCAAGAGACTACCCAACCCACTGTCTGTGACAGTGCTCAGTCACCTTGGCAGTAAAAAATTCTTTATCTTTAAGAAAAATAGTACCAGTTAACCAGTGGTGATGAGGAGAAGCAGAAGCTAGGAGCGATAACTCTCAGTTTCACTGCGATTGCTTTGCGATTTCCGCAGCCAGACACTATGGAGTTTTGTTTTCATTTTTCTGTCAATAGGTGTGTGTCGAGTCCTAGAACAATAAAAAAGTCTTAATAAAAATTAATAATGGAATAAGAGAAAACTCATTGCCTGAGTCACTTGATGAATGACTCAATGACAACACATGCATGAATACTCTTTGTTCCTGTGCTAATTGTGCAAGGCAACTTCACTGTCAGACCTCAGCCACAGTAATTCTACTGCTGCTTCCTAATGTAAGGGGATTTATCCTGGGCATGACACTGAAAAAGTGATTACAGAGAGGACAAAAAAGATAATAGCAAAAATAGTTGAAGACACCATCCTCAAAATATTTGACCTCCAGGGTACTTCATCTCAAGCGAAAAAACAAACCTGATGGGGAATGGTAAGGCTAGTTGTGGTTGTTAAAGAAGTTTCCAGTGTGTTCTTTGTCAAGGCAAGATTTTTTTTTTATTCCCACCCTCAGAAAACATTTCCTATATTTATCTGACACATCACATCCATCACACATATATTGTCATTCCTACAGAAACCCTCAGTTTAGCTTTCCAATATAGCTAGAGGAAAAGTAAACAAGCAAACAGACATTCCTTTCTCCTAGTCCTGTCTGCAGTGGCAATGGCCAACCATTTTGTGAGTGAAGTTTTGTCTTGTTTTCCAGTTTGAGCCAACAATTACTACTGATCATACCAAAAAAGGACGGCAGACTAAACTGAATTTTACCTTTGTCCTTTTGTGGTCTACAATGATTGACAGCTAAATTTGGGTTTGCCATAAGTAAAAAGAGCAAACTCTTGGCAAGTGTCCTGAGATGACTCCACCATCTCCACTACTTCATAAATTTGTCAGTTTACTTTCAGGTTTTTTTTTGTGGAGCTTCGATGAAGATCAACAGCAGAATGTACATGTCAGCTTTTTCAGGTGTGGAGGTGTCCTCTCATGGTAAGTAGCTTTCAAGTTTATTACATTTGGGGTAATAATATCATTACTATGGTAATGACATAATATGTGTCACTTTTGGGAATGAGAAATTACACATAATTTCTATTTGCTTCAGTCTTGTTTCTATAGTAACAAGACTAGTAATTCTCATTAATGACTAGGTTGTTAGCATTGTTATTTTTGGTAATTCCAGGTTATTAATGTCCTTAGTTTTTCTGCATCTTATTGATGACTAAATCCGAGTGGCTGTTAAATGAAAAAGATAGGTCCACTTGACTAAAAACTATCTTTCGCAAAAATCAAAAAATCTAGTTGAATCTAGTTTTAAAATTAGTGCAGAACTAAGCTGAGAGAATAGAAGTACTAAATCGTTTAGACTAGAGGCAAAATTCAGACTGGCTGGTAAACACGAGTATTAGCACAAACCACACAACTGTGATGAAAGTTCTGACATTACCATTTAACATTTCAGTTTGCCAAGTTCATCTTTCCACTAGAAAAGACATTTCCCCCCTAGAGTAATATTGCTATAAGAGCAGCAAGGCAGTTTCAGGCGCAGTGGTTGTCATGAGCTCATTTACCACTGGGATTCAAGGTTAAAGGTTGTGCCTAGATGCCACAAGGTCATTATTATAGCTACATATTCTGTTACATTTCATTCTCCTTAAGGGCAAACTGCATGCTAAATGCCTATGTGCTAAAGAATTACAAATATAGTCTTCTAATTATAGAAGATATCAAGATTACACCTACATTCTTTCTCTTCTAAAACATTGTACAGATGCCATGAAATAATTCCCCAAAAATTTAATCCACCTTAATAGAAACATATAGTAAGTTTGGCTTCTTCTCCTTATAAATGCTTATGCGTGTCCATACTTTCACCTACTGACTGTTCATTTGAGTAGTCACATGTCAGTGCCTGCAGGACTGGGCGTAGTTCATCCTGCTTGTTTTAACTCACTTTTCTTATGAAGGCCTTAAAAATAGAATTCCTTGAAAATGCTTTGATAGTAAAGTTTATAATTTCTTTTATGATGTGCTTTTAAAGTATATAGCAACATTTTGCAATCTCTCAGTAAACATTAATAAAGCATTTATAACCTCTTTTAAGTTTAGAAGGCTGCCGTTGTCTTCCAAGCCAATATTAACAAGTAGAAGTCAGTGATGGACTTCTGCATTTGGTGATTAATTTATTATGGCTTTTGGATTTAAAATATGTTACAGCAGGACTTTGGGATATAACCAGAAGACTTGGAAGAAAATGAAAGAACAAGCGAAAGTAAAATGATCTTATCCCCTTATTATTCCCAATCATAAGGTCCATACCTGGACCAGATCTGTGACCAAGAGACACAAAATGTTAGACTTTATTTTGCTTCTCTGAAGGCAGGAATTGATTACTTCTCCTGCAATCAGGCAGGCAAAGACTGCTGTGTAGGCCATGAATTTTCTTTCAAGGCGTTTCTGTAGCTGGACGGCATAGTATATCCTACTTCTGCTCATACTCTTCAGTAGCACAGCTGCAACTTACACTTTTGTGAAAACTTTTGATAAAATCTGCCAGTTCTGCCACGTATATTTACATACACAAAGGAAAAAATCTTCTCTCGGTGAAGAAATCCACTTAATTTCTTCCCTGCGTTACAAATCAACTCAGAGCCTATTTTTACTGCAGGTTACTGGACTGAATTTAGGGAGCTGCAAAGGATAATTTATTTCAATTAATCATTTCCTACACTAAATATTATTCATGTTAAACATCTTTTCTTCTTGCATAAAAATATATGGTTTAATATTTTAAATTATTATTTAAAATAGTGCCTTAAACTCATGAGAGTGGATTTTTAGGCCTTCTGTCCCTCTTCTGCGCAATGGGGACAAAGTAGTCAACTCACCCTAGAAAGATGAATTGTTGGAGACAGGAGATTGTGACAGAATGCACAATGCTGGTTGCCAACTGACACTGTGGGTCAACAGCCATTTAGCATAAATTAAAGCAGCGCGTAGGCTGCTGCAGTCTATGCCAAGACCAATGAATAACTCTTGCTTGGATGAGGATGCCTGGCTTATTCACAGCTCTTTTCAACCTCCTGTGCTTATGGCTTCCTCTCACATCTAAGAACGTAGTAAGTGTTCAGGTTCTTTACCGTAAAAAGATGATCAGCTTCAAGGAATCATTTAGGAGATGGATCTGTGGCAATGAAATTAAGCCAATCATCGGCATTTGCTTTATCAGCTATAATTTTTTACATACAAAATTAGTTTTAAAAGGCTAATACCTCCCCCCCCACACCCCGTTTGTTTTGAAATAGATAATATTTTAGCAGAAAATTCCTGCAGATATATTTTTGCCTATAAAGCATATGATATTTCAAATCACAAACTTGGCAAATTTCAAGCACCTGACACTGAGGAACATAATGGGAATATTCAACACCAGCAGCTTCTTTTCAATGTAGCCTAAGAAATGAACATTAGTGGTGTTCAGACATTTTCCGACAAGATGGATTCTAATCAGGTGTTATCAGAACTGAGGCTTTTGGTAGCAAGATGAAAGTTCTGTTCAAAAGTAAACGTAGAATCACATCTTGAGAAAGGCCACTGATTACAGGGAATGACAGGTATTACAAGGAAAATTCACCTTGTTTATTTTCACCTCAAAATGTCCTATACTTCTTTGATATTTTCAGAAGACAGAGAACTTTGGGAGAGAGGTAGCTCAAAGTGACTTTTTGATTTTCCTAATGTAGTGGGTTGACCCTGGCTGGATGCCAGGCACCCACCAAAGCCACTCTATCACTCCCCTCCACAACTGAACAGGGGAGAGAAAATATAGCAAAAGGTTCATGAGTTGAGATAAAGACTGAAAGAGATCACTCATCAATTAGCATCACATGCAAAACAGGGATTTTGAGTCGGGGAAACTAGTTGAATTTATTGCTAATCATAATCATGAGAAATAAAACAAATCTTAAAAATACCTTCCCCTCACCCCTCCCTTCTTCCCAGCTCTACCTCCTCCCCCAGCGATGCAGGGAGGCAGGGAATGGAGGTTCTGGTCAGTTCATCACCTGTTGTTTCTACCACTGCCCAGGGAGAGGAGTCCTTCCCCTGCTGCAACATGGGGTCCCCCCCACAGGAGACAGTCCTCCATGAACTTCTCCAACATTGCTCCCACGGGAAACAGTTCTTCGCAAATTGCTTCACCGTGGGTCACTTTTCCATGGGGTGCAGTCCTTCAGGCGCAGCCTGCTCCAGCCTGGGTCCCTCACAGGGTCACAAGTCCTACCAGGGAACCTGCTCCAGTGTGGACTCCTCTCTCCACGGGTCTGCAGGTCCCTGCCAGGAACCTGTTCCAGCACTCCAGGCCTCCCATGGGGTCACAGCCTCCTCTCAGGCATCCACCTGCTCCAGCCTGGGTCTCCTCCAGGGGCTGCAGGTGGATCTGAGATGCCCACTAGAAGAGTTCCTATAGTATGCAATCCACTTCACTGCCTGTACATTCAGCTGCACCTTCTCTGTAGTGCAGCCAATTGCTCCATCCTTGAAACATTTAATGGGGATGCATGAATAGACATTCATGTTTCTGTCCTGACAGATTTTGAAATTCAGCCCCTTCTGATGGGAACAATATAACCAACAGACTGTGCTATTCTGTGCCAAAGCTGATTAATCTTGAACTAGTAGTTCCTTTGCAGGGGAAGACCCTCTTCCTCCAAAAGTAATCGTTTGTCCAAAGATTGAAACAATTTAGAAATTCTTGAAAGACTATTTAATAAAAAAATTACTTTTTCCATCATCTTTAGCTCTGTTCTTTTTTTTTTGTCTTATCTCTATGAGAATATAAAATTGAAAAGCTTTTGAATTCACAAGACCAATTCGAATATTGGATAGAACAAATATATTTTATTTTTATTCTCTTTCTACAGGCTTTCCTTTAATTACAATCACTATTATATGTAATGGTAAAACCTCAAAAACTTCAGTACTTTCCCTAACAGCAAAACCCATATGCAAAAAATATATTCTAATAGATAATGTATACCATGTATAATTTTCTGGAGATTTCAGTAATGTCCTCTTTTTTTTGAGCTTTCAATTAATTTTCCAGTTTAAAATAAAAGGTGAAAAACCTTACTGTCAAAATATTTTCCATGGTAATCTGTTCCCCCTTACTTTACCAAACACTGTCTTAACGCTTTAACCATCTTTCCAGATTCCCTTCAGATATCTTAGTATTTTAAATATATCCACATATATATATATGTGTGTATATATATATTCATTGGCAATTCAGCTAACAGGAATAGACACATGCTACACAAGTTACATTTTGCCCATCCAATTTTTTACCACGGGTTTTGGATTATGTTCTTTTCAAATAATTTAAGAAGCAGTATTACAGCTTTGCAGTGTCTGCTAACTTTAACCTCTTTGATACTGATTTTAAAACATGCTTAATTTTGATTCTAGCCTATTATCCTGGGTTGAATATTTCAGTGAGGACACCTAGCTACATTTTAAGAGTACGTGCCAATATTGTTAATTTGGTTGCTACACCTGATTTGTACGTACCCACGTGGGTAAAGATATATTTAAGACCTTTTTTTTTTTTGTTGTTAAAAAGGGTGCTAGTGGGGGAGGTATTATGTTCCTTCAAGATGAACACAGCACTTGCTAATTTTTGGCACACAACATTCATCTCCTAGCATTATGTCTCTTGTCAAGCCTTAAGATTTTCCACGGCCCAAACTGACATTATATGTCAAACACTTACGAAATTTCCTTTTCCAAGTGCATTTAGAATGAATGATCTAGCACCATTCATGTGGTAACATCAGATATCTTGAAATATCCTACCCACATAGGTTTACCACAATGTAGCAACTACTGGAAATCTGTCATGGCATGTAATTTTTTTAATGGACTTTCAGTAAATTTTCAGATTAGTTTTTAAAGTTTCTACTGATACTAGTCTCATAAAGTGGTAGCACTCTTATTGCTAAAAAGTGATGTCATCTTTTTTTTCTCAGTGAAATAGTTATCAGATTTCCATTTCTATAAGAAACAAAATGCTTAACAGCATTAACAGTTGGTTTCATGTGCTGTCACATGATATTAGCTACTGACATTGCATCCTAATGATCTCCTACCTGTCCTTGTCTGTATTTTTTCAGATGTTATTCGATGTTGCACCTGATATCTATCTTTCTGCCTATCTTTCTATCTAACATCTATCTTTCATTCTGCACTGTGATGCCTCACCCATGCTTCAGGATAAGTACCATAGTAAGAGAAATAGAGGATGAATTTCGAGAAGCTATTTCTGATGTTATGATCTTGATATGATGTGATATGATATGATATATGGGGTTTTGTCAGTAAATTGTTTTAATTATATTTCACCTTTTTAAAATTATGCTTGTTATTTTTTAAGTATTTTAATGTGTTACAATGTGCATGTGCAGAAATAGTAAGCTACACAGTGTGAGACAATGTATTCTTTTAATCACATTTCTTCTTCTTCTAGGAGGTGATCAACACTGTAGTTGCTTCCTAAGAGACAATTCAGTTTAAATATCAAAAAAATCCCATGCAATTTCACAGAAAAAGCTGTTCTCAAGAAACACAGGCTACCTAATTAGTTTTTGCAGAAAGCAACCTCAAGTCCCTGAGCATTGAATACTGCGTGCTTTTTTTTTAACACTTTCTTCATAAAATATAAAGCATTTCAAGCTATGGATGTCTCAAATATTTTATTTAATTTCCAGGTGACTTATGTGATTTGTCCTTCATCACCCAATGGTCTTTGTCATTAAGCAGACAGCCAATTTGGTTCACTTATTCTGAAATATCATGTTACTCTCTGTTCAGTAAATAGATTCTGTTTGTGCATTAATTTTTATTTTTTTTTTTGTCTACAGATAATCTTTTAAAATCACAGAATGATAGAAAATTATGGCTGGAAGGGACTTCAAAAAGTCATCTAGTTCACTCACTGCCTAAAACAAGATCAAATATACCTGTATTATTCCTGACAATTGTTTGTTGAACCCATTCTTAAAAACTATCAAAGATGGATATTCTTGAAACCTCCTCAGGCACTCTTGTCCTTACCTTCATTATCCCTACTGTTAGAAAGTTTTCCCCACAGCCTGTTCTGAATAATTTTTTTTATTAATTTGATCCCTTTAGTTATCCTTTCTACAAAGGATGTTGTGAACATATAGTTCTTCTGCTCCTGCAGCAACCTTCCCTGTATGATGAAAGCCCATTTGCTCAACCACGGCCAGGTTCCCGTGACTTACATGCGTTACTGTTTCTCCAGCAGGGAAAATGCCATGCTTAGCATTCTGAGGCCATAGTAGTGCTGAGCACACGCACTTTTTGAACGGGCCAAGAGCTCTCATCAGTTGGCCTTAAATGCAGATAACTCCCAGAAGAGAGATTGGCAAAGTAAAAGAAAAGTCCGAAATGTGGAGCTCTGAGGTGGTACTCTGAGATCTCAGTTATGCAATTTAGGATTGGGACTCTGGAAGTGGAGCTGGCATGTCCAGCTTCCCGTGGCTAAATCAACTCATCTGCCACTTGCCCATGCCACCACGCAGTGCACTAGTGTGAGCAAGTGGCTGTAGCAACAGTGTGGTGGTGCCAACTTTGTACTGCATTGCACAGAAAGAAGGTTTCCTCCATTTCTATTCCTCATATAGTGATCTCCTGTGTAGCCTGGCTGTGTCAGCTGTGTGCTCCTAGGGTTTGGTTCCCAAAGAGTACGATCCTAAGGCTGCTGCCAGGGGTACAAGCATAATTACCAGACTAGCTTCTTCAGAAGTTAGCTTTTCCAAATTATGCATAGAAGTGGGCATGGGGGTGTTCGCATGGAAAGTATCAGCATAATGTGCAGTTTTCAATCTGCTCAGGTGAAAATGCAGAGGTAGTGCTATTTGCCACTTGGTCAAGCAGCTATAAAAAATTCCAGATTTTAATGTTGAGTGAGTTAAAAATTTATATTAAGCCTTCTTACAAATAGAAGACATCCTGAGAAAATTCCTGACCCTACTGATGTCCACAGCAAATCTAAGGTACCAGGGCTGCACATTGTTTGTTAGACATTAGGCACTGGAGATGTGTCTGTGCCTACCTACGTTAGAACATAAAGCTGATTTTGTATTCAAGATTGCATGGATAGCTAATATATACCTTCCACACAGAGAATTCAGTGAGTATCTGACTGCATGACTTAAGTCACTTTTTCAGAAGACTCTATCTGCTCATAAGTGCATCTATTTATCACACTTTCTTACCATTAATTTCGTACTAGTGGAACACGCCCTGTTCTTATGTTGCATTACTGTCATTTATCTGTCCTTGGTGCCTCCTCTCCTAAACTCTTGCAGCGTTGAGAAGACAATAAGTGTGTGCTGTTTGCATAACAGAAGCTGAGGCGTTCATTGTGATGCGCTCTGCATGTTGGGGTTTTTTTGTTACTCAATGTGATAATACAAGTGGAGTGTGTTAAGGAGCCAATTCTCATACAAGACAACCTGTCATACAGACTGTCTGTCTTCAGTGTATGATATTACAACTAATCAATTGTTTAGGCTTTTCCTAATGCTTTGCTTTTTGCGCACAGGTAATCTCGTGCAACTAGCGATGAGACCACATTGCACGATATGAAAACGTTATTAATATCTCAGGGACAGACTTCATTACACATCGCCACGACTCTTAGAACAAATTATGCGTATTTTATGTAGCCCAGGTTACCATGGTAAATATTTTCTTTAACAGAGAATAAAATGAAATAGAGAAACAAATACATGCAAAATTTGTTTTTGAGGAAAGCAACACTACATTAAGCAACACTATTTTAACCTATGAGTGTGGCAGTGGTTTTTCAGTAAATAAACCCCAATACTTCATTACATTGAACCAAAACAAAAAAAAATTAACTTGTAAATTCTTCAAATGCAGTGTAGTTGAAATGGCCAAAAGACAGCTGCACAGTCAAAAGCATGTAATACACAGTACAAGTACTGGCTTGATTCAGCTGACAGAGAGGCCAAAATTTCAGTGTTCACTCTCTAAAATGACAATTGTCTAGTTCCATACTATGGAACCATGAGGTTCCATACTTTTCCTTTCAATATTCACACTTACCACTTTTAAAATTGACATTTGCAGACAGGCTAGAAACTCAATTTAAGATCTGAATATCCTCCTTTTAGTCCTTGCAGACGTATTGCTACTGGCAAGAATTAATCTCTAAGTCAGCCTCTGCCTCACAATGCCATCTGAAGGTAGTGCCACAAACTTGACACAAGCACTGTCTTAGAGAGCTGGATATTAATCTCACAGTTCAGCCTGAACAAATTACAGCTCCAGGAAAAAAACCCGAAAGAAACGCTAAAACTTTTCTTTAAAGAAGAGTTACATTATTTCAGCATACTCTGATGTGGACTTGTTTCTCAACTCAGATTTGCAAGCATTGACTGGTATGCTGGAAGGTGGAAACTCTTTTCGCTTCCTCTTCTGTGCAGAATAAGAAAGAAATGCTACCTACCTCATTTGTCTCTTGAAACAAGGAACTACATGAAAAAAACCCATTCCATGTATAATGTATAATGGAATACAAATTCCTCACAATTCCACTGAAGACCATGGCCTTGGAGACATTACCTGGATAGAGGGTAGCCTGCGATCCAAATGTGCCAATTACTGCACAAATTCCTGCCAACACAATCTCTCTTTATCAGAGGAAAGAAGGGGGCAACTTCCAAATAAAAGTATGTTTTCAGGACATTGCATCTAAATGTTTCAGGAAGTAGCACTGGCTACCAAGGGTTTTGCACTAGTATTAGCCAGAGTTACCAGTTTCTGGTACAGACAAGTATAGTATGATTCAGGGATAGCATCAATTGCCTTCACTTTGGTAAAGCATCATCTGCTTTGTGTCAGGACTGAAATCTATTTGCTGGCTTTGAGTAAAATACAGAAGAAAGGTTCCAATTGCAGTTTCCTACAGCCCATCACTCAAAAATCCCTGGAAATTTTTCATGGTCATTGCATGGCTTGAGAGTCTAATTTATATTATATTAATTATGAACCATCTTAAGGCTTCTTGTATAATTTCGTATGACAAATAATCTTTTTTTTTATCTCCTTAAGTGTTGTGGAGAGCTGTTTGATACTGCTGGCAGAAACTGTTCTTCAGCCATGAACACAGTTGCACTTCAGCCACAGATATCTTTTTATCTACAGAGTTTACAAAAGCAGTGCATCGTTTTGTGTTTGTGGCCTCTTGCTTGGAAAATGTAAATTCATTATCCTTGTTACCATTCAAGCCTATGTTAATGAGGTGCTACTATCTCTATTTGGTAAGACTGTTCCATAGAGTGTATTTTCATGTATTTGATGGAAACGAGAGAAATCCATTGCTGTATTTATTATTACATTGCGTGATCTAAATATATTCTTTATTTTATCATCCCCAAACAAGACATTTTTGTGCTTAACCGGTTTACTTTAAGTGCATTCCCTGAGTTTAAAAAAAAGGAAGGGTTATCAACCGATCCAGAGAATATCATGAATTGTTGCAGTCTCCTAAGTCTTTCGCAGTAAACTTAAAGTCTAAACAATAAAAACAGATAAATAGAGGAAATGTCAAACTGAATTCTGGGTAATGATCAGATCAGCATGCTTTTATACAATTTCCATCACTTTGAATTTTAAATCACCTTTTAAAGGGCACTAAAGCATTCTTGCAAATTAGTCTGCACTCCAATTAATGCACCCAACATGACAATAAGACCAGTTTCAGCTTGGCTAAGCAGACCAGTCAACCAGGAGGATGTGACTTGAGGACTTGGAGAGCTTGTGCCTCCACCTTTTTTCCCTCTCTCTTCACAGCAGCTTAGGTCCAATTAGGCCAGTTAATCTGCCTAAAACCATTGGAAAGGAAGGATTTCTCTAATAAAGATGAAGCATAGTCTGAGAGGACATACAAATTAAGTCTACTCTTTTCAAAAGACAAAAAATTCCAAGATTTCCCTTAGCCATATATCTTAAAGAGGTATTTCTTTTGGTCAAGACCAAATGATTTTTCTCCATGGGGATTTTAACTTCAAGAGATCTTTCTGTGACATTTGTTAACATGTAAAGGATTTCTCTTTTGTCTATTTATTTTTCATACTGTGCTCATTTTTGACATCCATTACATTTTATAAGACTAGACTGCAAGCGGTAGTGATGAGAAATGCCAGGTCACATTACAAAAAAATGTTCATAAATAGAAATGACTTTGTGTTTTTCAGTCAAGAAGTAAATAATACTTTCATGAATATAAAGGTATTTGAGTAGCCTAATCTGAGATTTTGAAAAGGAAAATTGAAGGGGGCTGAAAAACAACTCATAAATACATGCTAATATATGAAATACATTTTAACAAGTTGAAACAAAATTCTTGCAAAATAAATTAACCATTTTACATAGCATTTCGCTCACTCGTTAAAAAAAAAAGTAAAAAAATCTCTGTCCTGTTTATTGTTAGCACTGGTGCATGACAACTCCATTGTATACTCACGGCACACTTTGAACTTTCTCATTTCTTTTGTGCTTCACTTATATAATTTGACTTAATTTTCTATATGTAAAATTCTAAGATGTATTTCAACAAAATTAGATGAGAAATATTCAGTCAGATGCACAATAAATACATATTGCTTTTGGAATTACTTCCATTTCTCCTCAGAAAGCTCATGCTACCCTCGACTGCAGCAGCTGCTTTTTTATATATTGAAGTAGGATTTGGGACAGGAGGGAGACGTATTAGTGCCTCTAGTTCAACAGCAGCATCTCATGCATTAGTAATATTTTGAACTACTTGGGTACCAAAAAAAAAAAAAAAATAGAAAAGACATTAAATATTTTCTAAATTAAAATGGTGATACAGAAGTGCCATGACACTGAAGACAACCTTATGTTATCTGCAGCTAGAATAGAAGCTTTCCTATTTACCTTGGCAACAAAATGTTAAACTGCTTTATCACGAGCTTTTTTTATTAAGGAATTTGTAATCACTTTCCTTGAGTCCTTGGCTCTGACATAAATTTTGTTGGGGAACGTGTAAAATATTCTTTTTCAGCATCAGTGCTTTAAGGAAAACATTTTGTTCAAAACAAAACTGAAGATTTCCCATTGTCTCTTTTGACCAACACAAAAGCGACTAAAGTAGCGAGGTTTGTAATGGGTTGTTCATTTAGTCACAATCTGTATCATGTAACTTTTGTTGATATTCCATCCCACCTCTTTGTTCTGGTGTCAAGAGGCAGTTCTGAGCATATTAGCATGGTCACAAATAAACCAGCTGGCTGATCAGTTGGTCAACCCCTGACCACCACAGTTCAACCTGATCCATACTTCTCAGAGCCCCGTTGAGAAGCCAGTTTCCCTGGCTGCTGTCTGAAGCTGGTTGTATATTCATTCAGCTGTGCCAATCCAGATCGTTCTCTCATTTGGATCTCAGCTTTATCTAAATATTTTAACTGAAAGGAGAAGTCAATGGCATTGGCAAACTGTTTTTAATCAATGAGGCTGCGCTTTAGCAACAACTTCCTTCCTTCCTTTGTGATAGCCCCAGCACAGCAGATAACAGGCTAGTATATAATCCTGCTGCTTCATAACTGCAGAGTTTATATTCTAAAAAAAACCACCAAGATAGGCCAGACCCCATAAAATTCCACATACTTCCATATACCAAAGACACTGATTTTTAAGACATGGGATTCCCCATCCTAATGTGCAGCTATGCGAGTTCTGCATCTTGATTCATGGATTCAGTTGAGTGTGCTCCCATTTTGTTTCATTCCACTTTTCTTTCGCACCTTATTCAGCTACAAGCTTTGTTTGAAATAATGGCCGAGCAGCCACAAAGACTCATGAAGGCTGTAGATGAGAGAACACTGAGAAAGGACTTAGATTTAGAAAGCAAATTTTAGATGTAGTAGTTGAAACAGAGGAGTGAGAAATTATACCGGGAAAAGGAAAGTGTCAACACAAAGGGACAGAAGAAGAAAAGTAAGAATAAAAATCCACTACAAGAAAAGATGAGTGAAAAGCCAGCAAAAAAAAAAAAAAGAAGGATGTCATATCAGAGATACCAAAAGGGTAAATAAAATAAAAAGGAAGTATTGATTAAGTGTGACCAATCAAGTTTTAACTTGATTTTGCCATTTCCTTTAAATGATATTTAAATAAATGTCATTTATCTAGGAATTCAAAAACATTTCAATTTTCCACACCTGTTGCAATCTGCAGAAGAGAAATCAATAGCATTTTCCATGAGAGAAGAAAGGATGATAAGTATGGGCAGGAGTGTGATAAAACAGAATAAAATCTCAATTCAGCCAAGTATATTTCCCTGCCCATTTAAAATTCAGTAGTCTTTTATGCTTTGCAGAAAGTATTTCTACATTCTTAGTAATAATCGATATGTTATTAATCCCTGGAGCCAAAACATTTTTCAATTTTTTATCTCCTTCTTCCTCAAGTTGTTCTATAGGATTCCATGTGAAATGTCATGCTACTCAGTAGGATAGGAATATTACAATATCAGCCTAAGGGGGTATCTCCAAATTATCTATTGTTTGTTTTGCATTCTTTATTAACCAAACTTCCTTTTTCAGGTATTATTTAAATAAGAAAAAAGAAAAAAAATTTGAAAGGGATGCTACAGCCAGCACTATATAGCTCATTGATCTTTAATTCCCTATTCAGAGACATAAAAATATTAAATAAATCCGTGCATTTGTCTATCAAAACCAGTAAGGAAATGATTAAAATAAGCAAAGGCCAAGCTGCCAAAACACTTCGAGAATGACTGGGGGAATCAGATATGCACGTGAAGTTCCAGAATCTGAGCAAAGCACCTACTGCACAATACGTGATGGTGTAACAGAAAATTTGCTTTAAATATGAATGGAAGGACATGAAAGAAACACTTAGCAACTGCCACACATACACCTAATTACAAACAGAAACTACTGCATGAAATGCAATTAAACTTTTTGATAGATCAAAGCATTCTTCTGCAATAAAAAGGAAATATTCTACTGTACATTTAAATAGCATAACTGAATTCTACCAGGGAATCGCATGCATACTAAAAGACAAAATTGAAATAATACAAGAGGTGTTATAAGATTTGCTTTGTGCTTCAAATACTACAAGAATGACGCACAAATACAATTATCCAGTTCAACTAATAAAGAAAATTAACTGCATGGCAAAAAAATTGGTAAATATCCTCTAAAAACTTTCATTAATAATTGACATCTATATTTTGCATATGTGTTCACTAAGTTCTGTGTACATTTACAAATAAAATGACTGGCATCAGGTGCCTGTTCCCATTCAGGAAGAGGATGCTATGTTTTCCTGAACACTCCTTCTGCTGGGAGGAGCTCATTTTAGGGAGCTCTGTGATCTGGGCACAAGTCTCTGAGTCGGGAGATGACTTCTTTTAGTTCAAGTTGAGCTACTGGTTTGCTAAGCACCACAGACAAATTATCTGGTCTCTCTGTTTTCAGTTGGTCATGATAGACCACTGGGAAAAGCGAGAAAAAAACAGCTCAGAGCTCCAGTTAAAAATCAAAGGTAATGCTTTAGCAGAATTGCTGTATACACCCTTATTATTTTATTTAAAAGAAAATAATTCAATTACAGAGTACTTTCTTCTGAAACAGCTAGAGGATTTTGATTAAATGGAATTTAATACAAAAATGTATGAAGTACAGGAATGTTAGATGCAAAGAAGGCAGGATGACACAAGTTATTTGATTACAGAAGTCCTCTAAGCATTCATTGTGCTCAATAAAACTGATAAGAAAAAAAAGTGCTAACTCACTTCAATCTGAGAAAACCACATCAGAAAGACTGTATTAGAGCTTAAGGAAAAGTGTAAAAGAATGAGCTCTTCAAAAATTAAATCTAGAAGCAAGAGACTGATAACATAATACCCATTTAAGGTGGAAGAGAATGTTGATATGTTTGCATGTAAATAGAAAAGGTTTTTACTATTGCCATTCTCTACCATATGTATATTTGTCAAATTACATGCTGCTGTAGATTTATAAAGTGAAGAAACTCTGTATAACCCGTCACAAGAGGATTAGTAATGTTTGAGAAAAAAATCCTACTCTAAACAGTATTTTTCATTTTCAACTCAAATACACTTAATTTCAGGTAGCCACATGTACTGAAAGACTATTTTGGTTATGAGATTAGGAAATTACAGTAACTGCTATATCAAAATGGAGTGAGGTAAAATAATAAATAATTTTGGTTTAAAGGGAAAAATACTTTGCAAGTAATTATTCTCAGCTTGTAAATGGTGTCTCTATAACCAACCAACCATATAACAAGAAGATGAAGACGAGGCTTATTTTCACTTCATTTCACTTCTTTGTAATTGACAAGCTCTCACTGAGTGTCAACTTTAAAAGATGACAAATCCTAAATCTTATAGGGACTCAATTCAATAGTTCACCTCTCAAAACTGTTTGCAAATTAATCTACATTTTCAAATGAATCAAGCATGAAATATAAGGTGACATCTATATTACAAAAATATTAATTTCCTTGTCTTTTTTCAGCATCCAAAGTAGCTTTAAAATATTCAGATTATTAATATAATGCATAGAAATATACAAATGCACAATGTTCCCTATTTCACAAGTTTACCTTTCTGCTTTCCTGTTCCATTCCAGTATGCATTAGTTTCCTTGTTCAGAAATATACCTATTTTGTATTTGATATAGTGTGATAATTATACTTCAACTACTTCAAGTGACATAAAGCAAAACACGTGAAAGATGTGATGATGAAAAGACTAAAAAAACTGAAGAACAAGAAATTAATAAATATGGGTCTATGTTTTGCTGTTGTCCCAAAATGTTAGCCTGTGTCCCATTATGATCTTTTCCTTATTCGAATTTGGTAATTAATCTGCTCCAAACAGTCAGATTCTGAAAAATCGGAAGCACCCTCTATTTTCTAGTTGTGTTCTGTTTTCTTTTTCTGACATATTTGGCCACTGAAGCCATTATCACGGTGCAACCTTCTCTCTTAGTTAACAGAAAACTGCACAAGCAGATTTCTTCCTAAACTTAGACTTGTTTTTAATTCTACTCAAGGAAATTAAATGGAAATGAGGCTTTTCAGTCAAGATTGGGAGCAGTTGCAGAGCTGCTTAGAACTAGAAGTTACACAAATTATGCATCTCAGTAAGCAGATAAGAATTTAGCCCAGCCCACTCTTGGAGAGTTGATATACCGTCATGCTTCACAGTGCTTGTACATTCTTGATCCACTGCATTTCTCTTTGAAACCGGAGCTGTACCTGTTGTACCTTTTCTTCAATTGCAAAGGCTGTCTCTTGCCTAAGGACCAGCTTTCTCTGTCTCTGATTACTACATTAAATTATAACAGATCACCTTTTTGAGCTAGAACATAAGCTTTTAAATGCAAAACCAATAAAATTAATGAATTAATTTAAAGCATATGTTGCAAAACTTTTTCCTCTTGTTTTTAAAATTTAAAACAGGACATGATACAAATTTGTCAAAGATTTTGCAAAGTATTTCAAAAAGCCTAGCCAAAAAACCCTCCAAAATAACTTATCCATTAAGATTTAGGTCTTCTCATTAGATGTTTTTTTGTTTTGCCCATGGCTATTCCACACCAGTAATCTACGCTTCCTCTATTCACAATGGAATATTTTTGTCTATGCCTGTACTGCATTAATTATCTAAAAACTAGAAGGCATATTGTAACTTCACACAGCATTTTGGAAACTAAGAACATATGATTGAATGGAAAGTTCTTATGACATATATTGTTTGATTATTACTTCCTTTTTTTTCCATATGGTTATCCGCTCCAGCCACAAATTTTGTCTCAAAAATGGGTTCACTGACTTTTTGCACCTGAGACCTATTATAGTTAGTACCTATTTGTTAAATACTCCATTTGCTTCTCTTAGCAAGTGGAAAGTGATGAAAGGCAAATACTACCATGTGAAACGGAATGTGAACATGTCCAGGGAAATGACTGTACAGGAAGCTGAAGTCAAGGATCCTTTACACTTCTGTTTCTAGTCTACTTTCAAAAGAATAAGAAGATATCAAGCACAGGGCTACTTTCTGTTTAGGAATAAACCCTCAAATTTGCTCTTTTCAACACGAAGTTCTTACGAGTCTTGTTCCCAGCAGATGTCCAGCATGTACTTAAAATCATCTCTTCCCTTCTTCAACCAATTCCTGTCTGCAGCAAAGTTAAGGGAAGATATGGACAGATATAGAGGGATATATCAGGTGTTTGTGCTCCTGTCTTCTACAGTGGTCTTTCATAGACTAATCTTCAAGGCCCTTTCTCTTTCAGAAATAAATGAGCAGGTCAGTTCTTTTCCTCTCCCACCGCTCCTCTTTTTCGGCCTCTCTCCCTTTACAAACTTTCTAATTCATCCATCCTCTTTATATTGTAAAAAATCCCTAACAAATTCATTTGTATCCATCACTTCTTTACATTTTTCTCTCATGTTTTGCTGTGGTGTGTCAGCAGTACTAAGTCTTAAGAGATTTTCGAGACATTCTATCAGTCACTTTATGATCAGATTCTTACTAACCCTGTATCTGCTCTTCAGCGTGCCAGTATCAAAAGCCATCTTGATGTCCAAGTAGATTATGTTTGTTGCTTCACCCCTGTCAGCTCTCATTGTCACCTCCTCAAACAAGTTAATAGCATTTGACAAGCATGGCTTCCCCTTTATAAATGTCCTGGTTATCTTTGACCAGTGTGCACCTGTCCAAGTGTTCTCCTATTTTGTCCCTAATCAATGACCCTAGAATTTCTCCCAGTTCCCTTTAGTGTTTGCACACTGAAATGTTCAGTTCACTCACTCTCCAGCTTGAGAATCTCGCTCTGAAAAATTAGGAATTGCAAGTAGCTTTGAGTACAGCATTTCTAATGTGTATGTGCACATGTATTTACATCAACCATTGCCATAACATTGCACAATATAAAAAGACCTTATTTCATGTGAAAAAGAGAAATATTATATACCAGCTTTCCAGAGAAGGAAGAGACCACCTCTATAAAGGAGACGGTGAAACAAATCTTTTATGCCCAAATCACTGAACTATCCTGTCACTGTAAATCCTTGTCATTTGGATGGGTGTGGAAAGAACAACTTTGAAGATGCTCTCTGATTTCTGATGCAATAGGTAGTGGGTAACTTTCAGCAAGAAAATAAGCTATATCATGTTCAAAATGCGACTAATTTAAAATAGTTTTTAATAATGCTGAATTGAATCATGTTTATTAATTTCTCAGGCTTTGGTAGGTCTTGCAGGAACGTATTTTATTGTATATTTACAAGGCTCAAATTCCCCATCTTTCCTCAGGGCCATCTCATTAGCAGTGTATGAAATTAATTTTTTAGGTAAAACAATGCCCTTAATAGTAAGTGTCTGAACTTCAATGTGTAGGTGGAGCATAAACCATAATAAAAAAATTCTGCAAGTCTAAATTTCAGTATTGGGAGTGCCAGTGTCATTCCCATAGTGTTACAACTCATAAGAAGACAAAAACACTGGTAAAGATTAAAATATTCACCTTATTTCACTGATAATAAGCAGTTACTGTCCCCTTTTCCAGTTGTACTGCATTTCTAGTTACACAAGTAAACTTTCTGGCAAAATGACATCTGAACGGTATATGTGCTAATTTTAAATGATCAAATAACTCCTTCATTGTTACTCCTTTTAATCTCAGCCAAAAGTTCTTGCCAGTCACTCTGGAAGAAATAAATTAGAGATGAACTCAAATATTTCTTTGAAGCAGTGTACAGAGAAAACAAAAAGGTATATTTCTGTTCCACGTCTCTTCAGGCAGCACCAAGGCCAAAAATATTTCTCCCTGCTGTGACATATATTAAATAACAGGTCACCTCCATTAACTTTTTTGGTGTCCCTTTAGCCCCATATTTCCTCTAGCTCCATGCCGCCTTCTCCATGATCCAGGAAGATCTCAAGATGGTTTTTTTTTAAAATGACCTCATGAGGATTTTTGCCCAGGATCATTTAAAGGGGCAGTGGCTTATGAGATAACCCTGGCATACTGAGAGAGTGCAACTGCACTCACTTGAGATAGCCTCCTAGGAAACAGCTAACTTGCATCCTCTTTTCTAAAGAGCACTGGCCCACTTTCTGATCTTGCACAGAGGTTTGTAAGTAAACTTTTCGACCTACGGGGCTGGCTTAACAATATGCTATCCTGAAATAACACTCTCTAAACTTTATTTAGTAAGATCTTCTACCACCTAGCTAGATTATTATAGAACTTTGTAGAAGAATGTGAATGACCTCCCAAAGGCTACACTAGACCTCATCTGTGATTAGGTAGCTAACTTAATCCTCAGTGTAATAATTCATTTTCCCTTTTTGTACAGCAGTAGGCAGAGTTTGGTACACCGTGAAGGAAAAGGATGCTTATTCTTCTGTGTCACTTTTATTATCTTCTGTTTCTGCTAACAGTTTTTTTTTCTAACAAGTGAAAAAACTTCAGTCACATTTGAAGGACTCAAAATTAGCTGTCATGGTCAGAAGGAACAGGAAAATTTACATAGAGAGGCAAAAGTCTCAGGTCTTCAGGAAACAGCTTGAGCATTAAAAATTGTCTACACAGGTTTTGGCCATAAGAAGCAGGTTTTTTTGAAGAAGAAGCACCTCCTAAGCCAGTTCCATATTGTTTCTCTGCTGCGAACACCAGTCCAGACAACTTCATTGTCAAATTCTATTGAAGGCAATGACCAGCTAAGAATAGCTCAAAGTGAAGTTACAAATATCACATGACAGGTGCTTTTTGTAAAACAATGCATTTTTGCAGTCTATCATTCCTCTACAAAAAAAAAAAAAGAGTATTTTTTTTCTTTATGATATGAGCCCTTATTTACATAAATTAATAATCAGCCCAAACAATCAGATGAACTTACTCTAAGATACAGAAAAGGTAAAGTAAGATGATAACCAGAAAACTGTAAGAGGTCATCTGTAGTATGCTGTACATAAAGTGTACAAAGGAAAGTTTATATCCATAGGACAGGATCATATTTGAATAGACTATCTCTTGTTCCATCTTTTGTTCTCTGCTACTGTACTTGAATGGATTCAGGGACGGGGCATCCACAGCTTCTCTGGGCAACCCGTTCCACTGCTTCACCACCCTCACAGCGAAGAATTTCTTCCTAAAATCTAATCTAAATCTGACCTTTCAGTTTAAAGCCAGTCTCCCTTGCCATATCACTACATGCCACTGTCAAAAGTACCTCCATGTCTTTTGTAGGCCCCCTTTAAGTATAGGAAGGCTGTAAGGTGTCCCCGAAGTCTTCTCCAGCCTAAGTAACCCCAACTCTCTCAGCTATTTCTGAACATTTTCAAGTATTCAAGAACTCCGTAAGACCTACTTAACCTTTCTTCAGGAATGCTAAAGTAATTATGTTTTATATTCTTGGCAATGCATAGCAAAATGCACAGTGATAGGGACATAATAGGACACAATGTTTTAAACGATTCAGAGGTTCTCAAAAACAAAATCAGATGAGTTCAAAATTAGTTATACATGTTTTGTGGCAGTAAAGATCACATTTTCAAAAGAATTTGTTAAATTTTAATCTTCTGTTATATTTCTTTCTAGAAATTCATTTATAATATTCATTTGTGATTTGAGACTGCAGAAATTATACACAGCACTTTTACTTCAATGAACATTTTTTCCATTTTTTGACCAATTGGCCTTCCCTTGGCAGTATTACTATTCCAGCAACAATTCCTTTTTCAGAATAATCAGTATAGAAATAAGGCAGAGTAGTAGCTTTAGTCTCAATTTCCTTGACAGTTCTCTGCCTTTCCTTTTAACTCCTGAATACTTTAAACCACATCAGTAAACATTAAAAAATAAATACTGAATTTTTAAGTTATGTCTCTCATGTACAGAGGAAGTCTGTTTAGAGATGCATTTTGCCTCCTTTTTGGGTGATATGGAAATCTAATAGCTCATTTTTGCTGTTAAAGATTATGAAATAACTTTCAATGAAATAACAGTGTTGCTCTAAATTTTTAAGTGCTTGTTCCAAAGAGTGAAAGAATTAGACCTGCTCAATGAAACAGCTACACAAATCATTTAGCACTGATGAAACAACAGCAAATGTTTAATCCAGTGTCATCTGTAAAGTATTTTTTGAATTTTTCCAGTAAATATTTAACTGAATTAGTCAAGTAAAAACAAGTCTAACATACCACTTCCTAATGTCAATTAGAAGCAGTTTGCAAAACTATTTTCTCTTTGAAGATTAGATTGACTACATATAGCAATGTTCAAGAAACCCACACATTGTCAAAGACCCAGTCATAGTCATCTAAAGAACTGTGAAAAATGTTAACTGATTCTAACCATTGGTAAAAATAATAATTGCTTGTGAATCAATAAAGTAATGAATGCCCCAGCCCTGGAAATTTTCAAGGCCAGGGTGGATGGGGCCTTGAGCAAACTGATCTAGTTGGTGGCATCTCTGCCCATGGTGGGACATTTAGAACTAGATGATCTTTAAGGTCCCTTTCAACCCAAACCCTTCTATGACTCCATGAAAATTAGGGGTGAAAAAAATCAAAGAAAATAGTATTAAGAGCAAATTATACAAGCTTTTACAATATCCTAAAAATGAAAAAGGAAATATGTGAAATCCTAACTATGTAAGTTCAAGGCCTACCACAAAGTAACGTGTCAATGGAATTCACTGGCCTTTATAAACATTACAGCACAATTACATAAAGCCCAATTAAACTCACAGAACTTATCACAATTACAGCTGAGTGAAAACAGAGGAAGGAATGAATATTGCTTAATAGCTTAAATTTGAAAGCTTGAATTCGGGAATTTAAATTTAGGTCCTTCATGTGCAAACTGAAATGCGTGTAAGACATAACACTAAAAGATGAGCCATTATAACTCTTTCCTACTATTTCATCACCTAATGTAGAACATACACCAATATTCACCGAGGAAGAGAAAAATACTTCCAAGATACATCAGTCCAGCAACTCAAAACATGACACTAATATTCATGGTAACATGTAAACCACCTGGAACCAATTTTTTTTCATAGAGGAAAAATACTCTCAGGCACATGGTATGACTCTTGGGATGGTCCTGCGCAGGGCCAGGAGTTGGACTCGATCATTCTTGTGGACCCCTTTCAACTCAGAATATTCTGTGGTTCTGTGATTTTTTGATTATGTGATTCTATGAAGACTGGTAAATAATTATCATTTGTGTTGTAAATGAATTGAGTACTTTATTTTCTCTTTATAGGAATTAATAGGGATATAATGTGCATGATGCTGTTGGTCAG
Organism: Mohoua ochrocephala; assembly: GCA_013398855.1. Taxonomy (NCBI): domain Eukaryota; kingdom Metazoa; phylum Chordata; class Aves; order Passeriformes; family Acanthizidae; genus Mohoua; species Mohoua ochrocephala. The sequence continues at coordinate 56,429 of VZTA01008453.1, read as the reverse complement.
CTGATGCTGAAACATACTGTGTCCAGGGCTTTCCTACTCTATAAACCTGGTTTACAAGAAGAGGTTACAGATACTGTGTAAAGCTAGGCTTTGTGCGGGATCAGGGACTAGTTAAAATTTTTCAAGGTTTAAATCAAAACACTCCTGGATTCCAAGTGAATTTGATGAATTTTACATTTGACGTTTACGTGGAGAGTAGTAAAGGTTGGGGTGAGATTTAAGGGTATACAGCCCTATTGTTTCAACATAGATAATAAGACTTTTTTCCTAATGTTTGTTTGCACTTCACAAGCAGGTCTTATTTAAATATAAAGAAGACAATCAAAACAGCTTTACTGGATGAGTAACATTATGACAGTTTCTGGGAGAGTCAATTTTTAGCAGGTTTTTACAAAAACTGATTTAAAACATGAGCTTTTTTTCCTGCTGTTCCTGTAGGTGATTTCTGCAGAACATCTACTGATTTTCTTTCAAAATGTTATTGAACCACCAGGGTTATTTGTTATGTTTTCATTTACTATAGTGTCATTTTATTTCAGCATTGTCATGTGAATAATAGGCAATCAGGGCTGAAACTTTTCAAAATTGCAGCCCTCTAGATGTTACAATTAAATCAATTACAAACCCAGAATAAACAGTTTTAATCACATCAAACATTTCTGCTATATTATACTACTCAATTCTGTTATGATGGAAATCTAAAGCCCATAGAATACTTAAAAAAAAAAATACTACCATTTGTACAAAACTCCCGCTTAGCCTGATTAATAAACTGAAGTTCAGAAAATGATGTGCATGAAAACAGCTGCTCTTGCCAATAATGACATTTTATTTTCAATTTTAGAACTAACACTGTGTCAATCTAAACAATACTTAAGTACATTATGTAAGTATAACAACAGTGACACGACATAAAACAAAATGTACCGCATCCAGGAAGAATCGAAAGTAAACAGTGCTGAGGGGAAGGCAATTGTAGCTGTGTAGCAGCTGGTGATGCACCATTGTCATTGGGAAGAGGACAGGGAGGAATCACAGAAGAGTGCTGCCTAAATATGCCATGCAGATGCCCTGAAAGGTATAACAGAAATTGTGTATAATCCAGTGGCATGGCTTTACAGTAGCAGTATTTTATACATGGGCAGGCACAGCCAGCAGAACAGCTTTGCTAAAAAGGGGTAAATTTGACAAAATCCCATTCGTTGTCTATAGTATGTTATTCTTACAGCTTCACCGTATCCATATAGGTAACCATGCATAGGTATCACTGAATTACAGTGGTCGCTTTCAAAAACACAGCTCCAGAAATAAAATGTTTAAGATTACAAGTTTTTTTTTCCCCCCTCCTTAATCTGTGATCTGTAATAGTAAAACCAATGACAGGCACTTACACTAAGCAGCAGTGAAATTGTCAAAATAATTCCTTCTTTTATTTAAGGATCATGTGAACACTGAGATTTCCAGTTTGGGAAATATTCCAAAACATATTGGCAAACTGAAACTCTTCATGTATTTATATAATGGAAGTTGTCCTTCTTTTTTCACTCCTTATAAATGTGCATGTGTGAGCAGAATTCAGACAAAATGAACAAGATTCTTTCTTGTATCTTTTGAGCCCAAAAGCCACTAAGATTCAAAAGACACTTGGTAACTGCCAGAGACAAATAGAACTTCATGTCACCAAGATGCCTGTAACAGGTGAATTTAGCTGTGTACTTGTCAAATTTAAGAAGAATCTGGGTAGCAGGGTTGTCCACCCACAAATATACAGATCAGAGATCACAGAGTTGAAACTCAAGGAAGCAGCAGTTAACTGTTATACATCCAATTAATCTGTTCAGACTCTGCTAATGCAAAACAGAAGACTTCGGAGAAGCACAAAGTGTTCAGTTGGCGAAGAACACCAGTCACATTTTACCCTCAGGTTGACTATGCTATGACTAAGTATAGTTTCAATTTAGCTGAACTGAAAACTATGAACAAATGAGTAACACTATCATCCTTTCCTTCACATCTTTAGACATTGAAAAGGCAGGGATATCCTAGAACATATTCAGGTTATAAACTGAAAAACCCCCAATGTGTATAATAGTGCTTATGTTTTCTAGGATTCTAGATATTATTAACAATTATATACCTAAGTGCAAAACAAGGAAAAGAAAAATAATCCTGAACCTTCATAAATTACATTGATGTCTTTACCAGGAAACTATGTGAACAGATGCTAATGCAGTTTACCAAAAGTGTAGCCCAGTATTATACCATCAAGGCAGGAATACTAAAACTGACATAGCACTTGAGCCCTGCACGGGGAACAAATCGACTTCTCTATAGGTAATTGTTTCACCCATGTTCCTGACCCCCTTCTCATATGTATATGTCATGGAGTATATAAAAAACTGATTCCCTCATTTGTCTCCACAGGTGTAGAAATTTGTAAGGCTGTCCCAGTCAATACCTCCTTCAGAGTGACTAGCAGTGTCTATATATAAACTCCCCTGGTTGGCATCTATTTCTTGACAACTTCAGCCAGTAAACCTGATGGAGATCTACAGCTCAGGCTTCAGTACTAACACTTGCTAAGAAATGTCACCATCTTTTTGGATGGACTTCTTGTGAATCAATATTTTAGAGTACAAAATATTTAAATTCAAAATATTTCAATTTCAATACATCAATTTTTGAGATTAAATAAATTATTTGTTTATTTCTAAGAAAGAGACACCAACGGATTGAGGAACCAATGCCTTCATAAACTGGTGGTTGTGGGTATCATTCACCTCATGTAATGGGCCATAATTTTCTTTAGGCTGTGTTTTGGAGTTTTATTTTCATACTTTTGTATGGTTTTCCGACTTTAAATCAGGGCAAATATTATCTCTCACTGGATTTTTAGGCCTATTTTATTATGTGATGTCTTTTTAACCTAATGTATTGAGTTTGTATGGCCAAGTGTTGGTAGAGGAGGGAACTGCAGGAATGTCTTCTGTGAGAAGCTCCCTGAAGCTTCCCCAGCAGAAGCCAGTTCCAGGCGGCTCCAAGATGGGCCTGCTGCTGACCAAGGCTGGGCCAATTAGAAATGGTGGTAATGCCTCAGCGATAACATATTTAAGAAGAAGGAGAAAAAAGTTATTGTGCAGATGTCCAGAGAAGAGTGGGGTGAGAATATGGGAGAGGAACAACTCTGCAGACACCAAGGTCAGTGCAGAAGGTGCTCCAGACACTGCAGCTGAGGTTCCCCTGCAGCCCATGGTGAAGACCACGGTGAGGCAGCTGTGCCCCTGCAGCCCAAGGAGGACCATGGGGATGCAGAGATCCACCTGCTGCCCCTGGAGGAGACCCAGGCCAGAAGAGGTGGCTGCCTGAGAGAAGGCTGTGACCCCATGGGAGGCCTGCACTGGAAGAGGCTCCGAGCAGGGACCTGCAGACCTTTGGAGAGAGGAGTCTACAATGGAGACACAGGCTGTGCCTGAAGGACTGCGCCCCACGGAAAAGTGACCCACATTGAAGCAATTTGAGAAGAACTGTTTCCCATGGGAGCAATGTTGGAGAAGTTCATGGAGGACTGTCTCCTGTGGGGAGGACCCCATGTTGCAGCAGGGGAAGGACTCCTCTCCCTGGGCAGTGGTAGAAACAACGGGTGATGAACTGACCATAACTCCCATTCCTTGTCTCCCTGTGCTGCTGGTGGAAGAGGCAAAGCTGGGAAGAAGGGAGGGCTGGGGGGAAGGTGTTTGTAAGGTCTATTTTTACTTCTCATTATCCTGCTCTTTGTTAGCAATTCAATGAGTATCTAAACTTCAAGTCTGCTTTGCCCATGTTGGTAATCAGTGAGTGATCTCTCTTCCAGTCCTTATCTCAACACATGAACCCTTTTTTATATTTTCTCTCCCCTGTTCAGTTGTGGAGGGGAGTGATAGAGTGGCTTTGGTGGGCGCCTGGCATCCAGCCAGGGTCAACCCACTACACCTATGTACTCTTCCAAATTCTAGGAGTTATTTCTGTAAAACTTTCTGACATTTTTTTCTTTACTATAATTTCCAGAAAGATACCGAATACTATTCTGCAGTATCTGAGGTACTGGTTGTTTTAAACCAAAAAATAACAACAACAACAAAAAAAACCAACCCAATGTCTCTTTAATTATTTCATTGATTTTTTAAATAATTTCATTCCATGCAGATTACTGCTGGTAATTATGCCACATCTTAGATGGACTTTCATATACCGCCTTGATGAGTAAAAGTACCAGAATATAGAGGAAAATGTGGAGTATAAAACTGTAGATATGAATTACAGACACTACTTCATAGTCTAAGGGAAGGCAACTGCACTGTAACTCTTACACCATAGAGACGTACTCAGCTCATACTTCCTTAATAAGAAAGAGAGCTGAGATTGAAATATTACTGTGTAGTTTCCAGAAAAAATGGATAAACTGATCCTACTCTATGTAAGATGTATTTAAACTTGCCAATTATATTGCTCTCTGAAAAAACCTCTCTTCCAAGGGAAAAACGAAATTTCCAGCAGTGTCATTTATACATTGCCTTTGGCCCAAACATTTATTCTATTTAATAATGCCCTGCAGCTTAATGTGCTTGTTCTTGCCAGGATGCCACTCTTCCCAATGAAATATACTTTTTAAAACTCTTTTGGCTACCTCAATCCCCTATTCTCTTTTTTTTCCTGTTAAAGGCAAAAATGTAAGAACAATTGTGCCCATGATCTTAGAAGTTCTTTGGAGTTTGCAGACAATGAAATGTGTCAGGTTCCTTTTTCTTCACTTTCTACACTCATCATTCACCAACAACCACTACAATAAAGAAAAGGAATAATGCAATAACTGCTCTCAGTGACACACTTGCAGCTAATGTTAAAATTCCCAATAACTTATACAGGTATTTTGAAAGACACGAAGTCAACTTTGTCATTTACAGAGATACATTATCTGGAAAAAATTATATCTTTAAAAGCATTTCTACTTATAGCAGCAAGTCTGAAATGAAACACAACTGCCAAATAACTACTAGATTTTGAACAGAAAAAAGGCTTATATGGTAGTGATAAAGTAAAAATACTCCTAAGCTGAATTTTCCCCTTAGACAGTGTAAATCTTGTTTAAAATCCAGTGGGAGTGGGACATGTATATGAGAGCAAAGAATTTACCCCCTGTGCTTGTATAATAGAAAATTAAGATGGTTAAAAATGGCACCCAAAAGATGAATGAATTTCCGAGGAAATAAATTAGGTTTGAAATTACTATTGGAACATATGCATTATACAAAAGATCATGAAATCCATTTCATCTGACATATTGTACAATGAGCTACAAGAATATTCGCAACTGATAGAAGCATGTAAGATCTCATGTATTATTCCTACAATAAAGATTACACCATGGAAGCGAGATATTACACTTCCTATTGTGATCTACCAACCTGAAGGTCATGAACCAGGGATATGACGAGCACCCCGGTCAAGATTTTGAGTTATACTGTGCACCACAGGAGTTAAGAGCCTGTTTCATATCCTATGCACATTTACTTACCTGCTGCAACTTTGTCATACAAAGCATAATGAAGAAAAGGAATTAAAGCACACATTTGGAACAACTGAGGGAGCAAAATATATCATATAAGGCAGAAGTCATCTTCTACAGGAATTTTACAACTGCAGGGATAAAATAGCCCATATTTAAATGACTGTATGTTTTCTTAAAGATCCCAAAGGAAAGCAACATATGGATGCTCTATGTTTAACATAATGAAAAACAAACGCTCAAACCCCACAAAATTCCATTTAAAAAAATCTGAAAACTGCACTCAGAATCAAATGCAATATGTCCAAGAAAATACAGACCTGTCATGAGCATGCTCCTCTACCCAGAATTATTAAATCTACAAGATGAAAGCAACCTTTAGAAAGATTTTTAAAGTGCAAGGAAAGAAATCATAAATACATTTTCCACATTTTTGCAGAAAGCATGTGCTTGAAAAGGATAGTTTTGAGTCAGATGGAGAAAATGCAGATGAAAACAAGAGGAAGCTTGTGTGGGATATAACCTCACAATGTCTGCAATCTCTTTGCACATTACATATTATTTGTTTGAATTCAGGGCAGAGTGACAGCTGCCCTGTTTGTTTCTCTTTGGTTGCAGTCCGTCTGAAGCCTATGGCATTAGAAATTCTTTCTTCCGACATGGTGGAGTCTAGAGGTAGGATTTTTGAATGCAGCTGAGTGGACGCAAAGCCCAAACCCCTGAGGAATGCACCGTTCTTGGCAGTGACCCTGCAGCCATCCCAGCAGAGCAGTGTTAGCACTTCCTGCTGGCACACCAGAGCAGCCACTGCTTTTTCCAACCAGGAATTTTAAATTTTTTAAAATTTTATCCAGTGCACTGTGCATTTGCTGCGCCCTTAGGAGTCAGCATTTCTATTAGACTTATTGTAAAATAGCTAAAAGTAACAAGGTTCAGAAAGTGTTTGCAAACATATACCCATCACCTCAGAAAAACATCAGACTTGTGTTTAAATCCATTTCTATTCAAAAAAAAATTGATTCAATGGGATTTATATGTATATGTAAAGTTGAATACGAAATGAGTACGAAAAATACAAAAGATAAATATGAAATAAAAACAAAGTATAGAAGTACTTTGCAAAACTTATATTGCCACTTTGGGACCCTGGCTCCTGATGGGCTTTTCTGTAGCTTAAAGCAGACCTGACTGCAGCCATTCTAGGGGTAGTGATGTGCACTCTCTTAAGCAAAAGGGCTCTACAGTGCAGTTGGGGATTTGTACTTCAGGGCTGCCTCTAGGGCCAGATTCTAGGGCATCAGAAACTCTATCAATCCTTTACAAAACTGCAAAACTACCGACACATGTCTAAATTCTTCATGTTCAAGTATTCAGTTACTCCAATGGAGAAGATGATGCATTACAAATATCTTTGCAGCCTCCTCTGAGACAAGCACATGCGGTTGGAAAAAATCTCATTTTCTCACTACTGAATGTCTTTGCAGGGTAAGGACAGATGGACTTTTTAGAAAACCTTCACAATCCTCCAGTATTAACATATTGCTGGTAAATATTGGTAAAATCATAAGAGGCATGAATGTCAAACTCACACGTTACATGTTTAAAGTAAGTCTCCACCACAAGATGGACTAGCACATATTTTTTGATGTTATTTATATTTGTCCCACTCTACTCTGCACAGGTGCAGCCTCACCTTGAGTACTGTGAGCAGTTTTGGGCACCACAATCTAAAAAAGACATTTGAGCTATTAGAGAGCATTCAAAGGAGCGCAACGAGGATGGGGAAGGCTCTGGAGGGAAAGTCATGTGAGGAACGGCTGAGGTCCCTTTTTCTGTTTAGCCTGGAAGAGACTGAGGGCAGACCTCCTTGCAGTCTCCAGCTTCCTCATGAGGGGAAGAGGAGGGGCAGGCTCTGATCTCTTCTCTCGGGTGACCAGGGAGAGGATCCGAGGCCTCAAGCCGTGTCAGGGGAGGTTTAGGTTGGATATCAGGAAAGGGTTCTTCACCCAGAGGGTGGTTGGGCACCGGAACAGGCTCCTCAGGGCAGTGGTCACAGCACCAGCCTGACAGAGTTCAAGAACCATTTGGAAAACACTCTCAGGCACAAGGAGTTGGACTCAGTGGTTTGGGGAGTCCCTTGCAACTCAGCATATTCCATGGTTGTATAGTTCTGTGATTTATATTATTATTTCTACAGAATTGATTCCTGAGCAGTCACCAGCTGGCAATGTCTCTCAGATAACACCAGCTCCATTCAGATCTCAGTAAGGGAGCTGGAGGTAAAATGTTGCATATCAACAGTGCCAATGCTGGTTTACTCAACCACTCTTACATAATAAATCTTACATCAGTAGCATGCACAATTTATGGCAAACAAATGAGGGATTTCACATGCTGCTCAGATTTGTGTTTACACCAAGAAAGAACACGGCCCATAAATAAGATTGTTTGGAAAACATTTACTGCTGTCATACTGATAATGCATTTTAAATCCTGGGGTTATCAAAAAACTGGATTTTTTTTCTCCATATTGTTTGACAGCTGAAATTAAACAAATTCTATTGAAGTACAAAGCTAATAGAAGGTTTACTATGTGTGTCATTAGCACCATCCATATAAGGAAACAGAAAATATGAGGTGTGGATTTTTAAAATATGATAAAATGAGAGCACCATTAGATGCATATGAAGGTGTGACTTCAGGCCAGGCATTTTCTTATTAGAATCAAAGTGACTCTATCTTGCATTTGTAAATAATCACTGTTATGTGATTCAAGATGACATCTTTCAAATTATTTTCTCATGCCAAAAATATATATTGCATTTGAAATATGTTTTAATTGTTAAACCATCTTAATAAAATATATGACATAAAATTATATACCTTACCATATGCTGCTAAACTTCTTTATGTTCAGGCATAGTAAACCTTATACGACTGACTTAATTTATAAGCTGCATATTTTTTAGTTCTTGCTTTAACATTCAATTATTTATATGGATAATATCAAAGTTAATATGCTAGATTGTTTAAATCTTGTATCAGAGCTCAGGTTCAGCACAAACATTCCACTGTATTTCATTTTTCTTTCCTTTTCAAGGAAAAAACCTGAAATTGAGTTTAATCAAAGCATTCCATTGTGTCTGCCTCAAAAATGCTAGAAACTGTAAATTCCACAATTTCTGCATAAAATTTGGATGACTGTATTTTGAAAAGTTAACATAATCTTTAAAGATGTTTATTTATTAAGGCAATTCGATGAACATAGTATAATTTTAATGAGAAATCAGAAACTTAGAAAGTGACAAAAGGTTTTGGTTTGTTCCATTAGATAACGCAGCACACTTTTAAGATCGTCAGTTTTGAAAGGAAAGTATATTTGGAGTGGTTTTTTTGGAATAATAGTTAGTGCTAATTTCAAATTTATGTTTAAATGCGACAAACTGTTCAGATGTTTATGGTAGTGAAGTTATGGACAAAATCATGAACATATATACAAATTTAAAGTAAATGAAATAATGTATTTTTTAAAGATTGAAGTATAAAGGCCATCTTAGGTAATGAAGAAATTTAGCCCCCATTTTGGGATGGCCTTTTTCAATAATCCCCAACAATAGGTGTATTATTTCAAGATTTTCATCTGTGCTTCAATATATGCCTTTCTCTGATACATTTAACTGTTCCCCTGTGCTTCTTGTCAGCTTAAATCATTTTTTCTTAGGTTGACTTTTTTCCTTGTGTTTCGCCCATGATTATCTTCCATTTGCTAGTTTTTGTTAGAGAGCTGCCAGGCCAGAAATACTTCTCATCTACATAAAGGGAATTTTGAAATGCTTATTTCTTATGGTTAAACTCCCTCACATCTCCAGCTTTTCTTTCCGTGTTTCTGAGAAGCAAATGCTCAAGGCAGAATATGCATGCTACACGTGCTAATGCAACCTTTATGAAAAAGGTGCAGATATTTTATAACTAGCTATTGTGACAGATGTATTCACATGTGTTATTCTCCAGCCCATTCTCAAATGCACTTGCTTCAGTGGCCTTGAATTTGAACACTAAATGGTTAAAAATAGTTAAAATTGGTTTTTTGGTTTTTTTCTTAAAGCAGTACAACTGCTAGTTGCTAGTGGATTAACAAACACCAAAACTGGATACTTGTAATATAGGTATGAGCTACATACATGCTTTAAGAGAAGAAATCTTTTCTAAAGTTGGGTTTTCCATGTGGGGGAAGAAAAAAAAAACTTCCCTCGCAGAAAATATAGACTTTCCAGAATTCAAAAGCTTACAAAAGAAAGAAACTTTTAGCAAAGTAAAACTATTTGGAAGCTTCAGGAGAATTGAATGATGTGATTGGCAACCTGCATTCTGTTACTTTTATGTTTATGTACACTTCTATGCCTGCAGCACATAAATACTGTTTGTTAAACTTCTGTTGTTATGGCAAGGGGAAATCACTGCAAAAACATATAAGCATGACAGGCAGTTTCTGAGTAAAAGTAGCCACCCATAACTTTCAAAACAGTTCTTTAGAAAGTGGTCTACATTTCTACTGATCAGTCATATTTTTCGATGACACTCTACCTCATTGAAAGACATTTCTCTAAAGTAAATTATACCAAGTGCAAACTTCTGCTGATATTATTGATAAAGTCAGATACGTTGCACAGAAAAACAAACAAAATAGTTCTGTTGTAAAATACCACTAATATTTTTTGCAAAGAAAAATTTAAAATAAATATAGAATTAAATACTTATCTCTTAGAAAACAGAAAGAAATTGTTCACATAAAAACCATAAAAATGGAAGACTCTAGCTCATATCAAAGCATTTTTAATACTGTTTGCAAATAAGCACTTGCAGCTAGGAATAGATGCATGGTGTCAAACCACAGGTCCATTACCTAGCAAGTATCCTGCACCTGACACTGGTTTAAAAGAGATGTCAAAGAAATATCACAAGAAAATACATAAGAAACAAGCACATTCCCCTAGAAAACTGTCCAAGCTATCAAGTATTTCTGTCTCAAAGACCTTTTTCAGCCAGTCTTACATGCTCAATTTTGTCCTGACCCCAGATGAAGTCCTAGCACCCCCACGGTCCACTGCTATGGAGCAGAGCTGCATTGCCCATGGAGCAATGCTACCCCTGTGCTTATCTTGAACATGACACCTGCTAGATTCCCTTGGCACCCCTGGAGCTCCTACTAGGCACGAGACAGCCTAGTCACTCCCGTTCTCCCCTTCTATTCTGCTCAGACTATAGCACACTTATGTTTGTCTATAGATTTTCTTTCTTCCAAATTGAAGAGTCCCAGCCCACAAAGATATCCTGCATTGGGAAGCCGTTCCACACTGTTGGTCATTTTTCCAAATCTTTCTTTACTCTCTTTCAGTCGTGCTTATACACTGCTATGAGGTGAAAGGGATGACAGCTGCCTACATGATACAGACAGAAAAATGATTTGTTATGCATTTTCTTCCTAATAATTCCTAATATTAAGTTTGACTCCTGAGCACAGAGATGATTGCAATCATTGGTTTATAACTATTTAACCTTGAGATCTTGCTTTTGAGTGGCAATGGTCAGACTGGGACAATCAATCCTATTTGTGAAGATAGGACTGTTGTTACCCCAGGACATCATTTTACATTTACTAATGCTGGATTTAATTTGCCATTTTATTACCCAGTCACTCAGTCTTTGGAATTTCTTTGCAGCTCTTCAGACAGAACTAATATTAACTACTAATAGCCCGGTGTCATCAGGAAAATTGCCACCACAGCATTTCCCAAATAATCTATATTGAGTAGAACAGGTTTCAGAACCCAGTGGAACTCCAGCATAACTTCCCATTTAACTTTTTATCTTTTTGTTATGGGTTTGTTTTCGGTGAAAAACATTTCATGAAATAATTTCTGCTTAGACTTACACAGTTTTACTTTCCAAAAGCAATTAAATTCTCAACAGATTATGTATTCAAATACCACTGGTTTTCTTCCTCAAAAATCTCTGGAGCCTGTTTATGTTTAGTTCAATGATTTCAAGTGTATCACTCCCAGTTATTCTCCTGTTACTTGCCTTACTTTTAGATGTTTTGTATAAAAAAATATGGCCAAAACTGTAAAGAAATTAAATGTCAGGCCTAGAACAATGTCACACTCTCAGTTAAGGATTTGCATGGAATTAATAAAATTTTCTTAAAGAGCTGGAAGTAAAGCTACAGCATTTCTAATACAAGCACGTGGATATTAAAAGGGGACTTTCTCCTTTCTCCTGGCACCATGAGGGAGCTAACAGGCCTGCTCTGTCAATGGACGGTTTCTGCCCTAAGATTTTTATCACTGATAAACCTTTTGTGTGTCTAAGCTTAAACAGGTGAGTAACTGCCCTGCTCTAACAAAGAGTTTCCCAAATGCCATGGTTTATTTTTTAGCATTATAAGCATGCTGTGTAAATTCAGCATACAGTCACCCTGAGCATTACAGCAACTGTGACTTGAATGGGAGCTTTGTGGTCAGTGTAGAGCAGCCACACCACATTCCCAAAAGAGAGTGAGCTGCCTTCTGTTTGTGCTTGTAGGATCTTCTGTTGGAATAATAGTTCCCTTTAAACCTCATATGAAGGGAAAACAAATTGCAGAATAAGGCCAGTCAGGGATTTTTAATTTTTTTTTTTTAATTTCTGCCATTATAGTTTAGCAGGTTTCAGAAGTGACACAGGTTTTTGCCAAATGTCATCTCTATGTTCTATTTGTCTTTCTTCTCTAGTGGAGTGCATGCAATAGCATGCACGTAACTTCCACATAAGGAGATAATACTAGCATAAAGCATAAAAAATAGCATATACATAATACAAACAAACATATATGACAAGACATCTAATTTCTTGACCAAGATAACAAAAACCTGAATAAGCAGTGCTGATATACCATGGTTTTTCAGTTCAAATTCTGGAAGATCCTAAAAAAATTAAAAGAGGAAATAAAATAATTTATTATGAAGAAACTAGATATGGGTAAAGAAAAAGTTTAATTACATCTAATCATATTTGCAGTGATTCATGATGGCTATTTACATCAAATGATTTTTTAAATATTAAGTACTAAGTCCATTTAAATGTAATAACTTGTATGGCAAATTTTCATTTTTATTTCAGAGCCCTGCTATTTTAAAATTTGTCATTAGAGCTAATAAGAAATTATATTGAAACTACTCCGTACATTTAAATGAAGCATAAATCAATTATTGAAGCAAAGAATTTTTTCATCATTGTAATGATTATTGGAATAAATTTAATCTTGAGATGTTTCATAATGAAATCTGCAATGGTAAAAAAATTACACGAACTTTATTTTTACCATGTGCTATTTAAAAATGTTTCTCAGTAACGAAACATTTAAGGGAATACACAAGATCCGCAGAGTGTTCTAGACAATGAAATATAAAACCTAGGCTAATTTGCCCTAACATGCTGGAATTCTGCATCTGATTTCTTGTCAGACAACCGTATTGATTAATTCTTTTGCTTTTTTCTCTATCCTGCACTGCAGTCTTCAGAAAGAACAGCAGAGCACCAAGGCGGTTATAATCAGGTTTCTAATATAAACGGATAAAAGTGCACGAAGCCTGGAAAATTTTTAAGAGTGAAACATTTACACTTATCTGCATCTCATCGAGTAGAAAATAAGAGCAGTAATGTGACACCAACAATATCTGACCAGTGTATAGCTGTGAGAAGGGCAGCACAGTGGATGCAAATCAGGTGCCCATTGACCATTTCATTATTCCCAGTTCTTTGTAACCAGGCAAGTGGAGCTGTTTGGTCAGAAGGTATAATGGCTGCACTTTGACAATACTATGAGGACAGGGCTGGTCACTGACAGAAACCTCTCCAGCTGTGCTGAGAAGGTTCTTATGGCATCATCCCTCATCCCCTCTCCTCTGCTAAGGATGCTGCCCTCATTTGCCGCTCAATGAAATGTCTCTGCACCTTATTCCCCTTAGGCACAAAGCACTCCTCCCAATGGGTCTGCAATCCACTAACTTCTTGCCTATCACATCTCTCCTAACGCACACTCTGTCACAGATGTCTCTAGAACCTAATGGGATTGGTTCAGAGGAAGATGGGGTAGCTGGCAGGTACTTTGCCCATTTCTGATAGGGATGTATATATGTATTTAAGAATCAGGCTGTATGATCCCAAGCACTTCAGATTTTTGCTTGCCTTGAAACCATCCATTTGTGCTGTGCCAATTTGCATTGCACCTGCTCCTTGTTCAAAGTCTGTGGCCTTTTTTCCAAAACCTGGTACAGAATTTTTATTTTTCTTCTATGAACTTTCAAACTGAGTGTCATAGGCACTAAAAATAGTGGTGGCTACAAATGATACTGAACAATTTAGAGACAATACAATCCCTATAGAGACAATACAATTCCAGAACTTCTTTCTGTCCTACAATGACTTTTCCACCACAAAGACATCCTTTGCAGGGATGGATTCATCTTCTACTGGTTAACAGCACAATGAACAATTAGCATCCATGTGTTTTTCATAGGATGATATACATCATATCAACTTTAATATCTGAGGGTTTTTTCCTTTTTATATTCTTCTGAAGAGAGTACTGTCTGTAACGGTAGTTTTACCCTTAAAAAGACTGTCAACTTCTTTCAGCTGGATTGTTTTTTGCTCTTTCTTTCGGTTGACTAAAATATTTGGCTTTGGATATATAACCATGTATCCTCATCAGAACACTAAAATATATATATGTTTGAGATGCTGCATATTTAATTAATTATAAATGCTAAAACACAGTCATTTATCTTCTATAAATAGAATTTTGTAAAGTAACTTTTTTTTAACATTGCTGAGTGATTTTTTTTTATAAATACATAATTCTTCACTGTATCATCAACATATTTCATAAACATGTACAACTACAGCAGAAAGGCACAAAGTGGAAATGAGTATTCATAGTCTCTTTAGCTCTACCATTCACAGAAAGTTCCCAGAAGCACAATGAGGCAATTAGGAAACTTAAATTCCTTCTGTCAAATACAAATATAATGTGGACATTAGACTCGTGGAGATAGATCCTATGATCTTGCCACAGGAAAAACTTCTGGATTTGGCAGGAATGGCTTGCTTGGAGAGAATTTAGAAGAATTAGGACTAGGTTATAACAATACTAAAAACATAAAAAAACCTCCCTTCAGCTTCTGTGGAACCAGAATTTATCTACTACAATCTCATGCTTCTTGTGTTTGTGTATCTTTTGTGTGAAAACACTTTGCAATTTTAGAGGTTTAATCTTGTTTCCTTAAGAAAAAAGGTGATCCTGTTATCCTCTATATCAATGTCTGTTTCTCTTAACCATGTATGATTTCTAACTTAGTTTGACCAAATTTTAACCAAAGTTGACAGATGTTGTGTAAACACTTCTCCAGGTAAAGTGCCTTGCCTGAGGGAAACATAACATACTTACCCATGAGAGATGCAGGAAACAGAGGATGAAGCCATTGCAAACCAGCTTCATTATTATTCTGCCTTCAGAATTGCATCTTTTTTTGAAAGTTGCAGGTTTATTAGACTGAGCAGTTCTAGGGAATCATTAAGATATGATTTCTAAGTCCGACTGTAATAATTTGATCTATGATGAAAGAAATCCCTGTATTTTACATTAGTTTTCATTCAGCTGAAATAAAATGTAAAAAGACAGTTGTCCCTAGATGACTTGTCCCTTCTTTGTACTGAAATGTATTCTGATTCCCAAGTTTATTTGAAACAAAAAGGTGTGCTTCTAGATGGTCTGCCCCATGTCTCTATTCACTATGAAAAAACCAAAAAAATTTGCTCCTTTCAGATTATTCAGTCCACTCTCTACTATAACTGGATTGCTTCAGACAACATCTTCACAAGGACCATGTATTAGGACTCAGTCCTTTTGAGCATTGAGTCAGGGTGTCCCCATTTTTCCTGTTTATAGTACTATTAGAAAACCCTGTTTTAATATTACTAACACTATGTTGAAGGAAATAAAAGGCTAAGTATACATAACCCTTTTAAACCTTCCTTTGTGCACTGTTAAAATAAAGCTTGACTTTTAATCTGTGTGCAAGAGTCAGGGCACTGAATTCCAAGTATCTTCTACCTTTGATTTTTAAATTCCTTTTTTAAAGACAGAATTCTGTTTTTCCTCCTCCATTGGGAAAACATCTTCTAGAAGACAAGAGAAAGAACCTGGAGGATAATGTTGCCAACAGCATGTCAGGGATGATTACTGCAAATGAAAAGCAAACCTCCTGTTTTGACATTGGGCAGCCAGTAGAGGAGAGCTGAAAGAAGCTACAAAAAAATTGCTTATATATAAAAATTGCTCAGATCAAAACTATACAATTGTTAGCCAATATTATCTTCCCAGAAAGCAGGCTCAAAACAAAAAAAAAGTCTTCTTTTGACTAGATCTTGTCCAGTGTAAGAGTGGTATGTCAATACGGCAAATGGAGAAATGGCTACAAATGGCTAAATCAAAAATGTCTCTGGTGCATATGAGCTACCGAATCAAAAGAGATGGTCCTGAGCCACTGTCACTGGCCAAGAATTTATTTACAGCCAAGATTTACAATTAACAGAACTCATATTAATGAAAAGTCATAACTTACAGGGTATGTCTTGAAAGACACCCTTGACCCAAAAGGGGAAAAAATGAGGAAGACGGGAAATCCTCTATTAAAGTATTAAAATTCAAAAGTGAAATGAAAATAAAAGTTAAAATCTTTTTACTCTACATCAACTTACCACATCTATGAATTCCTCACTCCAATTTCCCATGCTGTTAGCATGAAATTTCCTCAAAAAGGTTAAGGAGAGTATCTTCACAGTAATACTTCACTGTATAACAATGATTTTAACTTTTCATTTACAAGTATCTTTTCTAACATTCAGCTAAAAAATGCTAAACCCAGTCTTAATCACTGTGTTACAGGAGCTGGGATTAATTAGCCAATACACAAACAAGTGGACAGATGTGATACAGAAAGGTTACATCCAGTATTTTTGTAATTGTTCCCTAACTTCTGCTACATTTACATTATAATTAACTGCATGGCTAGACTGCCCAATCAAGTTCTAATTGATCTTAATTTAGTTAGATAAAGATAGATAAATTAGTATTTCTGAACACGAGCTGTTTACATCTTATTCGTGTATACTGGAGCTCTTATTTTTATATCTCTGCTGCTCTGGTCGTAGCAGAAGTCAACCCTAACTCCAGCTGCTTCCACTGGGATGCTCTATTAGGTTGTCACGGGCAACTCTGGTTGCTTAAGAAGTGAGCAGAAAGAGAATTCTTCATCTACCAGGACTTAATTAAGTCCAGGGTATTTAATTGAATATTCCCTACTCATGCCCCTACAGTCTCCTAATCTATGTGCTTCAGATTAGGTTCAAGGAGAATTTTCCTAAATTGTCTACAAATAGTTTGCCAAATCTTTGCCACTAGGTTTTACAACTTTTCCTCTTGTTACACCGCAAAACATATGTTTAATACCTGTCTCTATCACCTGTAAAGAGGAAGCATTTCTGTGTTACTCTTCAGGAAGCAAAATAATTAATGTGGTTATCTTTTCTGTGAAATGTATGTAAACATAAGAATTCATAGGAAAAAGAAAAATAAAGGCTGACGTAAAATTTATGAATCATAAGAGGTGAAAAAAAATGTAGAAAGTCTAAACAGCTTTGCTGCTCTTACTCAGCTTTACCTCTAAGAAGGCAAACCTCCAAACTGGACATCTGCATTTCTGTATCATTTAACCAGTTTATAAAGTTATGTGAACCAACTAGCTCATTACCGCAAGTTGCAAAACACTTAATTTATTCATACGAAATTGAGTGTTCTATTTTACAATGTGTTAATCCAGAGGGATCAGAAAATTATTCTAATAGTGAAACATTTAAGTATTAAGTACTGTATATTTTATTGATTTACATGACAGGTGAAAATATATCTCAGTTATAAGGCTGTCAGAATAAAAGAACCTCCCACAGTTTCTACCTAATATACATTTGGGTGTGAAGAAGGTGCTTTCATGCAAAGAAGAACAGTTTCACCTCTGAATATTACATGTTGAACTACTATTTTTTTTTTTTTTTTTACACTAGAGGAGCAGCTAGAACTAAGATTCACCTCATGTTTTCTGCTCTCGGAGAAAATTGTTAGTTTTTTCCATGAAAGTCGGTTCTGAATCCTTTCCAACCTCGACCATTCTGTAATTCTGTGAAAGCTGCTTTAACTGACGGTACCTCAAGTTTAGATCTAAAATACCAATACAAAGCACCCGATCCTAATGATTTGGTTGTCTTCATTAGGCTCTGGATTACAGTGAGATACATGTAATTATGATGTAATGTATTTGTGGTAATATAACTGTACCCTTTGTTTCTGGGGTCAGGGGAACACTGTTCTCATAGCCTTTGCACAAAGAGAAAATAAACGAGTCAAAGGTCTGATGTTAGATCAACTGTGTGTATAAGTTTGCACTGATTATGAGGGAGCATTCGCTTAAATGGGATACCTTACTGAGGTGTTACAACTCTTTCCAAGGTATTAATCATGTTTTCTAAAATATGTAATGTAGAATGTTTCCTATATTGGTCACCTAACTCCAAAGAGTCTTTAAAGCTTCCTCTTAGGAGATAGTTCTGTATCCTCCTTCCCCCAGCTCTGGCATGGGCACCATGTCGCTTTACTCAGACACTACAAGGCACTGAGAGCAGGTGGCCTCACGGTGGAAGAAACTAATCTGAAATACACGGAGCTTTGTGAATAATTATAAACCAGAAACAAAATCAAACCTATTGGTGAACAAGCCAGACACTGGGAAAACAAACAAACAAAGACTGAAATTCATCAACTAAAGTTTTTTTCATACAAGCAGTTCACCCAGCTCTATTAAAGCTGCTGGAGAAATCTCATAGAAGAAACCCATTAAGCACTTCAAGTGTGTTATTTTCGCTCTGGGCTCAGAGAGTCTTTTTCTGTGTCATTGCACTGGTCCCACTCAGATGAAACAAGCAAATATAGAAATATTGGCAGCTTTCATGCTTGCTTTTTGTCCCAAGCCCAGCGGGTGAACGGCACTGAATTTCCTTGTTTGTAAGCTTTTCTAAATGAGCCTAAAGGGTCTTGCTCATGAAGGTTGAAATATCTGGCAAATAGTAACAGCTCTAGATTGTAGCTTATAATTAGAATTGCTTGAGCCAGTTCAAAAACAGTGAATTGAGCCAGAACTTAGCCCATTGAAAAATCCCTCCATTTCAAAAAAGACTCTTTTAGATAACGAAAGATTTAACATTTGAAAGTTCATATGCAACCAAATATTATTAGGTAGAATTTGTTTTCAAATTATCAGTTCTGGTCTCCAATCATGAATTACTGTTCATTAAGTGTCATCTGTGAAAGAGACAGCTTTCCTGGAGAAGTAAGCTGCAAATTACTACATTTAACAGACTTCGGCATCATGTCACAGAGGAGAATCAGGCTGGACAGAATAGAAATGGGATGAATGTAAAAAGAGGATAACATGATAAAGATGAATTCACTGAACTTGAATCAGAGAGGGAGCACAGCATTCAGAATTTTTTTAAAAAATCTAAACAAACAAAAAAGAAAAGAAACCCGCCCAAAGCAAAACAAAAGAAAAAAACAGATTTGAGAACATTAATCAAACTTAGGGACAGAAACAAAAATGATGGAAGATCTGCTGAGATTTGAGAATGTAAGCAGGAATTTAGGAGGAAAAAACTCACTGAAAAATATTTTATTTGTTTTGTCCTGAAAAATTGGTTTTGACTATGAAGCTCAAGAAGCAAAACGCCCATAGAAAGGTAAGGTTTATAATTGTCTCCCAAATGGTCATCCTGTTTCAGTTTAGTCCCACTAAATTTAAAGTTAAAATGTTTAAACTAGTACATTTTAGTTATAAAATTTTTTTCTGAGGTTTTTTTCCACCAAGAGGAAAAAGAATAAGCATATATGTAATGTTACACCTTTGCTGTTTCATTAACACAGATGACTGTTGGCTCTGGGTTTAAAAACATTTCTTTATCCAAACACAGCTAAACAGAGATCTTGTACAATTTGGATGTAACTATATTCTAATGCCTCATGAGGATCAAACAATAAGCAAAAGGATGAAATCTATTGACACAGAGATAACAAAGACCTCCCTAGGTTTGAATGATTTCTCTGATTTCTTGATTTTTATATGATTTATTGTAATGTACTCCTTTCAGCTGAATCGGAAATACCATTTTTGCTACCATTTGTTCTATTTGCCTTTTGGCATGATCTAGGACGTATACATACATGAAAATGGATAGGTAACAGAAAGTAAATAGAACGAAATTACCGTTTCAGGTTCCAGAGATAGGATCGCTCCCAGTCAATTTTTGTTTTACTGAAACCTCTTCATTTATTGCTACGAAATTTGAGGCTGGATTCTAGAACAAATGAACATACAAAGTTTCATTCAATGCAGACTGCTCAATCACATTATCAAGGTCAATAATGAAAGACCTCAATGCAGATTAGTTCCCCGCTTACCTTTTTGCTACATAGTCTTCATGAAATGTCCATGCTAGTTCTAACTACTTTCACATTTCCTTTGAAAACTGGGAAAGAGAAAAAGATATATTCCCATTTATATTTTTTGAAATCTTCTCATAACATAATTGTAATACTTTGCATACTTTATATAGTTTGCTAATAGATGCAGTCAGCTTATGAATATATACAGTGATAAACAGGAATAGTATGTAATTCATGCTATTCACTGTCTGTAAATCATGAGGAAAAAGTTATTTCAAGAAGCAACACTGTCACTGCTAGCCATGGGGTTCATGGTATTTAGAGTTAGATTAATTTATGTCAACTATCTGAAGCTCACAGAGCACACAAAGGCTTTAGAAGCACTTGTTTAGGACTCACTCTGTACTTTATATTCTAATGCTTTCCTATAAGACGATTTGTGAATTCACGAAACTTCAGGCTCAGCTAGGCTTATTTCCTGAGCTGTGCTTGCAATCACCTCTAGCTTTCTCTGGGAAGTCAGAGGAGACTCTCTTGAAGGACTATATCCACTTTGATGGCCTGACTGTTGCTTTGTTTACTGCAATAGTCATTAGCAAGCTGCAATACATGCACTTAGGGGACTGGATAACAACATGTACTTGTAATGGAGTGGGAAAAACATTGAGGGGAGAATATATTTTCTTTTCTTAGCAACAGATACAGTGATGGTAACAATAAAAGTTGAAACCGGTTAGTAGTTCAGTGGCTCATCAAACTGGAACACTGATCTTATTTTCTGCAAATCATTTTCCCCACACGCCTAATGGTTTGATCATCACTCATTTTCTTAAAAATAATCTAGCCATGAAAAAGCCTGAATCCCTCCCTTATACTGAATAAACTCTAAGGAAATAGGGTTTAAGGATTTTACATATCTTCTGAAAATATTTCCAATGCCTACAAATCAAAAAAAGGTTTATTGCGAAAACCCACTGTATAAGCTGCAGCACTTAAAATGGTTGCCTTGGTAAGAATGTAGAAAGACCAAGTCATAAACACAGCTGAACAGCTGGACAACTTTTTACTTATCAAAGGTGATAACACCTTTGTCCAAGAAATAACAGTGCCACTACTAGCAATGGCGGTGGTAGTCATGGGGGGGGGAACAGTGAAGAGAAATTTCATGTCACTTCTGGTCGAGTACCTCTCTTTTTAAGCTAGCAATTTTCTGGACAGTTTATAGTCTTTGATAAAGAGTAAACAAACCAACTCAGTCCCTCAGACTGAAATCTCTGATTTCTGCATACTGTTCCCTCTGACCTATTCTCAGGTGCTTAGAGAAGACTATTCAGTTCCTCCTCCTGAATGGAGAGTTGCATTTCTTGTTGGCTGTATAATAGATGAGATCTCTAATTTTATTTGTCTGCAAATTCATGGATATCTTTCTGCCATTCCAGATAATATTGAGGCACACTAAGACTTTCACTAGGTTGAAACCTTTTATTTCAGTTGAACTATAAAATGAACCTCTAACTCATTGAGAAGTTTTCTTATGTTCTGTCAGAAAATATCTGCCCATAAAACGTCTGAATAGCAACAATTTGTACGTCCCATCCAAAGAAGTCCAGCAGTGAATATAGTTAGAATGGAATTAATAAATACAATCAAATTTTGGCAGTTGTCCAAGTACAGCATATTATACTTGCTACCATCCATGGCATGCACAATGCAATGTTGGAAACAAAATTTATAAAATAGAGTTGGAAATCTCTTGCTGTTACATATCTCCCTTAATACATTAGGTAACATGATATTTTAAAACCTCTAAATGAATTCTTTACAAGGCTCTTTTGGTTTTTGATAATGTGCAACAGTACAAGTAATAGTAATACTTACCCTACCCTGCAAGGATCTCAAAGGGCATTACAAAAGAAAATAAGTACCATTATATCCACGTTAGATGGAGAAACTGAGGTAGGAACAGGATGTGTTAATACCCCACAGCAATAAATAAGCATGTAAGAACACAACCTGTGCCTCCTAAACATTATGCTCACCTTCTTCTTGACGAGTAACATTGCCTCCGTAATCTTTTCTAAACAATCCATGTTTTTCAATACATTATTTGTCACTAGGAGTGTCTGCAAAACACTGTTTGATCACTGTCCAGTCACTATTTGCAGCCTTTGTCCTAACCTCCGTGTAATCCCTTCAACCATAACTGCCTCATCCAGAGTTTCACATTCACAAGCCACTGAAAATTGTGTCCGAGAAGCATGGGCCTGTAAAAGACGTCATACTATGTATCTGCTATTACCATGGAATCGTGGAACTTTTCACAGGAAACAAAAGCTCTTGATGATTCCTACAGTTAGTGGAGTGCTTTCTCATTGGAGGCATTGAATGAGAAGGATATCTGAGGTGGCGCAAAGCACAGAGGGAAAATTTATACGGGAGCAGTGCAGAGACTCTCATAACACAATCACGGTGATTAGCTTTGTCAAACACAATTCTAAGAACCAAATTATGCAGAGAAATGCTTTGTTAGCACCTCTACAGAACAGCAAAGAATTACAATTTTACCTGAAAGAGATTTTCACCTGCTTGAGGAATTTCAGTATACCTTTTCTGGAAAGCTGAAGTAAATAGCAGTGCACCTGTCACTGGCATGAGAAAGAGTCATTTAGCTGTGTGATAACTAACAGATAAACATCCCACCTTGCGGTCTTCTGGTTTTTAAATTCTGTCGAGAAATAATATTTACATATTATTTTCACAAATTGTTCCTCTCTAGTAACAGTAAATGTTTCTGCACAACTAAAGAGTTTTAACACCACTTAGAATATTGCTTCCTATTCACATCTCATTATCTTTTCAATCAGATTCATGGCCAGAGAAATTACTAGAACTGCCATTTTGAATAATAAAAAAGTCTAAGGTGTTTTTAAAGTTGGAGACATTGAAAGATATGTTTGTTTGGTTGTTTTTTTCCTAATAGATGAGTAGTTTTTTGAGAACTCTGATTAGAACTGGAACATGTTAGATTTCGAACTTCAAATACCATTTCACAAAATTTTTTAATGAAATTTCAAATTTAAATGGCTTAATCAGTGAATATATCACCTTGTGTGTCTGAGAGAACTTACAGCAGAACTTGTCTATCAGCTACTGTGACAATATTAGTGACAGCAAAAAAATTTAGCAGTTCAGGTAATTTTATAATTAATCTAACAGCCTTTCTCCCTCTCAAATATAGGTCACTGCAGCCATCAGGTAATCATGGCATCATGCAAATTATTTCATGATCTCATATGCAAGAAGCCCTTTCTCATAGTTTTCAAATGAAGAGCCTGGGCAGCAAGATTAATATTCTGGGGACGTATCACTGTTTCCTTATCCTGCTTTTGTACTCTTTACTACACATCTACTCTTGGCCATGGTTTCATTTGGAATGTAAGGATGGATGAACTTGATATGACCTGGCACTGCTGTTCTTATTAGGGAACATTATAATAGAGACAGCAAATTGTTAAGCAGTATCAGTGCTGGTCTCTCTGTTGATGATACCAAGAACTGAACAAGAGCTGAACTGCTAAAAGTTTGTTCTCTATCTACGGCTTGAAACATGCTGGGAGGAGAGGTAACTAACATATGCTCTACCATTATCAACACTTTTCTTGTCCTGTGAAAAAAGCAAGCTTTCAAACTGTCATTTTGCAAGAACACCAAATACATGCACTTTCACACTGAAGAAAGAAATTTCAGCACGAGTGCTTGGAATTTGTTATTTTGTGAGATTTGCATACATATGCAGTAATTATGTCTTTGTAATAGTATAAACAACTGGTATAACATAAAATAATAAACATTCTCAAAACAGAGGCATCAACCTGCTTTCGAACCAACCCCACACAAAAATGGCAACAAGACAGGCTGTCAATACACCTGAAAGTCAATAATATCATGCTGTGTTCTGCTATTAAAAATAAACTCAAAAAAATTCAGAGCTAAGGGTAGAATGATCATCATTGGTCCTGCATCTGCAAATGCAAAAACAACTAGCCCCAACAGCTCAAATGCCCTCAGCTGTCACCCTCAGGTCTGAGAAAAGTTGGTTCCTGCACAAGAAAGACCCAGGGTTGGAGCTACAAAGGTGTTTTGAGCTGGAGCACAGGTCCAGCAGTGATTCTGTGAGGAGCATATGCAGAATCCTCTGTCGTTACTTCAGGAAATGACAAGGTTTTGGCATCATAATTTAACATTGCAGTGTGGTCTCAATCATTTTATATAACATTGTTTTACCATTGTCTTGACATAGTAAAGTGGTCTCCATAGACTTACATTGGCATAATTTTGCCATCGTCTTGACACTGTAATACAGTCTCTATAGACTTGAATTGAATTTTTGTCATTGCCTTGAAATTGTAATGTCCTCTTCCCAGGCTTGTCTTCATAAGCAGATCCTCACCATTATGTCATCCTCATTCTGAAACCACTGGGCACTTTTTCTATTAAACTTTGAAAAAGATACTACTTGAAAGCTGATCCTTGCATGTAATCAGTGACTATTTTAAAGCTCCTATCATTGTTTTACAGGTTTTGAAAGAATTTGTCAAATCAGAAGTTATTCCGAGAAAATCCAAACACTAGTATGCTGAAAGTGCATGCAAATGCACTAGGCATTTGTGAATTTATGCTCAATATTGTCTGGCTTTTGAGAACATCTTAGATTAGGCCAGGTCATATCAGGTCAATCAGGTTTTGATTCTGCATCCTCTACTCCATAGGGCTGCTTAGAACCCTTGATAAAAGAGCATGAATTGATTAGATAAAGTATGCTTTGTGAAAACACTGAATCTTTGCAGCTCAAGATCACTTCAATCGTCCGGTTTTTATGATGAGCCACCAAGAATTTTCTGTCTTATGTTGGACAGACCTGTTCAGGACAGTTTCATTTTGGAGATTCTTCTTCTTAATAGAAAAATACTGAACCAACATAGCCATTCAGTTTTACTTCCTCTAAAAATCACAATTCACATTATTTGCCTTCCTTTATGAAGAAGACAGCAACATTCCCCATATAAATACTTTCTGAATTTTTCCTCATTTTAACAAATGCCATTTGAGTCTTTTTCCTTATAGTGTCAAACATACAGTGAAATAATACTTTGAAGACGAATCAGTGCTCAATATTTGCAGAATAATTACAGGTAAGTGATGCTGACTACTGAAATAGGAAATTCTTTGCTTGTTTCACCAAAATAAGGTATGTGACTCTTGGGGACGGAGCTGTGCAGGGCCAGGAGTTGGACTCAATGGTCCTTGGGGTCCCTTCCAACTCAGCATATTCTGTGATTCTGTGATTTCTAAAGGAAGGTGTTTCCTTTCTAAAGGGTGTTTTCCTTACACTGCTTATAGAACATAAGGCCAACTGATTTATACATTGGGCAGTCTAGAGATACTAATTCATAATCAGTCAGCTAGCCTGATAGTCAACATACTGGTACTCCTCTTCCTCACCGTGCCCTGAAACAAATCCTTACAGAAATGTAAGGAACTCTTCACTGAACTCCAGCTGAAAGAAACATCTTTAACATGACAAAGTATAACATTTCTAGGAACATTAAGTTCAGCACAATATTCATACAATCTTTTCCTTCAAAGGTGCAGGTGAAATGGCTTTTGCTTTACTAGTAACAAATTGCAGGCATAGAAGAAGAGTGAAGTTAATTTTAATGATGTATGAAATGATTAATGTCATCAGGAATAAAGAGACTTTGCCTCATAATTCGGAATGCAGAAATAATAGAACAGAATACTGACATTCACAAGTTGATAGCGTATCTTAATTAGAACTGAAAAGTAATAAGGTGGCACCCTTGTGTTAGAGAGGGTGAGTGAGACACCTAAACACAGGTGCTTATGGTCAGCCAGAAATGCTGGGGTGCTCTGCCACTACCCACTCTGCACACTCTAGAAGGGTACAGACTTCCTGCAGGTCTTATCTTCTATCTGTCAGCTCTTGCAGAAGCCTTGCAATAACCCAAAGCACTTCAAATGGCCCCAGATACCTGTGTTTCTGCATCTAAATCACATCCTGGAAGCTAAATTAAATTTAGATTATTTGGGCTTTCACTGACTTATGTCAGTGAAGTGAAAACAGCAGGAGTAATGTTAATGGGCTTTTGATAGCGTGTAAATGCTGCTTGTGGCAAGCACAATTTATGCAATTTGCCTACTAAAGGTGGTGCAAGTTTTTTTAACAAAACTTCAGAATAAAACTTAATAAAAGAAAATAGTTGAAAATTATAAAATAAAATGTGTGTCAGAAAAAAAAAAGCATTCAGGACAATTTTAATAATTTTCCTGCTCTTTTAAAAACCTCAATGATACAGCAATAATTTGACCTAAAACCTGTTCTTTCTCTCAGAATTTAACTTTCACTTTCCTTTGTATCGAAATAGTATTTGTCATAATAAGATGCAAAGTAACTGAATGCTATGTAACACAACATGACACAATACAGTTAACAGAATACATTTAAAGAACAACACTCTTTTATTCTCAAATCAGATAGCCACCGTCATTTCAGAGAACAGGTATCTAATTATAAGTATGTGTGTGGACTCATGCAGAGCAGACAATGAGATGTCTTGGCTACTTGCAAACCAGCAGATACTGTGGTTCACTGAATTTCCAGATTATTTGAGGGCAGTTTGTCACATCTCTAGATATTTTTTTAATGAGTTCTTTTTGCATTTACCAAGCTCCATGTTCATTGTTTTGTGAAATTCTATTTGTTCAATTCCCATCTAATACTGCTGAACTTTTCCAAGCAAAATTAGCTAGCATCTGAGGAAATACACATATATATATATATACACACAAAATTTAGCATTGCAAAGATTTTCTACAGACAAATTAGACCAATAGCAGTAAATTTATGGTGTTGAATTGAAACATCATAACAAGAAAGATGACCGGAATTATCCACTTAGTTCAAGTAGTGGCAAAATAGGACACCAGAGAGAAATTTATGGTAGTTTCTACAATACCTATTATCCTATTTAGGCCCTGATCCTATAATTGGGTTTGCCCAAGTGGATCTGATTGCAGGACAAGAGCTATATATCGTATGCTTTTCAGGGTACAGGCAATTGGGATTTTTTTTGCTGTTTGAGGGGATTTTTAACATTATAGGTGAGGCCTAGAGCAAAGCAGATGCTACTGCAACAAAAGATAAAATATTGAAATAAGTCAATACAAAAATTTTCTCCTTTTCACTGCGTAATGAAGGTCTGTAGATATATTATATCAGCACTGGCTATGAAAATAAGAAGACGTTGAAAGACAAAGAGTTTATCCAGAGAGTTTGGGATTTTATTTCAGTCCATGGTAGAAATAGAGAGGGATTCTTGTCTTAATAATAACCACAGTTTAATACCAATTCATCAATGCATCTCTTGAAATTTCAACATGGACAAGTCAGAATCTCTGACTGTAAATAGTAATATTTAATATCTCACACTTCCCTAAGACTTTTCAACCAAGGATGTTAAACTGCTTTACAAATATTAATTAAGGCTTAATTAAGCAATTAATCAACTGTGTCATATTACTTTATAATTATGATTTATATTGCTCCCAGTGTGTGGTAGGCAATTTGTAGATATATGAATGAATCTTGTCCTGAAATGTAGAAATTTAGATAATGTGGTTTTTCCTTGTTAATCATGACCCACAGAACCAAATATTTCTCTCTCCTCTTCATCTTCAAGCTCCGTAGAGTGACCATCACCAATTAAGAGCAAACATCTAGCTACCTCTGTGTTGGACAAGGTCCTACCCACAATGATTTTTTTGGTGGGTTCCTTTCAACCATCTTTACCCCTCTCCCAGTTTATATTTTGTACAGAGGTCTGAAGCTGGGAAGTGTCGCAGTGCCTGTGGCTATGCAATGAAGGCATTTTCAGCTTTTCTGGGATCTCTTTGTTCTGTGGTACCTTGGGAAACACAATCTAGGGGTTGCTCTACACCACAGGCAAATCTTACAAACACTTCCAAGAGCAGTGGGTTAACCGTGTTGCAGTGTCACTGGCCCTGCCCAATAAATGTCTACCATTCAGCGGTGCAAACTCCCTGTCCCTGCAAAACACCACCGACCTGATTTAATAATGTTGTGGAAACAGCTACATTTTTCCAAGAAATGCCTCACAAGAAATGTACTTCCATAGTTTCCCTCTTTAGTAGTCCCTGAAAAATACAACTGACCTCTTTTCTTGAGTCTTTCACACAAAAGCTAGCAGAAAACACTGCTCATATACTGTTGATTCTTTCTACAGTTGATTTAATAATATAAATAAAAGCACACTCACGTGAATAATTGCCTGGGATTAAAGAAGGAGGATTAATTTTAGGTAACATTCACAACAAATAATTTAGTGAGTTCCATTCACAGGAAATTTTTTCCTTTAATCTACATAATCACTAAGTTACTCAAACTGGCTGCTCAGTGTCCCAGAAATGCACAGTTCATAGTGCACGTGTCCAGGGGTGCAGTGCCTGCCTAGGGTCAGAGCTGCACTGATAACACCACAGCCATCCTCCTGTGCAAGCCTGAAAAGGGCCTCCCACCACCAGAGGTTGACAGGTCTATTTCTCATCGGGTTTTTTTTGCATGGGATCACAACTCTTCTCCAGATGCTACTAATCCAGTAAGAGACATCTTCTCAGAGTTATGAAGACTTAATGGAGGCAGAATTTAACTGGGACTAGGAAGAAGGGTTCATTTCCTCAGCTGGCTTCGATTTCTACATTTGTTAGCCTGCCATTACTTAATATTTATCAAATAGTAAGCTTTTGCTTTTATTTATCAATCATTTTTATTTAATAAATATTACACTTTTCCTTAATATTTATCAAAGCACAGCCTTACAAGGCACTGTCAGGATGTTGTGAAAATAGAATTCATTTGTGATTGTGAAGCTTTCCCTTATTACCATAGTGTTGAAGGTCACACGAGTGAAACAAATTAAAAGGCCATTTCTTCTAATCAGTATGCATCTTTACCACTTGCTATTAACATTTTTTCCTTAAAAAAAAATTAACGGGTATGTTTACCATTTTACTTAAGTGCAATGTAAAAAACCTTGGTATTTTAAGAGGAGTTAATTCCAGCACATGGAACAAATTTGGATGTGGTTAAATAACAATTTCTTAAAGGTTTCTATAATTTTAAACAAGTCTGAAAACACATGAGTGAAAAAAATCCTAAGTATGCACTAGAATATGTCTGCCATTAAAGAGAGTCTGCATTTGTGCCTTGATTATATTTTGAAACTTCAAGCTCTAATCCATTACTAAAATAATGAATAGAGTATAAAATTTTTCACTACATTCTTAGGAGTGAATCTTCTGGATATTTACTACCCTTGATGCTTGCTTTGAGAGGTCTGCGTGCACATCTGAAGAAATAAAAAAACTGCCTGGTTTTAATGGAATTGAATAGAATCCTGAGGAAACAGAAATTGAGGCGCCTTTACTGATGCTACTAGGAGGAAAAAATAAAAATAGCAAAACTGGTTACAAATCTCAGTTCATAGTCAATTTTAAGGCTAAAAATTCCTGCAGATACTGGACTCCTACTGATGGATGATATGCATGAACTAGGTCATTTGCTACTACGTATTCTACCTCTATGAACTTCCTTAGGCACTCTTCCTCCTCTTTTCATAGAGTAAAATAATGCAGGGATCAAGACACAAAGCAGAGGATTTTAAACAATGCACTTGAAATTCCACGGTTTGCATTTTAGGGAGAAAGATGATGAACTGAACTAAAAGAGAATTAATATGTTCATGATTTCTAGGAAAATTCATGCATATATCAAGTTATGTGTAATATATTAGTTTTGCTTTTGATCCAAAGAGATAATTATTACTACTAAAATATTCCTGCTAAGTTAACAAGATATTTTAATGGGCTTTGAAAACCTAAAGGTAAAAGGCCGAAAGTCTACAGTGAACATCAGGACATGGAGAAGATTCTCTAGCAGATTAACTGCCTTGATAAAATGAGGTTCTATTTCTTTATGTCTGTATACAGGCTGTTTGTGTTCATGGGTGTATAATTTGGCAATATAGCCTGCAGAAAATAGAAAAGATACAATTAAACTGTAAAACAAGATTTTATTAATTCTCTCAGATTTTACTTATTCTCTCAGATATATCTGCGAATCAGTCCTTCATGTCAGTTACAGCCGTGGATAAACAGGTCAGAAATAGGCCTTTTATTTAATTTTTCTTTAAGTATTAAAAAAGTTCCACATATGGCAAAGTAAAATGGACATGTGTTTGTACAAAATCTCATCTAATATAAACACTCAAATATGAAGCAAAAGATAAAAAAATATTTTTTCCTTCTTCCTAAAAGAAAGCAGCAATTGTCACCATTATAAGACTTATCAGTCATAGATACACAAAAGCAAAAACATTTTAAATATTCAATATTCATGCCAAATGTATGCTTCAAGACATATTTCATTTGAAATTTTTTGTTCCATTCTAATCTTTGAAGGATTCAGCAAAGTTATAGCACAAAACATTGTCTTTCCTGGAAGCTCCCTATTTATTACTACAGCTGCTCTTTATCATTTTGCACTGTAGTAGCCACTGTGCATCAGCAGCTTTTCTGGCACTGCATTGTCTAGAACTGCTAAGGAAGATGTCTGTTCACTAAGAATCTGTCTAGCACATTATTCTGATATGCTCCATAAGTTAGCAGATCAATAGTTAAAAAAAAAAAAATCTTTGCTTTCTGATATTGCATGTCCTTTGTTGCTTCAACCATTAACATTTGTGAGCTGCCGTCAGTAATTTCTTTAATGAGATTGTTGTGGTTTTCTTTTGGAAATGTAACTGTCAGGCATTTTACATTTGTCCCTACTAATAATTCCCCAGGCCTTTATTAAAGAGATTTACAGATTTCTTAAATCCACAGTCCTGCATCACTCAGATACACAGTTCTAATAAAATGATAAATTACATTTTATTCTTCGCCTTATCCTTACAAATGAACAAATTAAAAAAATGTTTACTGAGCAGTCTGGCAGAAGGTAACGAATTAAATGCTACTATTTTCCATCCCTTTTAATACAAGCAATACAGAAACATGCGGAGCAATGTACAATGCTATGATTTAAAGCACATTTTTAAAGTCAAATTGAAAACTTCAGAAGAGAAAAGGAAACATTGACTGTAAACATGATTTTTATCCAAGACATGAGGATGGATGCTCACACAGTATTTTCCTGCAGC
>VZTA01008453.1:0-20000 GCA_013398855.1 Mohoua ochrocephala | reverse complement strand
GCCCGTTTTTACAAACAGGAATCTCTGCTGAGTTTTGATGGCTTTTGATCAGGCACTAGCCCTTCAGCACTGCCGGCCACTGTGGCAAAATTGACCACAGCAACGTTCAATTATTCTGACTCATTGTGGCTGTGCAACTAAGATCCATAACATCTGAAGACGTTTCTAAGATGATTTCACGACAGAGTAGAGAAGGACACCTGAGCCCAGTTTCTTTATAGCTACTCATAATATACATGGAAATCCATTAAAATCTGACCAATATACTACTTTTGTATTTGCATATCTGATTAAAATGCTGTGCTAAAAAATTGTCTTTTTTAATTGTTAGCATCACGTGTTCTGGTTTAATAGCTTCACTACTACAGAGGATATTGTAACTTTGAGCTCTTATTCAATGGCTGTTAATAGCACTCATCAGGTATGAAAGACTGAAATTAAAATTAAAACTGTTTGTTGACAAGAAGAATAAATCTCATAAGATCTTTATGTTCATTACGTTAAGAAATGATTCACAGACAAAAAACAGGTATTGATTTTAGCAAATGAAGGAGACCAGAATATGTATCCGAACTTATTTAAATATCCTAAATTCTCCTTAAAAGCACAAGCTGCTGGCTCTGCAAAATTCGGGAAATGCACCCTGCCGTTTGTACTAATTGGTGGGAAATTCGGGCCTGTGTCAAAGACAACTAATTGTCTGATGAAAATAGCTTGTTTCTGACATCAGTACGTACCACACCCCTATATCACATGAGGAGGGTTTCAAAAAGGTGTTATATATTGTCATGGTAATTATAATTGGGTTATATGTATCCAAGGTACAGAACCCATACAAGGTGATGGCACAAAAGAGGGTCTTATAAATGAGACTGTAGGGCATTTAACTAAACAATTGCATGCAGAATAAAGAGCTTACATAAAAGTGTGTATTATGCAGATCTTAGAAACCTGTGTCTCTGAGAAGACACTATTTTGACCATAATGCATTCTGTCATGTGAGATAAAATGCAGAGAACATTTACATTTCTCCCACTCACTGAGCTTCTATCACACGGCTTGCATTTTTCTCACATCAATAGGCATCTTTTTAAACATTATATTCATGTCTGTCTCTCTTGATGGCAAATAAAATTCAATAAATAAAATACTTTATGATAAATATGTTAGATTTAAGAAGCAGTTGTGATAAAATGCTCAGGTTTTCAAAAAAGATTTGTTTAAAACAAATAAATTTAACAAGACTTGTACACAAGCTCAAAATATATTAATATATTGTAGATGATGCACAATAACATAATGACCCAAAAGGGCATTTGCACGGTTTTTCACACTGCTTAACTTACTGCTAAGTAAGACAAATAATCAACAGAACTTGGAGTCAGTGACTCTGTAGATCAGATCAACATATGACTGCTGCAACAGCGTGACTTGCCAGGGCATTTCAAACCAGCCACAGTCACAGATAGTTTCTGTATAGCAGGGGACATGCTCACTACAAAAACATCAACAAGTCTATTGTCACTTGGAATCCCGTTGTAGGTCACCAAATATTTCCATCAATGCTACAACGCAAAGCTCACTCTTTTGCAGTCACCAACCAGACTGGTGTACTTGGCAAACCAATAATTTGTAATAAAATATAATTAGTGAATGCAATTTAAATGTCTTACTGTGTTCCTGGTAATAATCTCCATTTGGGTAATTTGAAATTGCACAGTTAGTGTGCATCATCTTACAGTTAAACAAATAGAAAACTTAGTGCAAAAAATTCAGTGTCATTTTACATTTTTGCTTCTAGCTCCTGCAAGGTGTCTATTTCACCAATATTATTCCTAGCTTTCTTTTTCTTTTTTTGCTTTTGAAAATATAAAGCATATAAAAAGTAAAGAATCTTGCTGTATAATTTAATTGCTTTTATTTGATTTTCAACTTATTGGTTTCCTACTTTTTTTGTGTTAGTAACTACTTTAAAAGAGGTTTTTTAGTGTTTTGTTATTATTTCCCTTATGCAGCTGCCAGAAAAATCAAACAGATAAGGTGCCTTCTGGCATTTTTAGAAATGTAAATTAAGAAAGAGCCTAGCACTGATTCAAAGAGCTTAGAATACAAACAAGATGAGTATTATTATTATTATTATTGTTATTATTATGATTTACTTTTGAGTAAGATAGTTCCATAATGTCATACAAATAAAGTGAACCCAGACCTCTCAATTCTTAGTCCAATGGCTAAACTATATGTCAGCCTTCCTGAAATTTTGAGAAAATGGGTCCTACTCCTCAAAGCACAAGGCTTAAGCATACACTTCCATCTCCACATATTTTAAGCAGGTCGAATAGGTTACATGTGGAGACACAAACAATTGATGTAGGGTAACTATATCTGTTTTACATTTAAGTTTTTAATTAAAAAAAAAAAAAAAAAGGAGCTGTTTTATCAGATAAATATGCAACCCCACTGAAATGGCAGGGTTTCACGAGCACTCACCATTCCAGCTATTCACTTTCTTCCAGCCATGCCAGGCAAGTCTCTTAAACTACAGAATGAAAACGTCTCATTTCAGATCAGACCAGTTTTGTATAGTGAGTCACACAGCTAGATGGAGGAGCAGTTTGAGGATAGACCATAACTGCAGGAAAATATTAAAGGCTAATATCACTTCCTTCCTTTCCTCTTAATGTGATGTCAGGCTGTATCTGCAGGCATGCTCATGCTTGTGAACTGGGGATAAGTTACAGTGGTAAGATCCATTGCTGTAAGAAACAATTTTCTTCTACCTGCTAGAGAGTGACAAAGGCTTTCTTAAACTTCAGAAAGGCACTTCTTGTTTGAAATGGAGCTGTTGCTGCCACATCTCTCTACTTCCTCAACAAATGTGAGGTAGTGCTCTTTACAATGAGGGCAAATGACTTCACGCTCATCTCAATGTTTGATCTATGTGCATCTGAATTATATATTGCTCAGAGGCCAGTTATCCATGGCAGGCTTCAGTAGCCTGAAGCTTTCAGTAGCCTACTTATTCCAAATGTTCTGCGTGGTCTACTGCCACTCAAAAGCTTACCATTGCTCATTCAAGGGCCAAATAACACCAGTAATTTTGTCCCTTGATGCATTTGTCCCTGGAACACGATGTTCACAACAGTCCTAGTTCCGTGTTCCCAGCCAGCACTGCGTTAAAATGCTTCTCAAATAGATCCCGTTTTCTTACGTCACAAAGGACAAAGCCCCATTTGATGCCACAGTATTACCACACTGAATTTGGTTAGACTCCTTGCAGGATAGTTCAGGCATGGTTGGCCATGTCTTGGGTCTGGGAGCTGTGCTTAATGACAGCTCAAAATTCCCTTCAGCTCAATTTTTTGTTCCTGCAGCAAAGACAAAGAACTTTAACACAATGCATTAAATTTGTCAAGCCATTCAAATCACAAGATTGACTTTAGAACACAAAATAGTCAGAAATAAATTAACCTGTTGGAAGTTTTTATATTTGTCTTCTGGAATCTAAGCCTTTAATTCTAATTTTCAAGCTTTAGTTCATTGGCACACGAGATGGGAAAAACCTACACTTTAAAATACAAAATCCCCACATTTCCAACACTTG
The DNA here is from genome assembly GCA_013398855.1 of Mohoua ochrocephala. NCBI lineage: Eukaryota > Metazoa > Chordata > Aves > Passeriformes > Acanthizidae > Mohoua > Mohoua ochrocephala. The sequence continues at coordinate 16,396 of VZTA01008453.1, read as the reverse complement.
CTAATACACGTCCTTTGTTTTTATTGCTTCATGCAAAGCAGATAAAATATCATGAGATCCATTATGAATTAAGAGTTTGGGAAAAATGGTCTTGCAGGAATTATCTAACATGATGTGCTGAAACCAAGAGACTGATATTTTTTAAAATATTCTAAAAATCTGAAATTTATATTGAAGTTCTTTATATAGGTTAGGCATCTATAGTGCTGAAATGTAATTTCTGGGTAGGTTGGGGAGGAATAGAAAGGGACCATCAGGATTAGAAGGTGGAGGAGACATTTCAATCCTTGCAGGAGACTCAATTAAAAACATCAGCACCATACCACCACTACTATGGCTAATAGTTGTACTTTAAATTTTGATAACCTGATTTAGAATATTTCTTCTTAAAAACACTAAAATAATGTTTCCTATTAAGATCACACTGAAAAATTATTTTTTAATTAAATTATTTTAATCTTTTGCTTGGAAAAGAAAGGTTAAGCTGTATTTGAAATATTTCCCTGTAATGTAAAATGGCTTAATAATTACAGTCCTATATTTGGTGGTGTAGCTTAAAAGCAGTTACCCAAACTTACAAATTATAAATTAAATTTCAGCTCAATATATGCCTGGGTTTTTTATGCTATTAAAACTTCACATGCTAAAAAACAGAATAGCTATAGCTTTAACATTTAGAAAAAGCTCTGCATGTAGTTAGCAATCGTTTCTTAATCCTGAAGACAAACTTGCAATAGCGTTAATACTCATGAAACTCTGATCATCAAAAGGTACTCAATCGGGCTGACCAGTACCATTTTTGAGAGAGGTTTTTCTGATGTCTCAACTTCTCACTGTTGAGGCTCCACATGTTTCTTTGTACTCTCACGTTCATTTAATGGAACCAATTTTCTCCGCACAAAGGATTTCTGGTTGGAAACCTGTTCCGTTGCCCTCGCTGTTTCAGAATCCTGCCAAAGAGAGATAGCAGGAGTGGAGTGCAGTGAGGAGGTCAGAGGAACGGCAAAGGGGATGTCTGCATGGACTACAGCTTTCTTTTTTAAACAATTGCCATACATTCTGCCCTGCCAAACACTTGCTTTCAGAGAAATTCAAAAAGTTATAGCAGAAGTCATTACTGGAAAATTCCTTGGTTTTTAGTTAGTATCCAGTGAGCTTAGAAAGTAGGAAAGTAATAAAGTCACTAACAAATATTTTGCCTAAAGGAATTCACAGACTGGACAAGCTTTGAAAAAACATCAATAGTAATTTTCCCCATTGAAACTAGTCCAAATTCCCACTGTTTTCCAATGAGACTACAAATAGAATCATGTCTCATCCTATTACTCATTTTAACATTGTTTTAGGATAACTATCACTCCTTTCATGATTACTGTCATTTTGATTATTTCAATGTCTAGAATAAATAGTCGCCTACCATGACTCCACTCTGCTATGTCATGTCTCTAAACAGAGACATTTTTCTCTATTTTAGGTTTATAAATCCACTAAGACACCTATATTTAGCTATTAGACATATCATTTGGGTTTGTTTACATGGTACAGAACTGTAGTTTTCAACAACCCTTGTTCCTCACAGCAAGATATAAAAAAATTGTCCACATTTAAGGGTCTAATCTAGGACTTGGATGACCCCAGTGTCAGTTCCCTACAGTGCCAAAGACATGATTAGACCAACAAAGGCATCCAAACATAGGATAACTTACAAAATTATTTGGTCTTCGTTGCAGGACCTAAGCAGACACTGCAGTAAGACTCCACGAAAATGCCATCAGGACTTCTCAAACACGTGGTCTCTGTTGCTCACTCCCCCTGCTTCTATGAATCCTCCATTTTTTTTCCTTGGCTCTGTTTCACCAGAAAAGATTATAGAATATTCTGGAACCTTGTTTCTAGGCCTAATTATACTAGTATTGTCCGAAATGGTGAACTGGATTTGAGAAATCTAGTACATCAATGCTACTTAGTTTGTCAAGTATTTTGTCTTCTGAACTACTGTATACATAGGGGGGTCTTGACACAGCTATTACATCTTATTTTTAGTGTAAACAATAAGCATGCTTTACAGTATAGATAACAACATATATATTATTTTCTAGAGTCTTGCATGAAATTTTGCAACAAAATCCACATTCCTCCAGCTGGCACCAATTTTATGTCTTTGTTACATTCCTCTTCAAAGGTGCCCAGGGGCAGCAAAAGGAAACCTGCTCGTGCCCTTAGAGCGCTCATAATCTTGACTGCCCCAGTCAGAGCTCCCCAAGGCTCCCACCACTCTGTCCACGGCCCAGGACCCGGTGCCAGCCATGTGATGCCATATGGCTCAGGGAGGACTGAAAGAAAATCTCTACGTGATGAGGCAGAGTGACCAAAAAGCACACCCAGGACTGTCACAAAGAAGCAGCCCAACCCCTGATGCTGCGGGAGATTTCTTTACAGACTCTGTCTCTTCTGAGTTTTCTTTAAGTTTGTTCTTCAGGTTTGTGTTCAAGTAAAATCTATCTTTAAAGCTGAGGGGGTTGTTGTTTTACTGTTGTGTTTTAGAGCCACTCTTTTTTAGTACTTTGGGATATTCACTTAAAGGAAAATATTTTGGCAGAAATTACTGACAAAGTCCTGTTATGCCTCTCAGACCAAGATCTGTGCTGTGAAACAAAGCTCTGCTGAGTCAGAACAGTCTGTCAGAACAGTCATTATTCATCACCCCATTCCACCCCAGCCCAGCATGAAATAAGTTCCACTTTACATCTCCATTAACTCCACTTCTGCTGAATTCCTGCCTCTTCCATCATACACTCTGCACAAGAGAGCCTCAGAGGTAGCCCAGTGCAGTGGTTTGCATTTCACCTTCTAAATGCAGAAACTTTGCTTTCATGGTGAGATAAACTCTGATCCAATAGAGCACACTTTAAGAACCACTTAAAATGGGTTTTAATCTAAAAAAGAAATCCATCACTTTTCACTCTGGCAAGACCCTAAAGTTACGTCAATGAAGAGTTTGGCCTGCTTAAGATAGGCCTTTTTATACATACTTAATAACTTGTATTTTGTGAGACCATTTTCAAATTACTAAAGAAGTCACAATACTGGCACAAACTTCTTCATATTCCTATTCTTAAGGTCATATGAAAATATGTTACACTTTCCTGCAAACACAGTTAACATTAGAAGTCTCTGACACTTTATCTGAGACAAAGAGGTTGCTGGGGAAGCTTTCTAACCCCCTCAATTGTTATGCAAATAGTTAAAATATTGAAATGAATTTAAGGAGTTATACTCATACACGTCAGTCCTGTTATAATTTGGAGACAATGAATAATATATTTCAGACAAAGTGAAGGCAGCTATAGAAGTAAACTAAAATAGGAAAATTACGCCCACCAGGCATTTAAATTTAGGAGCAGAATAAATTATCCATACATTAAAAGGTTCATATATTTCAAAGAAAGCATAAAAAAGTTTAAAAAATAACGGAGAAAATGTAACAAAAAGCAGAATAATTCCAAATGTGATCAAAGCTGGTGAGAAAACCTATTAAATGGATATCCTTATTGCACAAAAATTATATAATACTACTTTCACAGATCTATTCTTTTAACAGATATTCACTTAGAGTGTCTGCTGGTTTATGAAATAAGTTTCAATCTGGTACACCAAAAAAAAAAAGCATTAAAATTAAGAGTTTTATCCATTCAAATTTCTATTGCGTTTTTTCATCTTTTGCCACAATGGACATTTTTTGCTTTTAATCAAGTGTACTCTTTCATCTGGTATTCTTCCAAAAGGACTTCTATACAGTCTTGTATGATTCAGTTCACTGCATATGCTATTCTTACATATATATTAATTAAAAAGCTCACTCAGAGTATTTGACGAAACCCCCAAAATACCTCTATCTTTTTCTCGTTGAAAAGCTGATTCTTCCACCATTCACCAGGGCCTTAGTCAACACTTTGCATATGTAGCGCTTTCAAACCTTTGCCACTGCCACATCCGTAACAGCATCTGAACTGTTACTGTCCTGATTTTGTAACAGATTTTGTAAAAAATATCTGAGCAGACCATGTTTTTTCACTAAGGTGGCTTCAGAGTTATGAATAGAGGAGATGCTCTTATTCATGCTACAACTTAAGAACAATCCTACAAACAAATTCTTTCAGACCTCCAGTGAACTGAACTAATGATATATAATTTCCAGTGAGGAACAGTCTCATTACTATTTAATATTGCCATTTAACATTGCTATTTAACAGAGATTACATTACACTTCCCAGCTTCAAATGGAATGAGCTTCTTTGTACCTCATTCTGAGAGAGTGAATACCTTCAAATGAATGCAGCCAAGACATCCGACACTGGTGTGACAGGGACAGTAGCACAGGTCTGTAGCTTTCTTCCGTGGTCAGAAGTGATTGCAGACTAGTGCCCAGTGGACTGCAAGCCTGACTGGTCACATAAAAGTGGATTCCAGAGACAGGCATGAAAGCATTTTACCGTCTTACAGAGCACTGACAATATCTGACTTCACTGTCTGTCTTCTGAGAACCACGCCAAGGTACCATGTCAGAGAAGCAACAGTGAGTGAGTTTGCTTCTTGCAAATGACTTGTGGTTATGCCATTTAATTATGTGACCAAAGAGAAATGAAGGCTAGATCATAAATTTGCGTTAGAATTGTGTAAGATCCACACAATAATGTGTAAGAAACATACAATATTAGGAGATATTTCACACTAAGAAAAGTTCAGGTAGCAGACACAGGAGTAGGACTCTTGATTTCACAATAGTGGGAAGGTTATTTATTTTTATTTGCCATACCATATAGATTTATTGCTCTAAGTTTATCCAGTGTGCATCCTGGGCATCTCCCAGGCACCCTTACATGAAGGAAAATTATGCCACTAAACAATAGCTACCATGCAACTATTCTGTGCGTTCTCGTGTGCGTGCAGCAAGTGTGCCTCTGTGCGAGGTGGTTCACTCCACTTGGAAAGCTGGTTGCATTGTACCCAGCGCGTATTAAAAACATCTCCAAAGAGACTTAAAGTGTAGCAGTTTTCATGCTGCAAATCAAAGGCTCCGCTATTGCATACTTATTCGATGTATAAAAGCCACCACAGAGCCACAACTGATGTAAGAAGGTCAAATCTCTGTTGAAAATCATTAGAGGTTCATCAGTATGATGTGTGCCATTATTTATAACTTAATGAATGTTAGCTAAAAATCACTTGAATAGCACTTTACTTATTAACATATTTCAAGCTATCTGTGCTCAGTGCTACCATAATTTTGGTAGCATAGCTCTGAAATGTGCAAGTCTTGCTTGCTTATGGGGAATACATGGGCAGAATAAGAATGTTCCAAAGGGCTGTGTTCTTTCTGAGGAAGAATAAACGCACATGAGATTCACAATCAAGGAAATTTTATAGCGTCGAATCCAGACAAGACTGATATATAATGCAGAAATTTATGCTTCTTAATTTAGCTGGTCAAGTTTAATGGAAATCATAGGTTTGCTATGGAATGATATAGCTAAGGAGTTACACAGTAGTAGGTCACCAAAGAAACCATCCCTTCTTCCTTCCAATATGCCCTGAACTTAGGTCTTTTGGGGTATGTGGTTCAGTCACTGACAGGTATTTGTAACATGTTGTGACTAGTAACATTCCACTATTTCGTTTTGTGAGAGCTGATTCTTTACCTGTAACTTCTGGCAGTGCGATTTCACTGGCTCTGGGTGCAGGATTTTTGACTGATGAGTCATTCATACGAAGTTCTAATGAACACATAATTACATCACCGCGTCAATTCCTACAATTTTAAAAGCTTTCCCACTCCCACCAGCAGGGTTTTTTTTTTAAATGGCTGGGTACCTAGAATTGCCCTTTCTTTAGTGATTTGAAGAAGTAGGAATATATCACCTGAGAGCAAGATAACAGGGATAAAATTACCTTTTATTACTTTTGGGACAAAAGTATATAAACTTTAGGCCTCCAAACCTAAACTCTCACTCCAAAACTAAACTTCACAAATGCAAAGAGCAAAAGGGGTGTGGTCTCTGGCTGCATGTGACTACTGGCCCTGTCCATACACTGACAACCTCAAGTTGCAAAGGACCATGGATTTCTAGTTAGGTTAGGAGAGATTTGGGACAGATCAGAGTGCTTTTCTAAACACTGACAGTGAAGAAATGTACATCAGCAGATGATAGGAACTGTCCAGGCTTTTGCTGGAGAATTAATGAAAGATGCAAAACAGGGATAACCTATAATTTCCTATCTAAAGTATCAGGCTGAATAAATGAACTGCTGAGAGAAAAGGATCTTATTTTCTCAAAAAAATATTGTATTTTTTCTAAAATGTAGGATCCTTTCCAGGGGCCTGATGAGTCTTAGGAAGAATCTCCAGGTCACTTAGACATGGGGAATCAGCTTTTCATTTTATAAGGCCAGATAGTTTCAGAATTGTGAGTTGTGCTGAAGAAATTATTGATAGAAAATGAAGAGAAGTTAATGAAATTGTAATATGATCGAACCATAAACTTTTGTGTCTGGTATTTTTCTGCATATTCGGCATACCTTATTCTTCACTCTCTAATGTATGTGAATAGCTAAATAATGTAAATCATCACTTTACTGATCTAAATGAATCCTCAACAGATAGTTTTAACTACACCGGTATAGTACAACTCCAAATTAATCCCAGTGGAAAATGAATTGAAGACAGTTTCTGAAAGGATAAAGAAGGGTGGATTCTAATTTTTACTGATGAAAGAGGATGAGTGAATTCTGCAAAACGAGGAGCTGAGCACTCAGGATGCAGAAGCTTCCTTTGTATCTTATTTTCAGCCAAAGAAAAATAATGTGTCTTTCTTCTTTTTCTTTAGGAAGGGAAAAAAACAAAAAAAGCTCTGTTTTTCTCCCAAGTTATGTCATTTCTTTCATATATGTCTTTTCTTTGTTCAAAAAAAAGCTTTTGCCTTTTGCCTACATGCCTAGTTTTCAGTGCCATATGTCAAAATCTTACAGTCAACTTTTGATTTTATCACCTATTCAGTACACGAGAAAAAAAGCAATTACTTAAAGTACAGGGTATGTGGATTTTTTTTTATTTATTTCCATTTTAAAACCTTTTACTCCAAATCCCAGTCTTAAAATTTGGCAACACAGTACAATTTTTTGATGTCTTGCAATTAAATCATTCTGATTTCACATTGTCATGAAATCAGCCACTTGGAGAAAATATGTAAGAGTCCTGATTTGCCTTTCTGAATCTATTTTTCACAGTTGCAAAGTCCTGGTCAAATAAATTAAATTACTACAGCAGTATGTAACTAATTTTATGTAAATTAAGGTGTTAATGTTCTGAAACACATTCCTGAAAATGGTCTGTTTTCTCTTGCAGCTTTTCTTCATTAATGCCACAATGGAAACCTAAAAATTAATTTCTACAAGACTAAGTGTTGCTCCCTGACCTATAAAGGAATTAATTTTATAGATAGTCTTAATGGTCATCTGACACTTCTCGGTAGCCCCCCCAAATAAATCAATGCCCCTGCCTGCATGCCAACAGAATGGGTGAATGTGAATAGGGGGTTTTTTTAAACATCAGATGAGCTAAGCAAGTTTTAGTCATTTTGCTGGGTACATAATTATTGTAATATTTTAACCTCTGTTTGGAGCAGTCCCCTAACACAAGCAAAATTGACACTTTGGGTTACCAAGAAAATACAAGATTAGAAGAACGAAAATAAGTATAAATAGAAGCCAGAAGAATGCAAAGTTAGAAACAGCCTTATTATTTGACTAGAAAGGTTCAAGGAACAAATATATTCAGACAGACACAAAAGAGGCAAAATTTAAAAAAGGTAGCTAAAACCTCATTTTCCAGCTACCATTTTCCTCACTTTGTCTGTCACCACATCAGATTAGACCGAGAGAAGCCATGATTATCTTTTTAATTGATTTTGCACACAGGTCCAAATTGTTTCTATGTTAGTTTTTTTGTGATGTATTCTAAATAATCATCTGGAGTATTTAAATAAACCGAGTCATGTCCTTCAACTGCTGGGTAAGCAATTACATTGGCTTGAAAAACTACAACCTCTGCTGCTACAACTTTGCTGCATGTACCAGAATATTGTATACAGCAGGGTAATTTTTTCAACATACTCTATCATTTTAATGCACACCACTCGCATCATCAGTGTGAAGGATGAAAAGATGAGAAGATATGCTTGCTCTGTTTCTGAAAGTCCAGTTTCCAAAGAAATTTTCTTGCCCCAATTATTTTGCCTACATAGTACTAGTCTCTCTTCTTGCCAAAATCTATGAAAGTTTTGTCATTGGCCTCAGTGAAAAATCTGATGGCTTTGTATAGCACATACTACTGAGCATCTCAGTGTTATAAAGTAAAAGTTACCAATTCTTAGAAAATAATTGTATTCCTCCTAAAAGGTCTCAATCCGAGATCAGTATAAGAGAATCTAAATATTTTTTTAAAAATGAACACGAATATTAAAAACTCAAAATCCAGAGTGTCAACACAAAGAATCATGGATTTAGAAAAAAATGGAAATAAATGTTGGCAGTCCAGATTATTTTTTATTTTTTGAGTGTGATTGACAAGGTTATTTGTATTTTTCAGCTATGCAAAAAAAAAAAATATATATATATATTTATAAAAAGAAGATATAGTTAATTTATTTTCCACAGCGTGTAGATATTTAGGATGGTTGATTCAAGCTTGCCTGAATTCCTGAAGGTCTGTACCCTCACTTTTATCCAGCTTGACTTCAAAAAGAGTCTTTAAATTCTCCCAAGCCAGTCACTTCATGAAACTGGCTGAAATTCAAGAGTGACTGAAGCTGATATATTCTAACAGCAACAGTAACACTTTTGAGCCATACAGGTTAATGAGTTACTACTGTGCATCAGCTGAGGGTGGTGGCTGCTTACTCACTCTGTGCCAAACACAAGGTAAAACACATTCGATTGAACTTCAGTGAAAAAAGGTTATGCTAATGTACTTTACTTTGGATCCACCAAAGGCTAAGAGTTCATTTAGCACCTCTTAAAGCAATGGCAACTTGATGAAACAACTGAGCCCCATATAAGGGAGATTGGAATACAATAATAGTTCAGTCACCCCGATTTCTGGTTCCCTGTTGTAATTATTAAACAAAATTCAGATTCATGGATTTCAAGGCAATATTTATTTGTGCAAGGAAGTATGTTGTCAAAAACTCGAGTAGCAGTCAGCTTCATTCAGTCTGTAAGTGAATAATCACCATCTCTCCTCTTGTATTATTTCCTTAGAAATTGAGATCTGGGCCTTCATCCACCTTCACATGTGTCTAGACTTTAAATAAAATAAACTTCTTCTGAAAGCTAGGGCAGTTGAACCTTGTGTATACAGTCTACTAGAATGGAGGCAATACCTACTGCAAGGTGGTATGTGAAAAGGAGTGGCTGGAAAAGCAAAAATAAAATAAACAGAAGAGCAGTCATGAAAAAAGTTTCCCTTTGAAAGCTATGAACAATCCTGAGAAACAGGAGAGAAATGGATCAAATCTACTCCACAGCTGACATGAATTCTGGAGAAAAATACCCTCTTACTGTCATGGAAGCTTATATATCCTTCAACAGGGAAGAATGGGTAAACCTAAAAAATTCGTAGGGTTTTTTTCTGAAAAAATAAGGAATTTTCAAAGAAAATTTCCTGGTCTGAAAAATTGCAAAAGTTGTTCAGCTTTAATTGCATATAGTCTACTGCCTGATTTCAACTGAAATATTATTTCTTTCATTTACTGTTTCTATATGTATGAAGTTTTACATTTTCAAGTCCACTACATTTATGCATACTCTTCTAGAAGAGCCAGCCTAACCACTACTAAGTTAGTATTCCAACACTTTTATTTGGACACATGATTATCAAAAGTCACAACCAAGCCCCATCAAAAGTCAAGCTTTGTCTTCTGGTTTCTTATTCAGTGGCTTTCTTGTGCAGTTGGAGATGTGTAAGGTATTCTCAGCCAGGCCTTCCATGGATTCACACAATGACTGAGGTTGGAAGGGATCTCTGGAGGTCATCTTGTCCAACCCCTTCCTGTTTAAACAAGGCAACCTTGTGGCTGCCCAGGACCATGTCCAGACAACTTCTCAATCTCTCCAGGGGTGGAGACGCACAATCTCCTTGGGCAACCTGTGTCAGTCAGTCACCCCCTCAGTGAAAGAGTGGTTGCTGATTTCCAGATGTCAGGAAGTGTGCCTCTGGTCCTGTCACCGGGCACCACTAATAAAAGCCTGCCTCCATCCTCTGTGCCTCCTCCCTTCAGGTCTTTATACCAATTGATAAAGTCCCCTGTGAGCCTTCTCCAAGTCAAACAGTCCCAACTCTTTCAACCTTTTCTCATAGGAGAGATGATCTAGATCCTTATTTATCTCAGTGGTGCTTTGCCAGACTCCCTCCATATCCTTCATGTACTGGGTTATAGAGTAGACGGGAAGTGTCACCTCCCTCAACCAGCTGGCAAGGCTCCTAAAGCAGTCCAGGACACTGTTGACCTCCTTTCCTTGAAGGGGTTAATTTCTGGCTCCACCAGGGTCCACCAGTTCATGTCCTGTAAAATTACATTTACTGGTCAGGCCCCAGCAAGTACTGGTGTGTGGAATTATTCCTCCCCAGGTACAGGACTTTTTACTTCCTTTGGTTGAAACACACAAAGCTCCCGTCAGCCTATTTCTCCAGCTTGCCAAGGTCCCTCTGGATGGCAGTGCAACCCCCTTTCTCTTACTAGTGTGGGAAATCTTCCTCCAGATCATTTTCCTAACCTGGGATTTCTTACAAGTACTTTCCCCTGCAGCATGCTCTCTTGGTTTCCGCCTGAAGGGAAGCTGAGTGTAGCAAAGGGTGTTCTTGAAATCAAGATTCTCCAGGGACCAATTTGTCCTTTGACACCAAGTAATGTATGTGTAGTCACACAATATATTAAATGGAGTTTAAAAGTAATAATGTTTGAAATTGGTTTTGCATCTAGTGTGAACAAGACTTTGGAAACAAGAACAGAACCTTTTGAAACAGGTCGGAATTCAGGAAGGCTGGTGCAGCAATGCAGAAATGCAGTTTACCGTAGAAGGTAAAATCTTGACAATTGTGGTCCTGTCTACTCTACAGCTCTATTGGAGTTCGCACACGGAGTTTCAAATGAAAATAAATATGCTTCACCATTCTTGTTCAGTATGTCCCTTCTCCATGGTGCCTTATTATTATTACAATTTAATGTGGTGGCACCTAACTGGCAAAGTCAGTTTACACTCCAGTGTGCTAAACAAACATAATAAATGACATGACAGTCCCTGCCACAATACATGGACTTCACCCTGACAGGATTAGATCCAGAGGAGGAAAAAGCAGCCATCTATTCTGACAAGATTCTGAAGGTATTTAAAACAGATGGAAAACCATAGACTCAGTATGAATGTCCTCCTTAACTGCCTTGAGTCAACATGAGGTAGTTTATTTCATACAGATTGCTGTACAGAGCCAACAGCATGGATTTCCATACAAAAAGCTGATAGACAAGTATGTAGCTCCACATAATATGAAGTCTTGTAAACATTTATTCTCTGGTTTTATACTTTCAGTAGCACTTTCTGAAGCTCACAAGTAAGCTGTCTGTGTCGTCCAGTTTCAAAGTCTGTCTAATGACAAACAGATGTGACCTGGTCATGCCAAATCTTTGGCTGCCTTTGGAAAAGAGATACAGGAATTATGGCTGCAGAAACCAAAGGCCAACTCTGGTTCAGAAGCAAACAGTCCTTTCCTAATCTGCTTTAAAAATAATGGCATTGCATACTGCTATAGACATTAAGTTACGATTACTATTTTCTACTATATAGAAATAAAATTTTAAATATTAACCCCTATAAAAATATCTTTAATTAATATGCCATGCCCTATTTAGAGGCACACAGCGCACAAGGATATTCCCTCCTTCCATCAATATGTAGTCTGAAAAGCCAGCCTGATACCAGTACAATAGGCTTGGTCTGAATTTCTTTGTATTTTCTTGTTCACTTTCCATGTAACACACCCAGCTGCTCGTGGACAGGCTTCATCAAACGTGGGACATTATTTGTAACTGGCTGTAAGACCAAAGCGCTGCTATTGCTATTTGCTAACGCTAGGGAAAATATGCATTTATGTCCTCACACTGGTGTATTTGGTAAATAAATATTACATAACATAATATTATATGCATTAACATTACATAAGACCAAGAATCTTTTAAAAATTTCCCTGCTTTGATACTGAAACAAAGAATTGCTGTTGAGAACAAGAGCATAACACCTGCATTTTTCACCGAAAAAACATTTTGCATAATGAATTCTCTAGATTCTGCTATTGTTCAATGAAGTACACACTCATGCAGAGAACTGCAGGATGGAGATTTCAATAGGAAACTAAGTTAATTTATGGCAACATCTAAGTACTAAAAGAAAGGCATGTGAAAAGCAGGGTAAAACTGTGCCTGAGCACCCTGCCTTTCAAAGAAATCAGACTACAAGGTAATACAGTGTTTTGTGTTTACCGGAATCTTGGATATAATGACAGGCACAAGTGTAAGAAGCCAACATTAGTCTTGTCAGTTTTGTTAGTCTTAAATAGGATAGAGTGTGCGTGCTCACGTTCTTTTGGACCTAGACACAGTTCTGTGAAAATGAAGCCAGATTCTGCTTCATATTTCTTATGCACAACATCCTTCTACGATGACACCAACACCACATATTTTTGATTGCTTTTAGTAGTTGCAGTGGATTATAAACCTTAAACTTTGTACAGACCTTAAATGTCACCAATATTACTGAATGCAAAGTTAAAACAGCTTGCACAGATGAGAAATGCCTTTAGAATAGCAGTAGTGAAATTTATCCCACCAGATGAATTTCTGTTATATGATTGCAAAATGAATCTATTTTTTTAAACGGGTAAAGGGAAAGGACAGTCAGTCTGAGATTTACACCTGATTTGTGCTATAGTAATCTTTGAAATTAAGAAGTGTATCCTTGCATTTCATTAAATTCTGGCTAATGAGATAACTGTCTTCCCAAGGAGGGAGTGATGAAGTACTCATGCCATAAAGCATAAATTAATGCTGCAAGGTTAAACACTGGAACTAACTCATGTTTCAACAAAAGCCCCTACCAGCAGTTAAATTAACTGACATAAATACCATAAAATCTGTCTTTATTTTAGTCTCAGATGATGCTTCTTTTTACACCCCTGCTTTCAGTTTGTATAACTCATTTTTGCACATTATTGCATGCATCATTTGCCATTTAAAGGATCAGCTTCAACTGAAAAGAGATTTAAGGAATCAAATACTCAGGAAAAAGAACCTGTAGGTATGAGGAATACCCCTATCATACTGTATTTTGCCAGAACGCTTTAAAGAAAACACCACAATAGACAACCAGAGTTCAAAGAAACAGTTAATTATGTTGAGAATAAACGAAAGAAATCTACTTTTTCAGCTTTTTGATAGACATTTTGAAAAAAATGCTAAAGAAAACCTGTGGTGATAATAGGTTTGATATATATTCTGGCAAAAAATTATATCACATTAATGAGGTGGCTTAAAGGGCTCATGCATTTTGTAGGAGGCATTTCAATGTATTAGTATAATTAGCAGTGATGAGAAAACTGTTTGGAACTGAATTACCTCTCACGAGTTCATTTGAGCTATATGAAATTACACCATGCAAGAAGGAAAATTATGGAGCCATCCAGAGAGAGTTCATGCCTGATTTGATCATAGTCACTAATTGGATGATCATTTTCGTAAAGCTTTTCAAATGGTTGACAGTTTCTGCCTCTCATTTTTTTTAATGGACTAGCTCTTTATTTCTTGCACTAAGCAACCAAACACACATTTGTTCAAGATTTTGGTGTTTCTACAGGGACCTACAGGTGTAATTGTCACAATCTGAGCAACCTTTGTCCCCTAATTAGCTGCTTTTTGGGGACCCCTGATGAGAGTTGCTGTTCTTGTTAACAATCTTAGAGAATACCTGATGAGTAAGACTCTCCAAAGTCTGATGCATGTCAGCAGACACCATATGACAGCAATTTAATGAAGTTAAAAACTGACTTGATTCTGATGGCTGGAATAGTATCTGTGCTGTATAGCTTTTGATTTCTGTTGGTCTATTTATTTTTTTTTTCATCATGAATTGGGTGTTCTGGGGAAGGATAACAGAAAGGTGAAGGATACAGGAAGAAAAGCTTATTAATGGAAATACTTTATGAGCCCTTTTTCTGTCCTTCTTAATATCCAGTAACACTGAACAAATTGAAATGGTGTTAACATCCTTCATATATTTTAAATTAGATACCTGGTATATGAAATACTTGATTTGAGAGTTATTAAGCATTTAACTCAGATCTGTTTTACAGCTTTTTAATAAAGGTTTTCATTTTTCTGTGGGTTGGGGTTTTTTTGTTTGTTTGTTTTTTGGAAGGGGTTTTTTCATTGTTTTAATTGTTCATCCCTTTATTTAATGCAAACATTTTGCAGTAATATTTGGACTTATTGTCACCCCACATGTAAAATGTTACTCGAAAACAGTCCTTTCCACAAATAATACATCTAGGTTGAAAAATCAGGAGGAAAACAGAAATAGAAGGGCTTCAGAGTCTCTTAAAAAAATTGAATGATAAGCTTAGGAATACTTTGCCTCAATTATAAGGTATAATTCAATGTTGATAAGTAGCCAATTTCCTGTGTAATGTTTGTGTGGACTGTTCTTGGAAATGCTTTTGCAGCCTTTTATAGGAACAGAAGCTCTTTCTGACTTTCTCTATTTGCTAAAAATTTTCATAAGCTTTTTAGTAATGACTTACAGAGAACACTAGCACTTATTTAGATGTTATTAATAGATAAATATAGATCTAAGCAAAAATGTTATCATTACATACGGTATTCTATTTTCATTAGCTCTCATATTCTAGCAGACTTTACAGAAACAAGTAGAAAATGTTATTTAATACTTTTGAACTTTATTACATTCACTGACTTTTCCTGGAGTAACAAGATGTCTTCCCAAAAAATCTGAAGTCCCAAAGAAATACCTAGAAAAACAGTGGTTCATAAATGTCTCTTAAATGAGCCGTGGTTTGAAACATGTAATTTACAAGAATTTTTAGTAAGTCTGGCTAGCAGGTTATGGATTGTAATCATGCAAAAGCCTAAAAGAAATTTGCCAGTGGTTCAATAGAGGAAGAACATACACATTCAGAAGTACAGACACTGTGCTACTGTTCTAGCGGCAGATAGAACACCTACCGGTAATGCAGATGCCTTAGGTAATGTTGTTCCTCTCTCTAGTCCAGCTGAAAATTGTTCTAGGAATGCACTCCATAGTCCTTTGGAAACTTTCATGTTCAGTGTCAGATGGAAGACAAATACAGCACACCCTTTTACATCTCATAAAAATGAATACAGGGAATTCACCCAAGCTAGAAATATAGAAAAGCACTATTAGATCATTGAGGTCAAATACAGTGTGGAGCTCCCATTTCCAATCAAGTCAGACTCTTAAAGGACATATGTCAATGGTAATAAAAACATAAGAATGTTCATTTAAGTAACTTCCTAGAGAAAGTTATCAATATAAAGGAAAATTATTGTCAATGAGAATTTTTTTTAACTGCAACCTCATAGTAGGGTTGGCAATTTTTTCCCATTATACAGCAATTATTCAGCTCATATTAATATCATGGATTTTATAGAAACTTGGCAACATGATACAATTGCTCCAAAAAGCTGCTTAGAGATTATTTCCACTTCACAGGCTACTCCCCATAGACAGTCATAGGGCCACTTCACTGCAGTTAAGATGGGTTAATTTTTCACATGCAAAAGTCATGTGTCTTTTTGCACATGAAACTGATTGTTTCAGCTGAGGAAACTTTCAGCTATCTGAAGGTATGGAACAGGGTTGGTTTGCAGATACTCTATGCATGAAAAAAGTTGTCTGAATCAAACAGAATACTAAACCTTGAAGTTCAGGTTTTCCTAATGGGAAAGGTTTATATGTTAAGCAAAGCAAATGAAAGCTCTATGACAGATATTTATTTCATTAAGACATTAAAGCTGGCAGGTCTTCAGTTTGATCATAGCTCTATTGGTGTAAACTCAGTTTCTGTAAGTTTTACTTCTTCAGCTTTTATGGTTGTGATATAAGAATTATGAAAATATACTTTCACTCATCAGTTTTGTTCTGAATGTCTGAAGTCCTGTGCACACATAAGCAGTCTGGGAAAGAGCTGTGATTGTTTTATATTTGTAACTCTGGTTGTTTATTCGTATAGAGAAAACATACCACAATAATAATG